>VCMQ01000001.1:1200000-1765472 GCA_007113905.1 Teratosphaeria zuluensis
TCCCGCTCCAGGTCGCCAGCAAGGAGAAGGAGAGACGATGGTCGAGACGACCGCCGTCAGCGCTCACGCCGCGAACGTGACTATAGCGAATCACGCTCGCCGCCAAGGAGACATCGGAATGATGATTATTCTCGGTCGAGATCACCTCCAATACGTCGCGATCACGACGAGCGTGACAGCCGGCGCCGCTCGTATCCCAGCCCTCGCCAGTCAGGCTCCTCGGGTTCTCGCTCCCGCTCCCCATACATGCGCAAGAGCGATTTTCGCAGGGACGAGCGTCGGTATCGCAGCCAGAGCAGAACGCTGTCCCCAGATCGAAAGCGCAAGACTCATGACTCGCCTCCTGATGAAATTAAGAAAGGCAAAGACGAGGACGATCGTGCGGCTAAGCTTGCAGCAATGATGTCCAATGCGTCGGAACTTGAATCAGACCGCAAAGACAGACTCGCCGAGATCGCGGCGAAAGAAGCACAGCAGAAGGAAGAGGATGACAAGCGAAGATCCGAACAAGGAAGATTCGTGAGTGGTGTGCGCCGCGCAGCTGAGAATGTTGGCCTGGAACGAAGATTGGCAGGAGATAGGAGGAGCGGGAGGGATATGGATTGATTGCGAGCGCAGTCTGCTTGCCTATACACAGGTGAGAACGCAGCGAGAATGCTGAATGTGGTTGGGTGTTTGAGCACAAGGACATCATTGTAGAGATCGGAGAGCATGCAGCTAGCATACGTAGCGTCAACGCCGGACTAGTATCAAGATTGGGCGGGCTGGCCACGTCGAAACGTCGCCACGTGCTCGGTGGTTCTGCGACCAGACCTCCAAGACTGCAGCTCCTTCACAACTTGCCAAAACCCTGTCAATGATCAGCATCCCGTGCTTTTCTATCCTTATCAAGATGCACATATATGACATTTTCGCAAGGATGTTACCCTAAATGTCGTCTCGAGTCCCGAGTGATCGGCCCAGCCCTCGGCGCAGCGGTTCGCAAGACTTCCAGCCTAGCCTTAGACGCAATAATCTGGGCCCGTGCCACCGGCCGGGTTCTCACTGGCAATTCTTCTCCTGCTTCTTCTCCATCTGAGCTCCACCTCCGCAAGCCACACGCTACGGCTCCGGCTACGACTACGACTACGACAACTTTCGGTACAATTACACCCCTACCACCTAATTTTATCGATCGCTTCCGGATTAATTGATACACGGCAAGGTTCAGGTCGTGACGAAGGACGGGAGAGAATATTTCGGGCACGGCATCCGAAGCATCCGACTACTTTCCATACGCCAGGATCGACCATTATCGCCTCATCACGGGGAGCCGGGCTGGTGGAGTGATCGCATATTTGTCGCATCAGTGTTCCAAGCATTGTAGAGAGCAGGCAGTCGGGACGGCGTAGACACCGACAGAGCGGGCAAGATGGGTCTCTGCGGCGGGACGAAGACGGTGCAGCGCAAGCTGGTGCTGCTGTACGTCGCATCGCGCAATGGTATGCCTGAGGGCACACGAGAAGATGCTAACGTAGGTCGTAGTGGCGACGGTGCTTGCGGCAAGACTTCACTGCTGAACGTCTTCACGCGAGGATATTTCCCGACCGTCTAGTAAGGCACCCATCAGCGGCGACCCGAGACAACCTGAGCAGATTTTCTGACAATGTATGTTACAGCGAGCCGACGGTCTTCGAGAACTACGTACACGACATCTTCATCGACAATACACACGTTGAGCTCTCACTATGGGACACTGCCGGCCAGGAAGAGTTCGACCGTCTACGCTCCCTCTCCTACGATGACACGCACGCGATTCTCCTATGTTTCTCCGTCGACTCGCCCGACTCGCTGGAAAACGTCGAGACCAAATGGGTGGGCGAGATTGCAGAGAACTGCCCAGGCGTCAAGCTGGTGCTGGTGGCGCTGAAGTGCGATCTGCGGGAACAAAATGAGGAAGAGGGAGAGCCGAAGAGGCCAATGATTGACTACAAGCAAGGACTGGCTGTTGCTGAGAAGATCAAGGCACTGCGTTATCTTGGTGAGTATGGACACACTTTATGAGGCGGTGGCTGGCTGACAATGCGCGCAGAATGCTCAGCAATGAAGAACCGAGGCGTCAACGAAGCCTTCACCGAGGCTGCGCGAGTGGCCTTGCAAGTCAAGAACGTCAAGGGCGACAAGCAGGGCGGCTGTTGCGCTATGATGTAGGCGCCAGGCCTCTCTACTCTCACGCTACGCCGACTATAAAGATACAACCATTTGATACCCACCCTCTCACTAGAGCCGATACATACATGCAAGTCGCCAAACCAATGATTATACCCAACCAATACTCTATTACTATTACGCCATGTGCACGACGCACAAGTCTACTAGAGCTATGGCGAAAGCAGGCGTTCAGGCGCGAGCCGGATTTGAAAAAGAAGCGTTGGAGGAAGGAAAGCGCGCTGTCTACGCTGCTGCTGATTGCATTCTGTTATTCGGGCATTTTTGGAGCGTTCTGAGCTCGAAGCATATATGTCTATCAATATGATACTGTACTAACTGAAAGTTACCTCACGACGACCATAGGACGCATTGCGCTTGCTAAGGCTGGGGAGCGGCAAGACAATTCTTGGCCGCACTTTCACACGTGGCAACGAGTCTGCATCTGCATGATATCTACGCATGCCGAGTACCATCAGCTTATCCGGTTCGCAGGCGTTCCTGAGGACTCGGTAATGCATGGCATTTGTACCTGCGGGGCCGAGTATGTACGTGCGGGGCAGAACGGCTCACGTTTCGTGCCTGATGCCATGGGACATCTAAAGGCTCACTCTGGCACAAGATAGGTCGTGACGGGTATTGAGACAAGACGACAGAGATCAGTGTGCACCACTGGCGATCTGCATTTATCAAGGATGCCGCACCCCGGCCGCCTCGAAGGCAAGACCGCCATTATCACAGGAGCTGGTCTTGGTATCGGAGAAGGTATCACGAAGAAGTTCATCGAGGAGGGCGCCAATGTCCTGCTATTTGAGATCAATGCGGCGAATGGGCAGAAGGTCGCGAAGGACTTGCCGAGCGACAGAGCATTGTTCTTCCAAGGCGATGTCACCAATCAGGACCATTGGCACCAGGCAATGAAGACCGTCGTTGAGAAGTTCGGGGGACTCGATATCGTGGTCAATAATGCAGGCGTGGTGCACAGGAGTGGTGTTCGTCTCTCATCCTACCAACGGCTGTCTTCAACAACAGGACAGGAGTTTCTAAGTCACAACGCCATCAGCTGATATCATCCACAGCCATCCGTCGAAGTCCCTCAGGCAGAATACGACCGCATCATGCACATCAACGTCTTGCCGCTCTACCACTCAGCCGCAGCCATCCAGCCGTACTTTGCGAAGCAAAAGCACGGCGTCTTTGTGAATATCAGTTCCATCTCTGCGGCGAGACCGCGGCCGAATCTGGTCTGGTATGCGGGCAGTAAAGGGGCGGTGAGTCTCTGGGTTTCAGCCGGGCGTGAAGGATTCTGTCTGATTTTCTGCAGGTGAGCTCCATCACGAAGGGTCTGGCGGCCGAATTTGCCAAGGATGGAGTAAGGTGTAATGCGATATTGCCTGTCGTTGCGGATACTGGGATGGTAAGTTAGTGTGTCGGTTGACGTTCTCATATTGGCGATATTGATGCATTGCAGGTTGCTTCTGTTTTGGGCGGCGAGGATACTCAGGACGGCAGAGCGAACCTTACCAAAGGCATTCCGTTAGGACGCCTTGCAACGCCCAAGGACATTGGCAACGCAGCGGCTTTCCTCGCAAGCGATGAGGCGAGCTTTATCACAGGCATTGAACTGCCTGTCGATGGTGGCAGAGCACTGCAGTAGCGAAAGCTCGCATCCATCGCACATGTATGGTGCCTCCATATGGTACAATTGCCACACAATATACACGGCAGAGACGTACACCTAAATCGCAGTCTCCTTTGCCTTGGCTTTCGCCTCCTTCCTTTTCCGCTTCTCCTCTTTCCTCTTCGCCTTGTCTTCTTTGCTTATCTTCTTCGGCTCAGCCTCATCCGCCATCGGTACATCGCCATCCGCATCCACCACCGTCTCAGGCATCACTGCTTTCTTGGCCGGACTCACTGCCAAAGTCGCCTGCGACCCTTGCTGATGCGAGACTTCCGCTCCCGCTACAGCTTCGCCTGAAACTCCGTCGTCTGCCAGCTTGCTATCAGCAATCAGATCTTGCTGCTGATCTTTCCGTTTCTTCTTTTGCTTCTTTGTCGGAACCTCAGCGTTCTTGTTCGGCATCGGCTTAGACCCGCCATGAGCACCAAGAGCCTTTGGGAATTGAAGACCGTCTTTGCTCTTGCTGCGGTCCTGTTCATCTTCAGAGTCTGACAGAGGCATCCCGGGCTCGCCAGATCCAAAACCAAGCGGCTTCCATCTCATGCGCAGACCCTTGGGTTGAGGCCTGACAGTACTCACTGCAGCTTCCGCAACGTCTGCGGCCGCTGCGCTACCCTCTGTTGGGTTGGCTTGCCGTCTTGTAAGGTTCGGCAAAGATATCGACTGTTGCAAATGCAGCGTCTTGCTTACTCGCTGAGGCGCCGCGACGTACCCATCCTGACCAGGCAGGTAGATATAAGGATTTGCGTCTCCAACTTGCTCTTCATTGAGAATGTAGTCCGCGCCCTTATGGCTTAGCACGGACTTTCCCGACTGTAATGCATCCAACGACACTTCCGCAATGGACGATAGAGGCACGCCGGCGGGTGCCGTTATGTGCCATATCTGTTTGCCGCCCAGTGAGTCGGCCGGCACAGTGGCAGTACTTGGTATCTCCAGAGATGAGTATCCTGACGGCGGTACGAACGGCTTCGCAGGTAGTGACGAAGCGGCCTTGGGCTCTCGTCCCTGGGCTGCTGGCTTAGGACGTGGTATCTGTTCTTGCCGATCACTGTTTGCATCCTCACCGTCTCCAGGCTCTTCCTCATCGCTGTTATCTCCGTCTTCTGACTCCTCTGAACTGTCAACCTTAGCCTTTTTGGCAGCCGGCCCTTCCTCTTCCTCTTCGTTGCTAGTGCTCTCTTCTGAAGACTCGTCGCTGCTTTGCTCCTCCGACGACCGCTTCACACCATTGACCTTGGCCGGCAATTGGTCTGCGATCTTGGGTGGCGGGCTTTGCACCTCATCTTCGTCTGAAGACTCGTCCTCGCTCTCGCTTTCGCTCTCGTCCTCATCACTTGAAGACTCTTTGACAGGTGCTGGTGCTGGCGCCGGCGCTGGTTTCTCCTTCTTAGTAGTGCTTTTGACCTTGCTCTTGCTCTCCTTTGGCGCCGACACTGTCACCTTCTTCACCTTCTTGTCCTCTGGTGCAGCATCCTCATCGTCCGAGTCCACGACATATTCCTGGCTCAAGCCTGCCTTCTTCTCAGCTTCCTTTGCGGCTTTCTTGGGCTTTTCATTCTTTGACCTCTGCGATTTCTTCGCCTTTTCCTGGCCCTTAGCCATCCTAAAGTGACAGCCACTTACCAGTGGCGTCAAGAGATTTGGTATTTGGTTTCAATGTCGCAAAGATCGTTTCAAACTTGAGGAGCGGCGCGATTCCGCACAAATTTTATATGCTCCTTCCTGTTCGGGAACGAGGCACGAGGGAGCAGGTTGACGCATCCACATTCATGGCGCAGAAGAGAAAGGCACACGAGGCTTTTGGCCTAACAAATGGTAGTCAAAGCATCCAGCTGCGAGTACTTTCTCATGATCTGACCTTGTGCAGGTCGACTGAGTGCATTTGCTGCGGCACGCCTTGCTAAGCAGCTAAAACCCGTTGAGCCGGACGTACGACACAGCGAGGCAGATGGCTTAGGCACTGTCATCGCAGAAACACCTTACGACGGTCATCATGATGCTTTCAATGCTTCAAGCGACGATGGAGCAGAGGACGAGATCCATATCACCACCGTGGCGAAGCCAAGTGCTAGCACGCCGCTCTCTACGATCAAGACAAGAAGTGTACACGAGCTCGAACAGAAGTCTCTAGAGATCAGCTTTTGGTCAGAAGAGGTTGCTGTTTGCGTTGGCCTCTTTGAAGTCGAAGTGCTGAAAGGGATTGTCACTGTCTACGGCTCAACTTTGACGCCAAATTCCGGGCGTCAACGAGTTTATGCTCCAAGCACGGCAGCTCTGCCTCAGGTTGTGGCGAGAAGGAGCGGTACGGTCGTTCGTCTGCACCATGTCGATTGTGGCCTACTGAAGCTTGGTAGACTGTCCCCGCTATTCAAAAAGGTGTGGACGAAAGCAAAAGGCTCGAAACGCTCTTTCAACCTTCTATACTCTACAGTTGATGACGACCTCCAGCGCTCGTTGAGCTTACTTGAAGTCGATAGGACGACCGAGAGATTGCTCGCCAGGCTTTCAGTCGAGTCTAATAACAAGCCACCGCGGATCATGGCGATTGGCGTCAAGTCATCTGGCAAGTCTACACTCAACCGCATCATCAGCAATACGCTACATGGCAAGCCTGCTGTACAGAAGCTACAGTATCTAGACCTGGATCCTGGCCAACCAGAGTTCGGGATACCAGGCCAAATCTCTTTGGTTGAGGTGAACGCGCCACTGCTCGGACCGTCATTCACTCATGTGGCAAGTGTCCAGAATGAGCAGTACAGACTACTAAAGTGTCACACTATCGCGGCGACGAGCTTCAAGGATGACCCAGACCACTATGTCAATTGTGTAAAGGACCTCATGCAACATGTCAACACACGGATGCCACTCGTCATCAACTCCTGTGGATGGGTCAGCGGTCTTGGCGCCAGCATTACAGCAGACCTCGTCAAGCTCACGGGCGTGACGGACCTGATTGTGCTTGACCCGGTAGAGGAGGCACTAGTGGAGATGCTGCAGCAGAAGTCTTCAGCAATCACCTTACATCATATACCTCGCCAGCCCTCGAGGCCTTCTGCTCGGACGCCTGCAGAGCTGCGTAATATGCAGACAATGGCCTACTTCCATCAGAGATCATCGGGCGCAGACATGGACTGGTCCAGCAAATGCATCAGGGCAGCTCGACCCTGGATCGTCAAATACGCTGGCCCGGACGCCGGCATACGAGCAATTGTATCATACGGCCAAGCGCCAAACCCAGAGTTCCTAGCCGAAGTCCTCGACGGCTCCCTGGTTGCGATCGTAGCTATCGAGCCATTACATCTGCGCGCCGCTTTCGGTAGACAAGATGATGACGAGGACACCACTACCTGGTTGGCCAGCACAGCAGAAGACCTACCATACCCAGTGTCCGACGAACAAGACATCTGCCACCCGCTTGACCCGAAATTCAGCCAATGCATTGGTCTTGCGCTGGTGAGGGCGATAGACGTAGAGCAGCAGCAGCTCCACCTGGTCACGCCCATACCAGAGAGCCAGGTAGCAGCACTGATGGAGAAGGAAGTGGTGCTGGTGAGAGGCAGCTTTGATGCGCCGGAGTGGGCGTATCTGGAGGACTTGTATCACGATGGCGAGGCGGCGGCGGCTGCTGTCGATAGACCGTGGGTCAGTCGTAGGGAGCCTGCGGGCGTGGAGGGAGCGGTTTGGAGGCTGAGACATACGCCTATGAGCAGACCCGCGTGATATGCCTTCCTGGCCAGAACCTTGCAGCGCCCGGATGGGACACGAACGTCACGATCTCGTTCCAGGTGAGACCATGTAAACAATGGTCTCATGAAAGTGTCGCCTCCGGACAGCGCATTCGCAAGCCTCTTATCACTATTAGTACAACAGACGCTAGCTGGGTATACCTCAAAACACATCGCCTGCTCGGCTTCACCAAGAAACGCCTTCGCTATGCATGCCCTCACAACCCACTAAAGCACCAAATACTCCTCCGTAACACCCATCGCAGCATCCTGATTGCCCGCCAAAGCGAGTATCTGCTGCAACGCATACGCCGCCTCTGCCGCAAAGTCTTCCGCAGCCAGCCTGCCCTCTTCCTCAGCCTCTTCACGCACCGCCTGGCTATACTGTAACACAATCTCGTAGCCCGGAATCGCCAGGTGCGTCAGACCAATCATATGGTGCGCTCGAGCAAGATTATACTCCGCCTCTTGTATATGGCTAGCTTTGCCACTTGCGATGCGCAGGTCGCGGTAATGGTACAAGAACGACATGCCCTGCTGGATCTGTGTTTGCCTGTTGTCGGTGATGCGCTTCATGGCGTGGTGGATGTAGTTGATACCGATTGCCAGATGGATTGAGTAATTGTCTGGCTCAATGGCCAAAGCACGCAGATAGTATGCCAACGGATTACTGTTGCGAGTCACGCCGTAAAAGAGCATACTACCGTAGAGCATCAGAATTCCGGCATCGAGCTCGCCGACGCCTTGCCCAATTTTGTGAAGTCTGTTCTCAAGTACAGAAGACTTCTGCTCGTAGTTGAGCTGCTTCCGAATGTCAGGCGGCAACAGGTTGTAGTCCGCTAATTTCATCATTCTGTGCAAGAACTTCTGGGTTGCGCCCTGGGTAGACCAATCGCCATAGCAGAGCCTTACAGACATAGCTAGGAGCTGGTACGTGTGACCCGAGCGGTAGTCAGACTTGTTGATAAAGTGTCGAGCCATGTCACCAACAAGATCCGTATCGTTGAACGTAAGCGCGCAAGTCAACGCCGCGGCTACCGTGATGCTGTGCATGCTCCAGTCATAGATGAAGACATTGCAGTAGAACAAGCCGCCTTTCAGTATGTCGTAGCAAGCTTCTTGGTCGGCTCGCTTAGCGTGCAGCAAAGTCAAGTCCACGAATACATGATGCCACTCATTGAATGAGATGCCGTGGAAGTTCAAGGGTGTGTCAAGGCTCGGCTCAGGCATCGCAGCAGTCATGTCCAAGTCTTCATCTTCATCTTCATTCGGCTGCAGTTTGTCAATCGTTTTCTGCGCCTCGCGCTGCATGTCGTCCGCCAAGAGATGTTGCGGCTTTCCTTTCTTCCTACGACCCCAGTCGCCACGTCCTTTGACCGAAGTGTATCCACCAAATTTGCGAAGTCTGCTGCCTTGAGGGTAGAAGACATCCATCTTGCGGAATGTGCTCACCAGTTGAGAAGCTGCGGACATCCATTTCTCAATGGCTTCGTCATTCTGATCACCTTCCTCGAGGACAGGCCAGAGCTCTCGGACAATGGCGAAGTTCTCACGAACAGAGTCTTGATCTCTGGAAATGCGCTCCAGGCGTGCTTGCACTTTGTCGACCACATCATGCTTCGGGTCAAAAAGCCTGCGCGCCTTGGGTCGAGCCGGCGGAACGGACACAACTGGCGTAGTATCCTCGACCGGGCTTGCAGAAGCTGCACGATCAAGCTCGTGATCTACGCCAGCAGGCTGCTCACCAGATTGTGCATCAAGCTGCGGGTCCACCTGTGCATCCTGCGCACCAGGCTGCGTATCAGACGCTTTCGGTGCCAGAGGCTTCGCGGCCAATGCCCGCAGAGGTGGCCCATCAGCACCGGCACGCACGTTGGAAGCGTTTTCCCAGAAGTGCTCGTACGTGCCAGGACCACCAGCCGGCTGTAGTGGCTTCAGAGGCCGTGTCGCACGCTTTGCTGGCACAGTGCGGGGTGCGGACTGCTTCTTTCCTTGTGGGAGGAGGCCATGTCGCGCAAGAATCTCAAGCCTATTGTTGTTGAATCTTCGTAGCTGCTTGGCCATTTCCAGGGCCTTCTCATTCTGTCCGCTGCCCTGATACAGCTTCACAAGCTCAGCTCGCGCAAGCAAATGATCATCCTTCTCACGAATCAGTCTGAGGTAGATTTCTTCGGCTTCAGTATTGTGATTGAGCTGGCGGTGGCATTTCGCCAGATTGATGAAAAACAGATCTTCTGTGACTTCGACACCTTCGTTGACCGCCTCGAAGAACTTCAATGCCATGTCCCACTTGTAGTAGTGCATGCAGGTATTTGCGACGCTAATGAAAAGGTCATAGTATTCCGCGACATCATCAGAGAGTAGCAGCAAGAAGTCGAGATGCTTCATTGCTTCTGCGTGATGTGGGTAGCCCATTTTCAGCCGGAACAGTCCAAGCTTGACGCGCAACTCCAAAGGCAGGCCTGAGCCATACTTGCTCTTGTCCATACTGGCCCGGCCTTGTTGGAAGTCGGGTACATACGCCCGCCGGTCGTTGTCGATATCAAATTCGCGGTCATCGTCCTGCAGTAGATCCCAAAAAGCCTCGTCCTTGCGACCCAAGATCCATCTGGACAGCAGCTTGAGCCAGTATGTGCCCTTCATGGAGCTAGTTGGACCCATTTTGTCAAGCAGCTCAACAAAGATATTGACGTGCGACCACATTTCTTCCACTGTCTCAGCAAAGCTCTCCTTGCCCTTGTGCTGATGGAATGCTGATTCGTAGGACTTTACCGCATGCTCGATGTCCTCGGCATTTCCAGTCTGGACGCAGAGCTCTGCATAGACCCTCGCATTATCCATAATCTCCGGGTGGATGGCGAAGACCTTGTACGCTTCACGTTTGGCATCTTTGATACTACCAAGCGCAGCGTGTACATTTCGCTTGCCCCAAAGTATCTCGTACTTGAGCTCGGGATCCGTCGAGTAATTGCTGCACTTCCAAGCACGACTGTAGGCCCAAAGCGCCTGTTTGAGCGTTTCTTTGCTCGGCTCAACGTTGTCCCCGAGATCGATAGTCCGCTGAGCGATATCGAGCCACTTCGAAACATTCCTCAACTTGGTTGTTTCGGCACCATAATGGAGAGCAGATCGAGCGTCTGCATGGCGGCCCTTCTTGGCCAGGATGTCGGACAGTAGAGAGTGCGCATCAAATGCCTCGGGATCCGCTGGGATGGCGGCCTGTGCACATTGTAGCGCGGTATCAAGATCACCTTCCATTACTGCTTCAGCGGCCTGACCCATGAGACTTTTGCATTCCCTGCTAGGCTGATGCTCTTTTCGAACACGACCGCGCCTCAAGGGGACACCATTGCGCTTCGCAATCTCCTTTCGACGTTTGCGATCAGCTTTTGCCTCTTCCCGCTTCCGTACTTTCGGGTCGTGCTCGGTGCCAGCAAGAAATTGTTTCCATCCTCGACGACCGCGCCGGGGAGCGCTGCTGTCTTTACGTCCACCACGCCGACGGTAAGAGCCACGGCTCCCACGACCACTGAGAGGACGCTCAGCTTCATGGCTTTCTACCAGATCTTGTAACTCGTCTTGTACACCGGTCTCTGCCATTGCTACAGGGGTGGCGGCGAAATATGGATGTGCAGGAGTCTTGATGAGAGGGTTCGACTCGTCTTCTTCCTGATCTTCCTCCTCGGATCCAACTTCCGACTCGTCATCAAGAGGCGGTGGAGAGGACCTATCGCCAGCACCATTGCGCATTTCAGTGTGCAGAAGTTTGCCTTCCGTCTCATCGTCATCGGCCTCCGAGATATCCGCGTCTTTGGTGAAGCCAAGGCCCCCTGATGGTTGAGTGCTCCAAAACGACATTGACTTGTTCCACTGCTCTACAGCATTGGTAAGTTGAGGATCGATCGCAAGTGCTGACGATGCTGACTCCGCCCGAGAGCTCCTTCGCCTGTCCCGAGCTTGATGTAAAGACGCTCGTCGTTTCCCATTTGGAAAGACAATGTCCTCATGCTCAGGTATGAGATTGTAAGCTCCAAGTTTCGCAGCTTCAATAGAATTCGGCTTGATGCCTGCAGGTAAGTGACGAACATAGTCAAGTGGATCATCTCCGCCTTGGTACCTCCTTGACAAGATGTGGCCTCTGGTACTTGTCTTAGTAAGTTCGGCATCGCCATAGAGCTGATTCAATGTGGCTAGACGCTTTGCAGCTTGCACCTCGCGACCGTCCTTTCTACGCCAACCACTACGCATTGTGACAGGGACGTCGGCCATTTCAGAAGTCAGCGCGTCCAGGATTTCGGGATCCAGATCATCACCATGATCGCCAGTGTTGGCATTCAGGTTCGGATCAATGTTCTCGTCAAGGTCTAAGCCTCTGCGTCGGCCATCCATATGAGAAAGCAGTCGTCCATAGCGTGCCTCCATGTCATCGTCCTCGGTCGTGTCGCCGCTGTCGCTTTCGTCCTCCTCCGACATCTGATCGTCAGCCATGCCATCAGGACCGTCACCTTCGTCTGAGAAGTCCTCATCGCCACCGTCAAATTGTTCTCCGTAATCATCGGTAGGCGACCCACCATCGCGATCTGATTCGCCGGCAAATTCATCAATGTAATCATATTGCTGGTCGTCCATATCGACATTGCCATCAGGATCCGCCATCATCACCCACCACTGAGCTTCACAGCCTTGATTTTCCGGCGGCGTGCCCTTGACATGAGTTTGACGATCTCAAGTAGGGGCGATCACCGCGCTACGCTAGATCTGCTCGACTGGCGCCTTTGAAGGAGCTTGCACAATTTCGGATCTGAGATGTTAGGATGGAAGGAAGACGATCCAGATTCGTCGTGAATCGTAGTGCATATGCATCGAGGCTCGGCTCGCAGCGGGAGTGTCCGAGAAGTGCATCACGTGCAGCTGCGAGGTACTGAATCATGCTCAACAATGGCGACACAAGACATTGTCCTTGAGACGGCAGCATCCTCACGACACAGGATACAAGCTTATTATCTAATCTTGACCAGATGTTGGCTCAAGAGCGGCAGCAGAATGCCTTCCATTTTCGGCCTCTTTTTAACCTCGAACACGATCCCAGTACCTCGTGCAATGAATAGTTCAACGCTCGAGCTATAATGTACATAGAATTTGATACGATACAGAGGAAAAGCGTCATATTGGCTTCAATACGCAGTGCCCGCTGTTTATTTCTTTGGCCAGGCATCCTTCGTATCCCATGCATTTGGCCTATATGTCACTGTTAGCCCTCAGATTCAACTTTACCCATTCGCGAATTGCTAACCTTCTGAATAACATCGTCAATACCGCCCTCCCACGCCCTTTGTCGTCTTTCTGACGCTTGAGCCACCATGACAGCGAGGTTCTGAGCTCCAATTCCTTCTTGCCCAGAACATCAAGACCTCGGTCGGCGCATGCGTTCTCCAGCTCGACCGGTGAAAGCCTCGCCGTCACACTCGTGTTGGAGGGAAGCTCTGCGGCGGTCTTGAGAAAGAGCTTGTCATCCGCAGCTAGACCCTGCAGGTGCCGCGTAATGTTACGCCGAAGCAGAAACGCGGGCGGTGGCAGCTGTATCCTGTCCCATGTCCGACTGTGCAGCGTTAGAGATGATGACAGATGATGAAGCTGATCATCCCGCAACTTTGCCAGCAAGCTGCGAATATACGTGGCATCCATCATGGGCCACTCTGCTCTCTCCGTTGGCCTACCACCGACCGCCACACGATCATCCGGTATTTGCTCTTCATCGGGCTCCGAAATGCCCTGCCTGAAGCTGATGCGCCTCCGCTCTTCGGCCTGTGCCCGCATACCAAGCACCTGCTTAGGTATGCGACAAGTGCCGGGGACGACACCAGGCATGAAAGGCACCAGAAGCGGTAGCCATTCTCCAAATACCAATACCAGAAGTCCAAAGAACGGCAACTTTCCAATGTCATGGTTGTTCCTCTGCAACACCTGCCACTCACTCCTCGTGATCAAACTTTTCTGCGCAGCCTCAATTCCATCTTTTGCTCCAGCCTTCTGGATTTTGTCCCGCAACAAGCGAGCAGCTTTGTAGTTGTACCAGACCGCTTTGATGCCTTCCTTGTAGAAGCTGCCGTATGCTCGACCAATGTTGAACCAGTAGATGAAGACGGTCGAGGATTTGTCCCGCTCAGGCAATCTCAAGGGAGGAGGGAGAGTGCTCCGCGGAGGATTGATCGGGTCTACATTGTTGCCGGACTCGATGGTCGTCAAAGCTGACTTGGCAGAATATTCATCTTTGATTGCGTTCGCTGTCGCAGTCGCCGGGTTCGATTTCGTGTAACGCGGTTGCTGGTGAGAGGCAAAGCTACGGCCGCTTGAGTTCCTGGCGGGCTGTAGTCGAAATGCTAATAGTGGTCTTGCGCCATGGTGTCGAGTATTCGAGACAGCGTACAAGCAGAGGCTGCTCGAGAAACGCGAGGTCATTTCATCGGGATAATGGTCGCGATGGAGAAAACAGAGATCATCTTGTTTACAGAATGGGAAAAATGGAAGAGGATGCAATGTTCACATGCAATCGTCACCAGCTTCCTGGACCCGAAATACACCCGAAACGGTCAAGATGGGATTGGATGTCGCATCACACGTGCCCGTCTGAAATTCGCGCAGGAGTCGCGAGCAATAAGCAAATGGAGCGCTGAGGTGTCAGGGGTTGCTTGATATATATGTTACAAGAGTTTCGACGGCGAGCACACCAACTCTATGATCCCGGCATTCTCTACATACGCATAAAGATATTGAACCAGCTCTGGCATCCCAAACGCCTTCGCTGTACGCTTCGTCGACGCTTGCTAGGCTCTCGTAGCAAAAGAGCAGTTAATACGCTGCTAAGACATATTGCACCAATACATCTATGCTCCAGACAGGCCGTTGTAGTATATGTACTCGCATGACATCCGCGGACGTGGGCAGAGCAACCTCTGCACAGCTGCGGTGCCACAATTCAGCAGCTCTTGCTTCAATGCATCACCGAGGATGCCATTGGAGGCTTGGGCACCAACAATGGTAAAGACGACAGCTAGGCGCCAGTGGTCATCGGCTGTCCGTACTGTGTCTGCTGCTGCGGAGTCGGCGCAAGAGCGATTGGGGCACCGGTCGGACCACCGATATGCTGTGCCGTCCGCTCACGATCCATCTTCTCCGCCTCCATCCTTTCGCGATCTGCTTTAGTGATGCGAGGCTTCCTAGGTGCGCCCGTGCCACGTCCACGACCTCGGGCTCGCGTTGGTGCCGCATTCGGATCACGGCTCTTCTCTGCCAAAGAAGCGTGACTTGTTCCAGCACCTGCACCGCCGCGTGAGCCACGTCCACGGCCACGTCCACCTCTACCACGTCCACTTGATGTAGCAGACTCAATCTGAGCAGTTTCGCCGGGTGGCACGAGTGGACCAGAATAGACAAAGAAACCGTCCTTAGACACCGCCGCATGCTCCTCCCACGCCAGCTCTGTGTCGTCGATGAAGTCGTCCTCCTTGTCATACTCCTCCTTCTTCGCCTTTCTTTTCCTTGGCTTGCCTTCGGCCGTCGTCTCAGCCTCCATACCGCCCATCTCCACATTACTGTCATCACCTGGGTCAGACATCAGGTCCACCGACATGTCGTCAGCTGCACCTTCAAGCTTGGCCTGCGCAATCTGCATCTCTCGGATAGCCTGGCGATGGGCGGCAGCGCGTGGATTCAGAGCATCCCGACCGTACTTCCTCATGACTTCTTGCGCCATGTTGATGGTGTTTCCACCTTGCGGATTGAGAGGAATTTGGATCTCAATGTTGACACCGACTTGCTCAGGCTCGTTTGGAGAAGGTCCACCGAATAGAGCATGCCCAGACAACAGTCCACTGCCAGTGGCTTTTGGCGCAGGAGGTGCCGGCTTCGCAGCTTTCGGTGTTGGTGCTCCCGATGATGATTTGGATGGCGCTTTGAGCTCGACAGCGGGCTTCGAGGGGTTGTCGCACCTCAAATCGACATCCATGGCACCATCAAGGCTGATGACCGAGACCGGCTTGGAAGGAATGCCTGATGTTGGGAAATTGGGCGCCGGTGGATGAGGGTATGATGGCGCTGGCCTTTGAGCTGAAGGCGACTGCGGCTGTGAGGGTAAGAAAGGTTGCTGCATTTGTGTCTGCGGCGAGTAGCTCAGGGGGGCAGATGTCTTAGCAATCGGTGGGTCAATCAAGCTCGCTATCGATGGTGAAGCTGAAGCGCGGTTGATGTGAGGCGATGCTTGAGCTGAGGGTTGGTTGCTCATGGCTGGTCGTGAGAGAGTCGTCGGTGCGTCCATTGTCGCAGCGCGAACAGGATCGTAGCCTCGAACTGGGTCGTAGTTTTGTCCACTTGATATTGGCCGTGGTGTTGGAACGTTTGATGGAAGCGGAAGGGCAGCAGATGGCTGTGATCGTGGTGGTTGTGACGGTAATGTACTTGGCGCGACCGGCTGCTGGAAGTTGTTGACCATGTCTGTTATTGTCGGCTGACGTGAATGAGCGGGCGGGTCATGCGACACCTTTTCATCGACCTTCTGCCTCTTGCGCGGAGCAGTGGTCGTGGCAGTTGTCGCACCCTCTGTCTTGACTTTGGGCTCACGAGGCTTCCTTGGCTTCTTGGGTTTGCCATCGTCAACAGGCTTGCCATCAGGACCGAGTTCTTTCTTCTTCCTGGGCGCTCTCTTTGGCTTTTCTGATGCAGTGGGCGTGCCGTTGGAGGGTGTCTTGGTAGATGTTCCATTTTTAGAGGTCGCAGCGGCAGTTGCCGAAGATGGATTTGCTACACCTTCACCGACGACAGAAAGCTGGGGATGGCTGAAAGCGCTGCGTTCGGCGACAACGATAGTGTCGGCTTGTGGTGGTGGGGAAATTGGTTCCGACAACGAGGAATCCGAGACGCCATCGTCGACTTGCATCCTGTGGCCGAGACCCGCCATCGCCATGGCGGTATATAGCGACAACGGTGCCAAGACAGTGATATATACCAGCAGGCAACAGTGATCAGCTTGTACGTGTCAGCGCCGTGTTCAGCGTGACCAAATGTCCTCGAAAATGGTCCTCTTTGCTGAGGAGGGGACCGACCAATCCAGAGCGCGGAAGCCAAGCCGACAGTCAAGACCTCCTAAGTCGACGCTTAAGGCAAAACCGCGACGACAACACAACAACTTCGCATAGCAGTCGAGCGTGCGAGTCGAAGATGCCGCTGATATCGCTGCAGTGTTGCTGATGATGCGGTGATTCGTATGGTGTCCCTTATGACCGAAACTCGATGGTCAGAAACGCCGTTGTTGATGGACAATCACGAATACACGCAATTGCAGCAAGAAGGAAGATGTAGAAAGGAAGAAATGCAGTAGGAAGTGGGCAGCGTTAGGAATATGAGAAAGTCCAACGCCCACAGCAGCCCCAGACGACGAGACACTCGGGCGGGCTTCTCAGCACTTCCGCCCAGTAAACGTGACTTATTATTTCACAGGCTCCGGAGCCCCTCCTGGAACGTCAAGGAGCAAGCCTACTAGCAAGGCTCGGGTACGAACGACTCTTGCATGCCATGTGCATCGGCTAGGGATCGACTGTTGCGCATGCTTGTTCTTTGCGCTTCACTACTACCGTTTTTGCTGATGTGAATTGACGACTTTTCTGTCCTGACCTCGACTTCAACTTTGTGATTGCCTAGCCGGCGCGAGCTCTGGATCGTGCACATGTTACCTCCACGAAGGAGTGTCAAGGTCTTGGCGACGGGTTTGTTCGGCCGTGTAGTACCGACTTTCGTCCTACCGATGTGCAGACGGCGTGAGCATGCTGCGATCAACTTTCTGCATTCCTCCTTGTGTGCGCTCCACCACAAAGAAAAATCACCTCATGGCAAGCACATACATCTACACGGTCCAACAGTCTGGTCTGACGGTGTAGTAGTGCCTGATATAGCGAACCTGCATCGCTAGCGCCGATTCCAGAAGGGCGGCCGGGCTTACTTGACGGATAGCGGGTAGAGCCTTAAATCTTATTATACACTAGCGCAGCTACTCTACTTTTTGCCTTTCCTCATCAAACACTTACTGCAAAATGATCAGAGGCGAGCGATTTGAGGTTGATCTTGGCTCGGACGATGAGCACGATGGACAAGGCCAGGTAAGGAACGGATGGAAACCATCACTTGCTGCTTTCCGCTGCCCTATCAAGCCCTGCAAGCTGTTTCACTACCGCGGCTTTGGGGCATAATGTCCAACGCCTCAAACAACAGCGGCACAAAGTATTTTTCTGGACATGTCGATCGCGGCGTAGTGTCGCGGGACTATACATGATGCTTCAGATGGCTCGAGGGATCAACACACCTCGTCAATTTTGTTTCGCTCAACGACAGCACTGCTGTCGGCAAGAGTCAATTGGCCTCTCGCGGATGCACCAAGATTGAGGTCGCGTTGATCTAATGGCTGCTGACTATACAACCACAGTCGCGGACACCTTTGCCAGGCGCGTTCGTTGGTGACATCTTGGAGCGCAAGTCAAATGCGCCCACGCCTCCCACAGTCCCCACACTGAAGAGCAAGACTGGCTTTCCCGAGCACAAGAAGCGTGAGAGCAGATTCAAGCAGCAGAAGACTGCCTCTTCCATGTTGTCAAATGCGACACCATTTGTTACACGACAGACACCTCAGGCTGCCCAAGACAATACGACAAGCGTGACTCATGCAGCAGCCAGTGGCGGCGTCAAGCAAAAGTCATGGGAGGAGATTGAGAAGCAGAGGATTGACGCGGAGAACAGGCAGAAGCTTGCTCAAATGACCTCCGCTGAGCTAGAGCAGGAGAGGGAGGAATTGATGAACAGCCTTAGCCCGGCATTCTTGCAGCGTCTACTAAAGCGTTCTGATATCCAGAGCGGAAGCAACGAAGCAGACTTGTCAGCCCCATCACCCGAACCTGTGAAAAGTACAAGCGACAAGGAGCCACCCACCAAATCCGTATCGTTCGCTGAACCAGCACCGGAGCAGAAGACACAGCCTAGCGCTTCGCCGATCGCACATGACCAGGATCCTAAGCAGCCTACTACCAACAGCGACGAACAAGAAGCAGAACCAGCTCCAGAACCTCTCCCTCAAGGCACCATCCACTTCCCTCGCCCACCTCAACCACCGGACCTCGATCCAAGCTCCGAGTCTTTCCTCGAAGACCTCCACGACAAATACTTCCCTTCCCTGCCCGCAGACCCCGACAAACTCGAGTGGATGCAACCCGCCAAGGCGCACAACAGCTACGATCCATCCTCCACCACCTTTAACGCCAGCTCCATCCGCTTCGACTTCAAGGGCCAATTGCTGGCGCCGAAAACCGCCTCCGCGATCCCGACCACTGAAGGCCTGCACCATCACGGCGACGCGCCAGAAGCGGCGGGCTACACGATCGCGGAGCTGGCGCATCTGGCGAGATCGACGTATCCGGCGCAGAGGTGCATTGCGTTTCAAACGCTCGGGCGTATTCTCTACCGACTCGGCAAAGGGGAGTTCGGAGACCCGGGCGAGCCGGATTTCTCTGGTTCTGGCGTTGAAGGTGGCGAGAGACAAGATAGTTTCGGCGAGTTAGCAAGGGGACTGTGGTTCGAGGTGGAAAAGGAGAATGCGATCGAGACTCTGGTGCTTGAGAGTGAGGGAATGGGTGTAGATAAGGGGAGGCATTTGAGCGCGAAGAATCACGCTACGGAGGCTGTGTGGCTGTGGCGGAGAGGAGGCGGGAGGAGGTGGAAGGCTGGTTGAGATTGGTACAGCATGAGTGGCTTTTGGCTACACGATTCTAGCTAAGTCGCTGTACAATATCACGCCACCTAATATCCAAGCAGGCCACCAGAGCACCCATATGACTCCTGCTGTGTACACGCCCTGAGCAGACCAACCTTTTGCCATTTCTAGTAGTAACGCGCTGATATCTGTTCCGCTCCATTTGCTGAACGCATATAGCAGCACGGTCGGACTGACGGCGTAGTGGACCACCGTGCCTGCCACACCAGCAGCCACCGCCAGCAGTGTCTGCTTGGCTGGAACTGGTCTTGCGAAGCTGAGTGGTGAGGCCGCAACACCGATCACGAAGGCTTGGCTGAAGTTGAGAGTGGCGAGTGTAGATAGCGCGGCACCGAGCAAGAGCAGGGAGAAGGATTGGAGAAGCTGGATTTGCTGGGACGTCGCGCGGAGGTGGCGAGTGGTGAAGTATGATAACGATGGTGGCGTGAGGATCGAGGCGATGGTGAGGAATGTGTATATGAACGGCAGGCGCTGTTCCGGATCAGTACGGGAGTCGCGGGTGAGTGTAATACAAGAAAGCTTACCGTCGCATTGGAATTTGTGAGCCACCACAGCGGCACGAAGCCGGATACGTGTGCAGTGAGGACGAGGATGGCAGGTACGAACATATTTCTCTCCGCTGCCTCGGTCCTGTCTTTTGTCACGAATGCTACGTCGCCTCCTTCTTTGACGACCTCCATTTCTGCGCCTAGCTTACCCTTCTCGTTCGTGCTTCCTGGCTTCGGTCCGTCTTTGATAGGTGCGCGGCCGGATTGCATCCACAGCGCTAACGCCGAGACGGTGAACGAGCCGGCTATGAGCATAGCCGCCGGGAGGTAGTTGCCAATACTGACAAATCTGCCTGAATTGAGCAGGATGTAGAAGAAGAAGGATTGGTGAAGATGCTCTAGTAAGTTGTTGATGGAGCGGAAGATGGACTCGGTCGTGCGGCCAAGACTCATCTCGTCATGCCAGCCGTCCCCCACTGTCTTCAACGTGATGGCATCGACGTGGTATGGCATGAATGCGGAGTGCGGGCCTGTCGCGTGACCCATGGCTTGAGTTTGGAGTCCTTTGCCAAGGGTTTTGAGGCGATCAGTATAGCTGTCTGAGTGAGAAAGCATACTGTGAAGGGTACAGCTAATGCCCATCTGGCCATGAGCAACTGAGACTGCGGTGTTCAACAGGTCCAGGTTGGGCAATGCTCCATTGATGCCGTCGTACTGAATGTCCAGCTTATCGAATCTGTGGCCCCAGGGTCCGACTGGGTAATCCAACGCTACCGCAGCCTGGAGAGCGCCAGATTTGATGGGCAGGGCGCTGATATTGCGACTGGAAGTTGCATCCAGAGACGTCGAGTGGTAAGCTGAGGCCCATGCATCAGGGCCATATGTCGAGTCCTCTGGTATCAGAACGATGATGTCTTTACTCCAAATTGACCAGCGCTTGAAATACCTCGCCAGGGTCAAAGCAAGAGCAACACCAGAATAATTGACTTCGCCCTCAAAATTCCTCCAAGCAGCCATCAGCACCATGGCTTCGGTAGCATCTGCCCTCGGCCCCTGCAGCACCCCATAGATATTCGTTCCCTCCATGACCTCGCCAGCAACCTGATACCGATAAGGCTGACTCGCCACTTTCAGCCCATTTTCCTCCAACACCTTGACCAATCCAGAACGTCGTTCCTGCTCATTCCATCCGCCGAGCTGGTAGGCCTCTTGACGATAGGCGCGGAAGATGTTGTGCTCGCTACCACCAAAGTAGGTGTGGACTTGGCCCGGCATGATGGCATTTTCGGAGACGTACGTGTTGCGCGAGTACTCGTTGAGAGGAAGGATGAAGAGCCATGCTATTCCTACGAGGACACATAGCAGGCTGAGGTAGGGTGGGAGTTTGAGGAGGATGGGCGACTTGCGGAGGGTGAGGAGGCGCGTTGCTGTAATTGTCAGTATTGATTGACATTGATTGATCTATGTGTGTACTGACAGAGCGCCATGTCTGGTTATCGCCGTTCGATCATTGCATTGACATGTTCATCTCGACGGTCAAGGCATTTAGCATGTGAAAGTCAAGGTGGCATTGACTTGAAGCAATCCATCAATGTCATAAACCGAATTGATGGAGACGGACCCTGCGTCGATCCGGTCCATTGGCGTCGCTCAGCCGCGTGCATCACCGCGCATCGATCGCGTGGCCATGTGTTTTTGACGCCTAAATACTCCGAAAGCATCACGACTTGTTTGTCCTCCGAACGCAAGCCGTCGCAAACCACGATGGCGAACTCCACCTCGGCCTGGAGTCTGCCAGACGGCCGCAGAGTACGAAGCTACATCTTTCGCTTACCTCTTGCAACTCGAGGCCTTTTACTTGCGATGACCGCCTTCTACATTGCGAAGCTCTTCTTTCCTGGCTTGACACAATGGGGCGCTCTCATACCGCAAGAGATCAACTTTGGCGCTCGTAGGGATCCGCACACCACTTCCGATCTATCAGGCTTCATTGCTGATTCCAAACAGTCTACAGACTAAACACCTATCCTCTCCTCCACCGCACCCTCTTCCACCTCCTCCTCAACACTCTCGCCCTAACTCCCCTCCTCGAACGCTTCGAATCCGAACACGGCACAATCACCACCGTCATCCTCTTCACCGGCCCCTTCGGTCTGCTCCCTGGCGGCCTCTACACTCTCCTCGAGCGCTTCCTCTTCCATCTCAACGGCTCCGTAATCGGCTCCTCCATCTGGGTCTTCCTGCTCCTCTGCAACGAGGCCATAAAGACTTACCGCACCAACCCCTACTTCGACATCATGGGCACCAAGATCCCGACCTGGACGTCTCCACTAGCAGTGATATTGGTGATAAACTTCTTGGTACCGCATACAAGTCTCTTAGGGCATCTTTGTGGTGCGCTAGTGGGCTATGGATGGGGATTGGGGTGGATACGATTCTTGGCGCCGCATGATAGGATCCTGAGATTTATTGAGGGGAAGTTGAATCTGCTGGGGCGCTTGCCGCATTATGTGAGTGTGGATCAGAAGACGTATGGGCGGTATGGCGTGCTTCCGAGCACGAGTGGAAGTGTAGGCCCCGGGAGAGGGACGTTGGGAGTTGCGAATGGAATCAACGGAATTGTAGTGGGGCCAACGGGGAGTACGCAGAGGCTTGGGCCGTGATGGAGTCAGGTAGGTATTTCGCAGCATCGAATTTGACAAGCGTTTGAGCGTGGCGTTAAGCAGATGGCGAGGCGAGCGATCATGTCTCTGCGCGGCTGCGTAGCGGTGACTGTGGAGCAGGCGCTTTCGTACCGTGATCCTCCCGAGTACTTCGAGAACTGGCGCGTTTCGATGACACGAGATGCTGGCGTCTCGGACCAGGCATTTCCATCAATGGGAATGAAAGACAGGGGTGATAGTGCTGAGATGAGGGTGTGTCCAAGTCAGCATGCAAGTGACTGCTCGAACGCTGTCGCCCTGCTTAGTCATGCATCGATTGTTGCGACGGGGCAATGCCATGGAAAGGGGCCAAAGGAGATATGATGATGCGACCATTGACACTCGTCCGCCTGCCGCTGCAGGATGGCAGCTAAAGACTAAAAGGAGCGCCCCGAACTCTGGTTCTGGTGCGGTACCGAGCGAGTCGATCACAACGGGCCCTGACATTGGAGCGAAGAGGGAACAATTCGAACCCAGGGCTGATCAACCACTTTGATTGAATCGTCGTTGAAGTGAGAATGAAGAGAGAAAACACCTCGAACCCAGGTCCGATCTACCTTTTCGAACCCTCGCCTAGGTCTGATGATAGAGAGAGACCAAACACCAAAAAAAATATTGGTGAAGGCCGGGCTCGAACCGGCATCTCTGATGTCGATGCTAACTACTTCATGATACACACGTACCACTCTACGATCGAGCTTCAGCCACATGGCTACCTCAGTCCCTACCCAAGGGTGGCCACCCAAGGGTAGCCACACCTGAGGTGAAGATCGCATGATACGGCGCTCCGGGTTTGAAGAGACCGGACGTATAGCTCAGTGTCTTGTCATTGGACCACTCCACCGTTAAAGAAAGTGCTGGCGCAAAAGACTTATATGGAGGGCGTTGCGCGCGCCGGAATGGGGCCGGCGGGCTGGCATGTGATCGGGTGTCGCTGGAGCTGTTTTGTGCACACTTGATAGAATTGGACGGCTCGCGCGTGTGCATTCGCACTGGATCTACGGCATCATTGAGCACGCTGCTCGTAAGCACGAGTATTTGTCGGCTGTGATTTGGCAGCACCTTCTCTGCTTCACTCGTGCCTTCCTTCTTTGACATGCGCCGCGCTAAAGCCGACATCAGAATTTCGACACCCAGCTTCACTTTTCTACTTCAACCACAACTTTTTCAACAAACGAGACGCACGTGTATATAAGGTAGAGCAACATGGACAACGACATGGAAGGCGACGTTATCGTCGTGGCTTCTAGTCCTCCGGCCAAGCGCGACATGACCACGACCAAGAAGCGCGTCAAGCCAACCAAAGTGGAGCGTGACCCGACACCAGTCAGCAGGAAGGAAGCCACTCCGGCACCAGCCAACACCAACAGGCGGGCAGCTGCGCCCAGAGAGTACAGACGTATCTCAGAGAATGGTCGACACGATCATGCCAAGGAGATGGAGACAGACGGTAAGTTCGTGAAAGCAGACCTGGAGGACTTTGGCTTCGGCAAGAAGAGTGTCAGCGACATGATGAAGCGAAAGGACGTCTATGATATTTATGCAAGCGGCGCGAAGGAGCGAGATAGTACGGAGGAGGCAGATGCGAAGAAGGGACGGGACAAATGTCAGCGGGTCGGAAAGGGGAAGGCCAAACCAGGCACTACTGCCTACGAGCCTCTGTATCTCGCAGAAGGCACCAGTGAGTTTGCAGCTACAGCCCTTTACGACCGATGATGAGCTGACTGTGTACAGACTGGATCCTCTTCGACCCCGAGAAAGGCTACCCCGCCGCCTTCAACGACGAACCCGTGACCAAGGACCCGCCGGCCATCTTCCAGCGCTTCGAGACGCACAACCCTGGCAATGTGCGTATCGTGGAGTACAACACCGAGAGCGGCGCAGTGCGGCTGAGGAGCACGCCCACCGTCTTGGTTGCGAGGGAGGTGCGGTATGAGAAGACGGGGCCGAAGCTGGTAGATATCGTACAGCCGAAGAAGGGGCGGACGGTTAAGAAGAAGAAGGAGGCATCGGGGTTGAAGCGCGTTGTGCCCAGTAGTGATGTGGACGACGAGCTGAGCGATGCTGAGAACCGCGTGGGCGGATTGGTGGGTGGTGTGGGCGATGATGGCGGGTATGAGCAGTGACCGTGGCGGTACTGCAGCTGCCGAGAGAGTCATTTCCGGTGGCTTCCAAGATATCTTAGATATATGCACTGCTAGAGCTGAGTTGCTGCATCTTGCACAATGCATTGAGAGAAGACCTTTAAATCAATCCAAAAGCTAGAGTTCAGAACAGTTGGAACTATGCTACCGTGCCACCTTCTCTCATCTCGCCCAAGCTCTCGACAAAATCAGATATGACTCTGGCTTGTGTCCGGTGCTCATCGACCTGCAACTTCAAAAAGTCTCGCCACCTCGTATTGAGCTCGACCTCGGTCCCGTTATCTATCATGAGTGTAGCGCGAGCCTGAAGCATACGTATCTCCTCTACAAGTCGCTCGTGAAAAGCAATCTGTTCAATCAACATCGGGTCTCCCGCCAGTCTGTGGTGCTCCTCGACCTCATCGTTGCCAGCTGCCGATCGCGGATCCTCTGCAGGCACATCCGGGAGAGCAGGTAATGGCAATTCGAGCTCTTCCAGAGGTGTCAGTAGTGTATCGACTTCTCCCAAACGCAGGACTGCAGGCCTAGCAGTAGGTACTTGAACGTCATTTGCCTCCAGCTCATGCAATGAATTATGTCGTTGCGTTTCCTGTTGCTGAGGCTCTCCTGTGAATGGATTTGATCGACACAGTGGACAGGTAGTGTTGTCTCGCAGCCAGCGACTGATGCATTCTCTGCAGAACACATGGCCGCATGGCAGTATACGACTTCGATGCGCAGCAACACGGCCGAGGTGGATGGGGCATTCTAGTTGATTGTTGTTTGGACGTGGAAGCTGGACTCCTAGAGCGTCACGGATTTCCGATACCGTCGCTTCGATCTCAGCTATGCGTAGGTACTGGATGTCGAGGTGGAGCTCGATTCGGGTCAGCGCCAGCGCCGTGCGTTCAAGGGGGTCTGGAATGGCGACGTTATTGGCGGGTGGGTTGGGCATAGCGATTGTGCCTCGAAGAGGTCAAAATGTGGCGTTGTGTGGTTCGACTTGGGTAAGAGGAAGGATATGATGTGAGAGAACGTCTCTCGATGACTGGCTGCTTTATAGGAAGGCAGGAAACGTCGCGTTGTCGTGGTTGCGGCCTGAGTCCAGACATGATCGGTCTCAATATACGAGATTGACTCTGAAGAAATGGTAAGATTTGATGTATTGTCGTGTGCTGTGTTGTGAGACTGTCTAGCTGAAGCCGTCGTAGAGAGCAGAAGTGAGACCTTGGAAGGCAAGCAAGACCAGCTGCAGAGGAGAGAGAAAAAACGATTTTCCCGACATATTCCCAGACATTCAATGAGACCGGATGGCTGACCTTGCCGAGTCTCGTCCTTGTTGATGAGATGAGCGTAACCACGAGACGCCGACACCCATCACCACCGCGACCTCGTAGCTGCCGGCTTCCGATCATGCAATGTTAAACCTGAGTAGTCGACCCGCCTGACTCTCACCGGACCCTCCATCCCTTTGACCTCCTCCGCAGTCGCATCGTCAGGTGCAAGCCTACCCTTGACTATTACCTCACAGTCACCCAACTCGCGAAACTCGAAAGCAAGATCGATGAGGCCAGGCAGCACCTCCCGCCAGTGCTCGAAGCCGAGCTCCGTCATGTCCTTGGGTGAGAGCATCTGCGCGATTGTGGAGATCTTGAAGCTGTCTGGCGGCTCCGTGTTATCGAGCAGGCTGATGAAATGTGCGCGGACAGTCTTGTTGTGAACCACCTCTATGTCACGCGCCGGGCCGGGTTTGACGGCAGGCCAGAGCCAATTGTAGAGTCCAGACATACCGAGAGAGGGCTGTGGTATGATGGCTTGGTATGAAGCTATATACCGGAATTGTCGTAGGTCGTGGAATGGCGAAGGAGAACAGCAAAGCAAGATGGGGAAGGTGCGGAGAAAAGGTGCAAGCTAGCGCGGCGCTAAAGTGCTGCACGGTCCACGAACATCACACTAGGCTTACCTTCGTGCTGTTGCTTACACGTGAGCTACCGAGAAACATCAAGATCATAATGATCTGTACATAAGCAACAGTAGACCTCAGCATCCAAGCCGGAAGCTTATAATGCTGCAGCATGAACTGATTTCGATCGAAGGAAAGAGGTAAACTTTTCACCTCAACCAAAGAATCAGCTAGCTGCACTGCGCTCCAAAATAGAATGAAACTGGGCAAGATCAAACGCCAATTTCCTCAATCTGAGATACAGGCTGTCGCAGTCCTCCTATGCTTACGTCTTGACAAAGCACGACAATCTCTCGCCATCAAAGCCACGAGCACATTATGTCTCCACCATCTCAACCATCAGGATCAACAACCTCTCCCGTGTACGCATCTCTCCGATCATATGGACAATGGTACAATGGAATCAGGTACCAGTGTCGCTTCCATCGACGAGCGCAACGATCGTGGAAGGCATGTCCGCAAGACAGCCACGTGAGGGGTTTGCTGGAAAGACGCCCTAGGCAAATACCGCAATCTGGTTCCTCCTGCTCGACTCGAAGTCTCTCGATCCTTTCGACTATTGCAGGACCGATCTGGGCCACAGCTGTCGAGTATCTCGGAGATTCGGGAATGGGCGCCCACATGGAAAGCCACATTGTATGCATGATGGAGTAGTGGGGCGTAAGAGGTCGACAGTGATTGAAAATCTCTGTATGGTGGTGGTTTGACAGTTTGCTAGGAATTCGATGTGTGATTCGCGGACTGGAGAACCTGCCTCTGCTGTGTCAATTGATCGCTGCTACCTCGTAGATCAATGTCGAGCGGTGAAGAAGTAGTTTCGTATTCTCGATAGTTCAGTATCGAGCCCTGGGAAAGTACTTATGTGTTCTTGGTATGCGTCATGTTCAGCAGACACCGATGTCAGAGATCTGGCTCAGACACCGGCGTCGTGATCAACCTGAGATTGAACGCTGGCCCCCAAGACACTGTCTTACATAGCCATTTGACTCATGGACTGATGCCATTCTGCTGCATGTGGTACTAATGGTTTGTTGGTGTGGTCTCATTGTTGGCTGCAGACATGTAGATGGTGGATGACACTGACGCTCTTTCGGCTTGTTGTCCTCAGCGGGTAGCCTGCCGTTGTCGACATGCTAGCTGAGATCGTCACGGAGTAATGCCTCGAGCATGAGCAATCGAGCCGAGCTCCAGGTTCAATAGCGTCCATGTTACTCTTTGCAGGGCAATGAAACTCTAGCATTCGCTTAATTCGCTTGATTCGCCTTTAAAAAACTACCATGCACGCTCAATATCGTGCCCCTCCACGTCGCCTTTCTCTGCTATGCTATCCCACGACAAACCTCATGGCCGACGATCGTTGCTTGAGTGACTGCAGGCAACACGGCACTGGAGCCTTCTGGTTTCAAATGCCTACTCGTATCCTGTAGTCGTGCAAATCTACTTCAGTTGTGGTCGTAAGTCGGTTCCTCTCCAGGTCCGCTGCGGATTGATGCGTCTCTGCGTGACAAGAGCACCGCATCTTCCCGTTCTGTCGAATGTCTCTCAAAAGCTCAGACTTGTCAACCTCATCTTTCACTCCTGCGCTTCGTGGAGCCTCATCGTGACTTCCCTTGCCGGCGCGTTGGTCAGTGAGAGGTTGCTTCGTACGACATCCTCGAGCCCGTCGGCTCCAGGCTCGATGCGGTCAAAGCGCTGGAGCAACCTGACAACCACATACGAAGCCTCTGTAAGCGCAAACTGTTGACCGATGCAGATACGTGGGCCACCATTGAAAGGAAGATACTCCCTAGAGTTGCAGGTCAGCAATGTTCACTTGCTCCGCGTTCGTTGGACCTGGGACTTACCATCCTGGCTTCCGCCCAGCGAACCTCTCAGGTCTGAATTTGTCCGCGTCTGGCCCCCAGAGATCCTTACGGCGTTGCATGGAATGGACAGAGTAGTTGACATCTGTCTGTGGCTTGATGTAAACCGGGCTTTGACCATCGGATCCTCCTCCTCGCGGCAAGGTCGTGCCTTTGTTGCTTCTGCGTACGTTGGCCGGCACGACTGGCCAGAGACGCAGTGCTTCGCTCAAGCAGAAAGAAAGATACTGTGACCCTTTCAGGGTAGCGAAGCTGATCTCCTTTGTGTTGCTGTAGGTGCCGAACTCCTCGACAATGGTCTGGCGAAGCTTTGCAAAGATTTCCGGATTTCGAAGCAATTCCATGAAGAGCCTGGAGAGTAGCGAAGCTGTCGTATCACGGCCGGCAAGGAGAATGTTAAGCAGCTGGGCACGGAGCTCTTCTGGATCGCGGGTCTGCTCAGCCAGCGCCTCCAGGAAGACGTACTTCTCATGTGAGCCATGACCCTCTTCAGCCTTCTTCTCTGTCGAGCTTGTGCTCAGGGCAAGATCAACATAATGTTTCACAAAGTCATTGACGATCTTGTTGTTCTCCTTGTACTCCTTGGGATTGTGCAGCCAGTACAAATCTGTCGGGACCCGTGTCAGTCTTTACGGGCATATTTGAGCTGCCGACCTCTCGTGGTCACACTTACGAGCAAATCGAGATCGTCTTGCCATATGCGTGTTGGCAGAGTCCCAGTTCTTCGCGAACAGGCGCTCGTTCAGCTCATGTCTGCTACCAGCATTTTCTTCGGCTTCGTGAAGCTGGCTGTCAACAGACTCTCCGAACAGGAACTCAGTCGCTGAATCTATCGTGAGACGGAAGAACCTATAGACCGATCGTCAGAGCCATGTTCGAGAGGGGTGTTGAAGCTTGATTGCGTGACTTCAACGTCTTCCAAGGAATTGCTGCCAACAGCCATGAGCAATGCCACAACGCATTCACTTACAAGACTTGCATGTTCGTTTCTGCGGTCCACCCATCCTGTCCAGGCTTTATTACTTTGAACAGGTTCTGAACATGCCTTTCTTCAAGATCGAGGTCAGAGATTTGGTCCCGTACGAAATTTGGCCTCAGAAGTGCCCTGGAATGAGACCAGGCCTGGCCGTCTTGGACGAAGATGCCATCTCCGAGCGTAGCAATCATGTTACCACGACGTGCCTCCCCCAGCCCAAAGTCGTTAAACTGTGTGGCCAGCATTGCTTTGATGTTTTCCGGGTCACTCGTGACGAACACTTCCCTTCCGAACACATATGTCTTGTAAGTGGAGCATACTCGTCCCGGTGTTTTCTCTCGACTCATTCGCTCTTGTCGTTCAACGATCAAGTTTGGGAACCTTTTTTCTTTGTCGGCAGCTTGTAGCTCCCTAACACCTTTGATGCCAAGGAAGCCCTGCACAGGATACACGGGGACATCTTCGCAGCCCAGCTCCCTTGCGCGGACTATATATCAGGTCAGCCGCTGTCAAGTGCTGAGAGGATGATGGTACCAGTTGACCTCTGTGTTTATGGTCTTCGTGAAGCCTTGATACAGCCTTGAAAATGATAAAAGCAATTGCTGCCCACAATGGCAGCAACAGTGACGCGTGCATCTTGCTGAAGAAGCTCTTCCACAAGCTCTTCCAACGATTTCGGGTTGGCGTTTCTTTGCGATGATTACCTTATGAAGACGGGACTGCCTGGCCACCGGGACTGGTAAGAGGAAGCGTCCCCATGCTGTTTTTATACGTCAGCCAACCCGGTGCCGTATTTCACATGAAGCCTGCACAAAGCGATGCTACCGTGCGTTCCGTACCTATCATGAGATTCGAAATGATAGTCTAATGCTTGTTTCGGCAGTACAAATTAGCCAATTTGGGTCGAGGTAGAAAGCTGAAATCCTAAATCCGCCACAGACCAGACCGAGGGCCCCACCGGTGACGGACCAGACGACCGGATCTTTCATGTGACAAGACCTGAACACTCGGATCGTGGAGAAGCCTTCTGTCGACGCCATCTTCCCGCTGACCTAGAAGATATTCGGAGCATGCCAACAACAGTGTCGCTGCCACCACACGAGTCGGGCCCGCTCTACTGCCCTGGGTCGCGCACGCAGCGTGTCCTACAGAGGCGCATGATGGCCTCTCCCTCGTGACAAGATTGCAGCGGCATATTGCACGAAAGCGAACTGGCCTGTAGGCTGTCATAAGAAGCCTCGGGAGGAACCCTACAGATGAATGTCAGCCCTGACGTGCAGCTGCAGCCGACTGGAGTTACTTGGCGGCTTGGCATTACTGGCGAGTCCAGAGATATTTCGTATAGGTATACAACGACCGTACGCCCGTCTCTGCTACATATGCTTTACATGCTAGTGTCGCGAGCACCTCCATCTTTCACGCGACACAATCACGGCTTGGCGCAAGTCTTGTCGGTAGTTATGCATGTGTGTGTAAAGTGGGACGTGTCAATCACTAGCTTAAGGTCTGTGAAGACATGATTTTGCGTTGTCGTGAGACCAAGACACTCAAGGTCTGTAGCAGATGCTTCAACAACGAAGTCGAAGACGAAGGATGGGCGGCACAATCTCTGCGCGTTATGTGAACAGCTTGTCATTTGAGAAGAGCGTGATGCCTTTTCATTTACATCCCGCGCCTTGCCGGACGTTTGTGGTATCTCAGATCATGCACATATCCGCCTCATGGCTCATATAGCCCAAGCTCTCATAAGTCATGGTTTTGGGATATGCAGCGTCTTGGACAGCATGCAGCATCCATGTGCCAAGAACAACAAGACAACCGGGTGGAACTCGAAGATCGTGCCCGTAGCAATTGTGCCGAAAGGTATTTGATCTTGCACCCATCCTCTTGTCACCCAGAAGGCCATCAACGCGGCAATGCTCAAGCTGGTTGGGATGGGCAGGCCCTCAAAATACTTCGCCTTTCCATTCTCATCTTTTGGTACACTACCAGTCGTAACGTTGAAACGTGCCAGTCTTGCTAAGCCTGACAGGACGAACATGGTCAGGAAGAGCTGGTCGACAGCTGTGCGGATGCCGAGTGAGAAGGCACAAACAGCTGGGGCGCAGCCAAAGGATATCTGTACACCATTAGTACTCTGTTGCCGCATAATTCCCATCCACGCTCTACTGTCCATACCAAGTCTGCCAAGCTGTCCAGCTCAGCGCCCATCAAGCTGCTCTTCTTCCTCCACCGCGCAACCTTTCCATCGAAGAAGTCGAAGAACAGGCCAAACGGCATGTATGCCAATGCAAGCCAGAGATTCGTGTTCCGACTCGGTCCATCGAGGCAGTACCGCATGGAGGAGAGTATCGACATGACACCGCAAAAGCCGTTCATGAGGGTAATGAGATCGGCCAAATGGTATGCGCGGATCAAGCTGAAATGGCCCGGGCTTGGATCGTTGAGGAGACGCTCCTGTTTATCTTTGGCTTGGAGACAGTCAGCATGGGATCTGGGAACGGCTCAAGACCATGCTCACGTGGCTCGCGGGTGGCATCTTTCGCGGCCTTCTCGACACCATTGGGAACGTTGTTTCGCTTTGACATGTTGATGTTTGTTTGTTCAATCTTGCTCGAGGGCTGTGTTTGTCTCGCAGCTTGGAGTAAAGCCCAGTAGCTATGCCCACGTTCACTGGCGACGTTTGTAGTCGAGCAGTGTACAGCACCAGGCTGGTGTGCGAAACAACACGTCCTACATAAAGGCAGTGCAGGTTTCTGGGCAGTAAAGCCTGGTACGTCACTCCAAGTGGGTACTTCTGGTGTGCTCCGAGCCAAGCAATAATCGCAGGTCACGCAAGCAGCGTGTCCGCCAAAACTGCAAGCAATTCATTAATTGGCGGTGCAGATGTGACTAACCGCAGCACCCCACGTGATGGCGTGTCATCTCGCTCCTGCTCTTGAACATTTCGAAACAGTATAATCCAACGCGTTGACACGCTGAAGATGAGGCATGGCGGCCGCCGTGATCTCGTCTGGCGCTGCAAGCCGCCATGAAGACGTGTTCTTTTCTATCTTCCCAAAGACAGATTTCTCCCAACCCACGCCGGAATCCACACCAAGCATTGGCACTTTGACATCGCCTGGTGTGCCATTCGGAGGCTTCAACGGACCCTCCAACTCTGCAAGCGACATTGTCAAGCTCACTCGGGCTTGGAGTATTGCGACGCGTCACTTAATCCTGGCTCTTGACACTCAATTGGTATCACTTGAGGATCAGTATCTCGATGAGGTCAAGAATGCCGTCCTGGCTTTGTGCAGCATACCTCAGAAGCGGCAGGAGCTCATCGCTTGGTACTCTCATGAACTCAGCATTCGATTTCGGGCCGCAGTCCTGCCTCACCTGGATGAGTGGCATGGCAGAATTGCCCATGGTGAACATGCGTCAAAGTTGCTGCATGAAACGATATCAATCCTAGGCCAGGCACAGGACCACTACCTGGGAGTATTACACACTGTTGTCGTGGCTTCCGACGATGATCACGATCGTACAGATCCCCGGACCGGCCTGCTTGCTGGAGTCAAGGCGAACCTCCATATTCAAGTCTTTGACGCTCTGCCGCGACGGAAATTGGAGGCTGCCTTGACGCAGCATTACTACGACTTCCTAGTATGCAATCTGGAAGAAAGTGCTGGGCATGTCGCTGCAGATGAGAGCTGCACCTGCAGGGTCAATCTGGAGGATTTCCCGCTTGAACGCAATCAAGACCTTGGTCTACACGGGCCAGCAGGCTTAGCGTCAGATGGCTCACAAGCTCTTCCTACTGCTTTGATAAGCTTTTTAAAATACACTGTGCGCACCTGGAAATGCTTCGCCGTAGACTGGTCGCACCACGGCAGCACACTACCTAAGCTCCGACATTGGATCTCGACCAGTTTTGCCCCAAGTCTGGAGCAATACCTGACGGTAAAGCTGCCATCAAGGAGCGGTAGCATTGCTGGGGTTGGGCAGATTTTGGAAGATCAAGCGATCCACTGTCTGGGCCGTCAACGATGTTCAGCAATATTCGATTACATCAAGGCATGGCCGCATAGCAGAGGCGCCATGCACGACCTCAAGGACTTCATCACATATTCGCCAGGTGAAAAGACCAGGGTGTGTGGGAGCTTCTCTCAGCAAATCGAACGCAGGCTACTTCACGCTGGTGCAAGCACTGCTGAAATTCTGAGCATATACATCAACGTCATTCATGCTTTCAGGCTGCTAGACTCTCGAGGTGTTCTCCTAGATAAAGTATCTGGACCCGTGAGAGGCTACTTGCGAAGCCGAGATGACACAGTCGGTATCATCGCTGCAAGCTTCTTGGCAGACCTAGACGAGCAAGGCAATGCTATTGGCGCAGATCCGTCTAAGGTGTGCCTCGATATCACGATCCAGGTGGCGAATTCGGCTTTGGAAGATGCCCGCGACCATCAGCTCCTCAATCTTAGCGACATGAACTGGATGCCGGATCCTATCGACGCTGGGCCAGACTACAAAGCCGTTCAATCTGAGGACGTCATTGACTACGTCCTCGGTCTCTTCGACCAAGAAGAGTTCATCAAAGAGGTCACCAAGGTACTTGCTCAACGCTTGCTGGAAGCAGCAGATCCGGAGTATACCAAGGAGACCCGCTTGATCGAATTACTCAAGTCCCGGAAAACGGACGCCACCAAGCTTCAAGCAGCGGAGGTGATGCTCAAAGACGTGCGCGAATCGGCGCTGCTAAACCGGCGCATCAATCCATACAGTGCCTACAAGGCGTCGTCACGCAAGCCTGATGGCAAGGAGATACAGGCTGGCATCCCCGACGACGGCATCACGTTTGCGACGCTCTATCGGGCGTTTCAAAGTCGCATCACTGTTCCGGAGTTCCAGGCGAGATTGCTGCTTGTGGCTAACCGTCGCGGCGAGCTTTACTTTCCGAAGCGGGTTCTTAGATCACAAGATGCTGGTGGTCAAGGCGAGTTGGGTCATGAGGACATTGGCTACAACGTGCAGGTGGTGTCTAGTTTTTTCTGGCCGCAGATGCGAGGGAATGCTTTTTCGCTGCCGGAGGCATTGGCACGTTTGGATGAACAATTTGGCGAGAGATTCGCTGCGCTTGGCAATCAGCGGAAGCTGCATTTCAGGCGCGCTCTTGCGAGTGTGACCGTTGAGCTCGAACTTGAAGATCGAAGCTTCACCGAAGAGGACGTGCCAGCGTGGCGCGCGGCGGTCATTGACGCATTCGCGGCAGATGACTACGACCCAGTCAACGGCTTGACCGCGGATCAGCTTGGCGAATCTCTGAAAATGGAACCAGATCTTGTGAACGATGCCCTACGCTTCTGGACATCGAAATCCGTGCTGTACCAACCAATACCAGATACGTATGCAGTTCTCGAGCGCCTGGATATGGAGAGGGCAACAGTCCAAGCTCCAGAACAGCAGTCCGCCGAGGGCATGTCAGCTATCATGTCGCAAGATGTCATGTTGAGAGAGAGTGCACCAATGTTCGAGACGTTCATTCACAATATGTTGCAGAACAGCGGACCGAAGGAGGTTGGTGGCACGATGGGCATCACGAGCATGCTGAAGATGGTGCTTCCGATATTCACCTACGGAGACGACGAGGTTGAGTGGCTGTTGGGAGAAATGGCGAAGAAAGGTATGGCTGTGAAGAGCGGAGACCTCTGGAACGTGGTGCGATGAGCATGGTTGTGGAAGCACTCCATGCTGCGTTGATACATCTGGGTCCTCTCAATGAAGCCCGGATATTATGTTCAGGCCTTAACAGCCGTGAGGACGTCAGGACTCAAGGTTGCCCTCTGCAGATTCTACGAGATTGGGAGACCTGCTACTAGCGTGCGACAGAAACAGGCAGTTACTGGCGTTCTCCAAGAAGCAGTGAGGTCTGCGTAGTGCAATAGTAGCTGCACAATGTCAAGCAGCAGAGTTTCGGCAATGTGGTGCTTACCATGTGTCTGTGGGCGTCTTTGCCCAGAATGCCTAACGTTTCTGACGCTGAGCCATGCCTGTCTTCCACTTGCGTACTTCTTCGCCGTTGGTGCGACATGAGATCGCGTCGACTGCGTCAGTTCCGTCTCGCTTCTCGGGAGTTTACAGATGGTCCCATTGCTTCTTACAAACTACAGCGATCTTTCAGGGCGATCATGTTGCTCAGCGAATATGAAATGGCTCTCTACACGTGCATGACATCATGTCTCCTGAGAACTCTAGACGTGCTGCGACGCCAGGTCGTTGACGACGTCGTCGAAGCAACAAACGTCCGACACAATGTGGGGCTCGATGTCGAGTTACCCTGGTTCTGGTTGGCGCCAAGTCTCCTCCGTGACAAAGCCGCAAGGCTCATTCGTCGGACTGAGTCCGGTATCGCTGTCATGCTGGCGTGGATTACCACAATTAGCTCTCATTCGCCGAGCTGGTCGCTGCAAGGTCCTGGCCAGACGTCCGATTGAGTTGAATAGACAGGAAGTCGCGACCGAGATTCGCTCATTATACCCCAGATGGGGAAAGGCGTCATCTCGCCTTCGACCCCGCCACGACTGCCGGCAAGACCCCTCCTTCTCTAGAGCTCATGTTGGTAGGTAATCTAGATATTTGTTTCTTCGACTGCAGTCTCTCTCACAAACAATACCAACCTTCTCTCAACACACATTTTCAAACACAGAAATTATGGGTGAATGTCCGATCAAGAAGGCCCCCATCGGCGGCGGTGGCACCAGGAACACTGACTGGTGGCCAAACAACCTCCGGGTGGGCATCCTCCGTCAGAACACTCCAGTCACCGACCCATACAAGAGTTTCGACTCTTCGAAGGATTTCAACTACGCCAAGGCGTTCTCGACCATTGATTACAATGGCCTGAAGAAGGACCTTCACGACCTCATGACCGACAGCAAGGAGTGGTGGCCTGCTGACTTCGGCCACTACGGCGGTCTCTTCATCCGAATGGCATGGCACAGCGCTGGTACCTACCGTGTCTTTGACGGCCGAGGCGGTGGCGGCATGGGACAGCAGCGATTCGCACCGCTCAACAGCTGGCCCGACAACGTCAGTTTGGACAAGGCTCGTCGCCTGGTGTGGCCGATCAAGCAGAAGTATGGCAGCAAGCTCTCATGGGCTGACCTGTTCCTTCTGACCGGCAACGTCGCGCTCGAGTCCATGGGCGTGAAGACCTTTGGCTTCGCTGGTGGCCGACCAGACACATACGAAGCAGACGAGTCTGTCTACTGGGGTTCCGAGACGACCTGGTTGGGCAACGAGGAGCGTTATTCCGAGGGCAAGGAGGGCATCAGCAACAAGGGTGCGGACCAGGGTGTTGTTGACGGTATGCAATCGCAGAAGTCGCACAGCGACATCCACACCCGCGACCTGGAGAAGCCTCTCGGTGCTTCGCACATGGGTTTGATTTATGTCAACCCAGAGGGTCCTGATGGTATTCCGGACCCGATCGCAGCTGCCCGTGACATTCGTACCACCTTCGGCCGCATGGCCATGAACGACTACGAGACTGCCGCCCTCATCGTTGGTGGCCACACCTTCGGCAAGACTCACGGCGCTGCTCCCGCCGACCACGTTGGTAAGGAGCCACAAGGTGCTTCCATCGAGCAGCAGGGCTTCGGTTGGAAGAACAGCTACGGCTCCGGTAAGGGTCCAGACACCATCACTTCTGGCTTGGAGGTTACCTGGACCAGCACGCCAACCAAGTGGAGCAACCACTACCTCGAGTACTTGTACAAGTACGAATGGGAGCAGGTCAAGTCCCCCGCTGGTGCCAACCAGTGGCAGGCCAAGACCGACGATGAGATCATCCCAGACGCCTACGACTCCGGCAAGAAGCACAAGCCGACTATGTTGACCACTGACTTGTCGATGCGCTTCGACCCTGCCTACGACAAGATCAACCGCCACTTCCTCGAGAACCCACAGGAGCTCCACGACGCCTTCGCCAAGGCGTGGTTCAAGCTTCTGCACCGTGACATGGGTCCACGTGCCCGCTGGGTTGGCCCTGAGATCCCCAAGGAGATCTCGATCTGGGAGGACCCTGTCCCACCAGTCGACCACGAGCTGATCAACGACAGCGACGCTGCCGCTCTTAAGAAGGAGATTCTTGCCACTGGCTTGAAGACGGAAGAGCTCGTGTCTGTCGCGTGGGCGTCTGCGTCTACCTTCCGTGGCACTGACAAGCGTGGTGGTGCCAACGGTGCGCGCATCCGTCTGCTTCCGCAGAACCGCTGGGCTGTGAACGACCCGCCGCAGATGCAGCAGGTCATCGCAGCCTTGGAGAAGATCCAGGAGAAGTTCAACGGCTCCGGCAAGAAGGTCTCACTTGCTGACCTCATCGTCTTGGCTGGTAACGCTGCCGTTGAGCAGGCTTCTGGCGTCCAGGTTCCATTCCACCCAGGACGTACTGACGCGACCCAAGAGCAGACTGACGTTGAGTCTTTTGCTCACCTGGAGCCAGTTGTCGATGGGTTCCGTAACTTTGGCAAGGGCAACAGCCGTGTCAGCACCGAGCAGTTCCTCGTTGACCGTGCTCACCTGCTCAACCTCAGCCCACCGGAGCTCACCGTGCTCATCGGTGGTCTCCGTGTGCTCAACGCCAACACTGCTCAGCTCAAGCACGGTGTCTTCACCAAGACCCCAGGCAAGCTCACCAACGACTTCTTTGTTGAGCTTCTCGACACCGACACCGTTTGGACTCCAACCCAGGACAAGGAGATCTTCGAGGGTGCTGACAGGAAGACGGGCCAGAAGAAGTGGAGTGCTACTCGCGCCGACCTCATCTTCGGCTCCCACCCAGAGCTGCGTGCTGTCGCTGAGGTTTACGCTGGCAGCGATGCTGGTGAGAAGTTCAAGCTGGATTTCGTGCAGGCATGGAACAAGGTTATGGAGGCCGACCGTTTCGACTTGAGCCATGCCGCCACGAACCCGACTGCTGCGAAGTAGAGTAAGGAGGGATGAAGGGGGAAAGTTAGGATGAGGTCCAACAGTTGATGATTAGCAGATAGCGTAGGTGTGACGTACTCAACATGATATCCTGGACTATTTCCAGACGCTCGAGTATGCTTTGTCAGTGTGTTTGACTATTTTGTTGGCTGGTTCAAGGTGAGATCAAATGTGTAAGGAGATATCACGTTTTGGCGAGTGCTCTATTTAGTCTTTGCCCTCGACATCGAGGCTACTTTACAGCTTCCTTGAGGTGACCCACATGGCGTCGACCCGACTTTCACCCAGCCAAGGCACCCGTGAGTATCTCGCCGCATTCGCTCCACAGACACAACGCCCACCAGGCAAAGCGCCGCCTCGACGCCCCCGTCGCGCACCCATAAACAGCCGTACATTGCTCATACCACTACTGACTCGCGTCGACAACCATTTCGAAGCGGTACGACCACAAAAGACCCAGACACATTCCAGCTTTGCGAGCACAGTTCCAGTCCCTCGAAGAATGTTTCATCCATTATCAGAAAGCTGAGGAGCTTGGCAAAAACACTCTAGGCTGAGAGCTGCAAGTCTGCTGGGCAGCTAAAGGCTGACTTTAGGCCCTACAACCCGGCGAGACTGGCCGCTCTCTACAGCGCGAATCAGCACATCATACCCGTCACTATTCTTATATGCTTACGCGCAGCTGCCGCTTCCATCATAGCAATAAAGGCCACTTCCGCCGGGCGGCCTGTCCAGAATCTGACAATACCCGTTCTTGCAATCAGGCTTCGGTTCGGTTCCCAGCTACATGAACGCCTCAGTCACGATGTGAAAGGCAACCCGAATTAGGCGCGGGAATTCTCACACGACATGCGCCACATATGTTATACGGTTGGTTGCAATCGGCGTCGACCAAGCTTATAAGTAAGGCTGACCAGATGTATGTTGAGAGGCGCATTGCGAGCATGTCTGCTGTGAGTGGAGGTGCGGCGGATGACCTCTCGAGAGCTGAGCCTACCAACATCTCTATACATCATTGTTCTCTTATTCCTTGGTCTTCGTCTCTACCTTAAGCTCAGCATAGGTTGTGCTTGTTCAGGCATTTGAGGAAGTATACCCATTGGGATGCGTGAGATAAACACGGTGAGTACCAGGAGCTGGGTCTGGCTCATGGTGCAATGCCGGTCGTGAGTCTCATGTTAATGCTGCCAAGCTATCTGTCTCTACTGGCATGCCTGTAGCTCACGCTTGGGCACAGTTCGAGTTCTTTTACGGTCATAGCAAAGCATGGTATACCTCGACGCCTAGACGCAAATGATTTTGAGATACGACCTCTGTTTGCTGGAGATGATCATCCAGCCCAAGCTGTCTGGCCAGGCATGCCGGTCAATTGCGACTTCTAGATTGCATGGAAAGACGCCGACCGTGCGTCCTTGCCCAGGGGTGGAGTCACAAAAGCTATGTAGGAACGACAGGCTTCAGGCACGGAGAAAAGGCAAGCTTCAGGCGCTGGGCAAGCATTCTTAAGCTCTGCTCCCATGCCTGTCGATGATACACTGCTTGGAATTTGCCACAGAGCTAAGACTATGTGTTTGGCGGTGCACACAAGTGAGCCCCGGAAGGGCCATCATGATGCTGCGTGCGAGGTGCGACGAATTGCCTTTTCGACTCGAGCTAGGTTCTTTGATGGACCAGTGGCTCTTCCCGCCTTTCGAATACCATGATTTTGTGGGTGGGAAGACGGCAGGAGGCGTGTCTAATGCAGAGCTGCGTTGAAACCTGTAGGTGCCACAAAACAGCGGAATCCAGGCTGGCCTTTGCCTTCTTGGGTCCTGAAGCAATTGCGATCTAGGCACTTTGACCTCTTTGATGTCGGGGCCTCGGAGTTTCGGCGTCGAGTGGCAGAAAGTGTGTATGTTGCGCCTGGCTTCTCACCGTCCCACACCGCCCCGCTGTCACACCCGGTACCCCGCCGTCGATCCCCTTCCAGAGGTAGCCGTCAAAATCTTGAATCGCGTTTTTCTCGACGATCAGTGGTCGGATTGGAGTGGTTGATATGACATTATAATCGTGACGATGTGCCGCGTTCGACGTGACTCTTGCCGGGCTGATGTCGTGAAGTGTGGAAATGCCCATGTTCCAGCAGTACATTTATATGAACGGTCAGACTTCCAGGTGAAATGTTAGTTGAGCCGCGGACATTGGCATAACGTGCCGCAGAGACACACAAATCCCACAATGGTTCAAATTGAGAGCCGTGCTTATGTATGGACAGCCACAAATATAGAGAATCGACTGAAAAGCGGTGCATCTGCCCAAATTTTTTAGGGGCAGTTATCTCACGGAATGGACGAGTCGTGCTTGACAATAGCAGAGCTCCAGCGAGCTACGGCTGGCTACCTTTTTCGACAACCTAACTTATTTAGACACTTGGAATATGGTGCTGACGCTAGTACTAAAACCGCCCTACTGTAGCGGCTTGGACCCTGAGCTCCGCACCTTCCCAGATTGTCTGGCAGCTGCGCCTTCCATCTAGTCCCAGGCAGGAGCGGAAGGCGGACAGCGGATCATTGCATCGCTTCTTCCGGCGGTTCAAGTTTCTTGATGTCTCCTCGACCTCTCACTAGATCGAGATCTAGCTACACCTCCCTTTACCCCTCTACCTAACACGCTTGTCTCCTGCGAATGACACCCTACGCCTGATACGTTTATTCCCTACAAATACGTCTACCCCTAAATCTACTATCAAACTAAGGGACACGATTTTCTTGACGACTCGGCCCTTATTTGCGCAAACTTACGCAAATATGTACAGTTTTGCGCAATCTTGTGCAAGCTTGCGCACATGGATTGCGCAAATGGGCCCGTTTTTGCGCAAATGTATGATGTATAGTCGTCGAGAAAATCGCGTATCTGTATGTTGACGGTGTGCCAGCAAGACGTGCTCAGAATGTGCGGCAGGATGTAAGCGATTCAACGGTGTATTTACCTTTGGAATCCCATGCGCTCTGGGCGAGATATGGCTGTTCTTGGAACTCTGACGGCTAACCCCTCCATTTTGCCAAAAGGGCGGTGAATAGTGTGCCGGGGAGGCCACCGGGGATGGCGATGAGGTGTGGACTACTCATTTTGTATGGTGATGGTACGGCGGGGCCGGCTTGTTGAGAGCAGTGTGAACGTGGCATGCGGGGCAGGAACTTGAGCGCTGTATGACAGCCGATGGCACTCAACCAATCGCCTACGATACTGGTCTAGATCTAAACAAGCCCCTTGAGTACCGCCGCCTCTGCATTCAGCAGACTGCTTCCTGCCGCTCCAATAATCGTGTTGTGGCTGAGAGCGACAAACTTGATATCAAAGATGCCTCCCTCATCCTCTCTTACCCTTCCCACGCTCACAGCGTACCCCCTATCTGTCTCCCTATCGAGGCGTGGCTGCGGTCTGTCGGGCTCCTCCATCACGGCAATGGCCTGCTTGGGCGCCGACGGGCATCCCAGCTTTTGTGCCTCCGAGACGTATTCGCGCATGGCTTGCTTGACGTCTTCCGCTGACGGGGCGGGGCGCTTGGAGAAGGTGAGAGACACGCAGGCGGTGTGGCCGTCGAGGACTGGTACGCGGGTGCAGGTTCCTGAGATCTTCAAGTCATGCTGTTCCTGGAAGGCAGTAGCCTCTCCATTGATGCCTCCCAGAATCTTGCGAGCCTCCTTTTCCAGCTTGTCCTCCTCTCCGGGAATATACGGGACGACATTGTCGATGATGTCCATACTGCTGACGCCGGGGTAGCCAGCGCCGCTGACTGCCTGGAGCGTGACGACCGAGCACTCCTTGATGGGACCGAACTTGGCCTGCAGGGCGGCAAAGGGGATGACCAGGCCAATGACGGCGCAGTTGGAGTTGCAGACCTGGAAGCCGGAGGTGTAATTCCATTGCTTCTTTTGGTGGGGTATCAGGGAGAGATGGTCGAGGTTGACGGTGGGCACGACGAGAGGCACCAATGGGTCCTGGCGGTAGTTCTTGGCATTGCTGAAGGTGGGGATGCCTGCGGCAGCAAATGCTTTCTCTGGGCAGCTGTCAGTATAGGGCTGTGATGGAAGATGGCATTTCTCACCAGTGTCGCCAGCAATATCACTATCCAGCCCGGAGAAGACAATGTCTACCTTGCCCTTGAATTCCTCAGGTGTGCACCCGCTGACCACCAGCTCGCCCAGCTCCTTGCTCATGGGCAGACTCTGCTTCCATTTGACAGCATCTTTGTACTTCTTGCCAGCCGACTTTGGGCTAGCACCAACCGCGGTGAGCGTGAAGTGAGGGTGTAGGGCCAGAAGCAGAATGAAGCGCTGTCCCACGCTACCGGTTGCGCCAAGTACGCCTGGAGCTCGATGTCAGCATTTGTGGCGGGTGTTGTGGCTGTGGCGTACTCACTGACCGCACCGCTTCTTTGGGAAGTCCTTGACAGGATTCGTGAAATGTTCTGCGTCCGCCATGATGTGTATGTATTAAGTCTTCAATGGGTTGACTCGAGGGAACTTTTTGCGGTGGTAGGTCCGATGACGCAGAGAGTCAAAGCATATCGATAAGATACACGCGTTCGAGCGCGCCTGGTCTGTCAGCTACGCGTCCATCGCGAAGACGACACGAGGATTTGATAACGCTTTAGTAAGTCGCTTCATGCTTGAGTCGATCGCCGATCGCCGAAGACAAATGCAGCTGAGAGTGTTCGTACATGTAGCAGCATTGTTCGAGCATGTGCAAGTGCATATCACATGCTTGCCGATGCCGGCTGCTCAGAAGAGGAAGCTCCACCCTGACGTGAGCTACTTACTCAGCACTCTTGGAGCTCTCAAGCCACCGAAACTCTACAGAAACATCTTTGGAGACATTCTCTCTGCACACATTCTGTAATGGCCACGACCCTGCGACCCCTCGCTACCAGGATAGTATCTTCGTCTCCTCGACCTGCCATATCGTGCGCATCACGATGTCTTGCCCGTCGAGCCTTCCAAACCCAAGTCACGCAACCTAAATTCCCAGACTACGCCTTTGCATTCGACATTGACGGTGTGCTCGTCCGCTCTTCGACACCCATACCCGGCGCGAGCGATAGCTTGAGATATTTGCAGGAAAATAGGATCCCATTCATCCTCCTCACAAATGGCGGCGGCAAGAGTGAGACCGAGAGGGTGCAGGATCTCTCTTCTAAGCTGGGAGTAGATCTTGATGTTGGACTATTCATGCAAAGCCATACCCCTTTTGCAGAGCTGAAAGAGTACAAGGGCAAGGAAAAGACAGTTCTGGTTGTTGGAGGAGACGAGGACAAATGCCAGAGGGTAGCGCAAGAGCATTATGGATACCCGAACGTGGTGACGCCTGGAGACATTGTGGCAAGCTATCCAGACGTCTGGCCCTTCTCCAAGGTATTTTTGGACTACTACAAGCGCTTCGCAAAGCCTCTACCCAAGCCGCTCTATACACCAGGAGCCAGACTGGAAGACTGCTTGAAGATCGACGGCATATTCGTATACAACGACCCTCGAGACTGGGGTCTGGACAGCTCCATCATCCTCGATCTGCTGCTCAGTCATAATGGCTATCTGGGCACGCTCTCAAAGAACAATGGCGACGGCAAACTGCCAAACAAAGGTTACCAGCAAGATCAGCAACCTGCTTTGCATTACTCGAATCCAGACCTCTGGTGGGCGGCATCCTACCACCTGCCCCGCCTTGGCCAGGGTGGGTTCCGGCTAGCTTTCGACGGACTCTGGAATTCAGTCACAAACGGTGCGCACCTCGAGAAGACCGTCATTGGCAAACCTCACCAGCCCACATACGAGTTCGCAGAGAACCGTTTGCGAGCACATCGAAAGAAGCTGTTTGGGAACATCGGTCTGAATGATCCGTTGAAGAAAGTATATATGGTTGGCGACAATCCAGAGAGCGATATTCGAGGCGCAAACAACTACCAAAGTCCGCATGGTAGTAAATGGAAGTCTATACTCGTAAGGACAGGCGTGTACCAGGACGACACCGAGCCCACGGCCAGGCCGACGGTCATTGTGGATGATGTGCGAGAGGCGGTAAGGTGGGCAGTCGAGGATGCTAAGAAGTGAGAGGCATAAAGTGGTAGGTGCCGGCGATTGTTGTGCGAGCAAAGCCGACTTAGATCTTGGGACTACATTCAGAGCGTTCAGCGAGCATGTGGTTGTTGATGTATACGATACCCTGACAGTATGGACCTGCAAACTTATTACCTAACAACTCATTGCCATCATCTCTTCACCTTTGACAATTTATATCAACACCGGCAGCGCGGCCCGTGTACCTTCCTCATTTGACGCTAGCGGCCGCAGTTGGCCGGCCGCGAGCTCTTCTCAATCTCGCCTGTCTTCCTTCTTATCTGCGGACGACAAGCATTGTCAAGCATCCGACAAATGTCTGATAAGCCACGCGTGGCCACGCGATGCCATGCGCAGAGGTGCATGACTGCGGCGCTATGTTACGAGGGCGATAGATAGTGTTCATGGTGTGAGGTAACCATGCAGGCCAAGCATTGAGGCAGTCATGCAGCATAAGTACTGATCCATGTCTACGTCCTTCTTTTCCGAAGATCTGTATTCCCGCGACACCTGATCGGGAACTTAAGAAAGATGAATCGCATTCGCCGGCCTTGGGCCCCAAGCCGTCGCGACACTGATGCCGTCCAGCTCAACACTCTAAGCAGCAACGGCGAAAGCCTGGAAGCCAGTTCAGCCAGTTCAGCGCGAGGTGCGGCAGAAAAAACTGGTTTGATTGAGCCGACGACTGCGGTTGTCAACGATGATGTCGAGCATGGCCATCTCCAGGAGATCGAGGTCGATGTGGCGCATGTCCTTCAGGATAAGGATTTGAAAGACATCAGCGAGGATACTTCGCCGTATCCTGAAGTACGCGCTGTGGTGCCGGAGACCGATGACCCGGATATGCCGGTCAATACGCTTCGCATGTGGATTCTTGGAGTCATTTGGACGCTGATAGGAGCTGGTGTCAATCAGTTTTTCAGTCTGCGGTATCCTGCTGTTCATATCGTGTCCATCGTCGCGGAGCTGCTGGCGTTTCCTATGGGAGTCTTTCTGGCGCATGTTCTGCCTCTGTGGACCATGGATCTGGGACCGCTGGGACGGTGGTGTATCAATCCTGATAGGCACTTCAATATCAAGGAACATGTAAGTCAAGAAGGAAGGAGCGGGATATAATCTAGCTTCAACCGCTGGAAGCACGTGTATCTACACTAATCTCTCCGGCTGTCCAGGTCGTTATCGTGATCATGGCCAATGTCACGATTGGCTTCGCCGGCGGTGCAGACGCAACGGGCATTATTCAGGCCGCGATCGCTTTCTATGGATTCAAGCTACCGGCTGGCTTCAGTGTGCTCGTCACTCTTTGCTGTCAGACGCTGGGGTTTGGCATAGCAGGTCTCTGCCATCAATGGCTTGTGGAACCCGCTGCAATTATTTGGCCTGGCGTCTTATCCAATTGTGCTCTGCTCAACACACTGCATAGCCGTGCTAATGCTGTTGCCAATGGCTGGAGGATTTCTAGGCTCAAATTCTTCGCCATCGTAGCGACTTGTGCTTTTGTGTGGTACTGGTTCCCTGGACTCATATTCGTGGCTCTCGTGAGTTTGATGAGAAACACATCTCAAAGGCCCAATTCACTGACATGAAAATTTCTACTTCGCACAGTCATACTTCACGTGGGTGTGCTGGATTGCGCCCAACAACATTGTGGTTAACCAGCTCTTTGGCATGGAGTCCGGACTTGGCCTCTTCCCGCTTACATTCGACTGGAGCCAGGTCGCTTACAACACGAACCCGTTGTTATCACCCAGCTGGGCCGCAATCAACGTCTTTGGAGGCTTCGTAGTAGCGTTCTGGATCATCGCTCCCGCGCTATATTACACCAATACGTGGTATACCGCCTACCTCCCAATGATGACGGCCGACGTATACGACAACACCGGCGCTGCATACAATGTCACCAAAGTCCTGGCTGACAGCGGTACCCTGGATCCAGTCAAGTATGCTGCTTACTCGCCACCATACCTCAGCGTCACCTTCGCATTTGTATATGGCCTCTCGTTCGCAAGTATCACGGCCGTCATCGTCCATGTTTACCTTTGGCATGGCAAGGATATTCTGGATGCTGTAAGAGGACGACAGCCGCTCGACATCCACGGCAGATTGATGAGGGCTTATAAGAAAGTCCCGATGTGGTGGTACTGTGTCATCTTGGTTGTCTTTATGGCACTCTCTATCGTCCTGGCGGAGTAAGCATTTCCAGTCAACTCTCCTGATAACGATTGCTGACTCCACTGCTCGTCATTTAGGATCTATGACACCGATCTTCCTGTCTATGGCGTTTTCCTGGCCCTTATAATCCCATCAATCTATATGGTTCCATGTGGTAGGTCAAGAACACTCATGCATCCAGTGAACACCGCTCTGATTCACGTTCTAGGCATCATCCAAGGCGTCAGCAACGTCGATGCAAATCAACTCAACGTCCTCTCTGAGTTTATTGGAGGGTACATGTTTGCTGGCAAGCCGCTCGCCAACATGATATTCAAGATCCTATCTGAGGATGTTGTTGCTCAAGGTATCTTTTTTGCGCAGGACCAGAAGCTCGGCCATTACTTCAAGGTCGCGCCGAAAACCGTCTTCTTTGCTCAAGGCTTCGCCGTAATCCTAGGCGCCTTGACGCAGGCCGGCGTCACAATCTGGATGCTGGGCAACATCGACGGTATCTGCTCAACTGATCAGTCCGATGGCTTCACTTGCCCTAATGGCCGCACTGTCTTCTCCAGCTCGGTGATTTGGGGTCTTATCGGTCCCAAACGACTATACAGCGTCGGTAAGATCTACAGTGGCCTGCTGCATTTCTTTTGGATTGGCGCTCTCATGCCCATCATTACATGGGCGTTGTGGAAGTACACCAAGAAGGATTGGTTGAAGAAGATCAACTGGCCTCTGATCTTTGTCGGCACATACAACGTTCCTCCTGCGACAGGTATCAACTACTCGAGCTGGGCCATAGTCAATCTGATATTCAATCACTGGATCAAGGAGAAGGTACGCACGTCCATATACCCACATTGTGGCTCAGCTGACAAGTTCGCGATCGCAGTTCTATGCATGGTGGGCCAAGTACAATTATATCTTGGCTGCTGGTCTCGATTTTGGCACAGCCCTTTCCGGCATCATCATATTCTTCGCCGTGTCATATCCAGGATATAGTTTTCCTGACTGGTGGGGCAACACTGTTTACCTGAATACGGCAGATGGGAATAGCGCATCGTGGTTGCCACTGCCTGAGAGGGGCTATTTTGGTGCCGCAAATGGAACTTGGAGTTGACATAGCGTCTTGTAATACGACGTCGGCCGTGTCGTGATCCCGAATCACCCAATTGAACTTCAGTGTTGTTATGCCGTTGGCCGTTGTTGGCCTGCTAGCACTGATTCATGACTTACTATGAGTGACCGGTTGAAAAGCACCCCCAAGTTGGTCCTATTGCACGCCAAGCTCATCGTCGGCCCAGACAAGGCAAATGTGCTAGTCGGCGGAGGATCAAAGGCCGAGCTGTCAGCTTACAGTGGAGCAATCTCGAGCTGAGCTTCCTTACCTACAAGTTTTCTACTGCACTGCCGAACAGCGCAGAGACCCATGAGAGAATATCTCGCCAGTCTCAACTGATTCATCGCTGATTTTGAATCACCGCCACATTCACTGACAGAGTAAAGAAGTTCGATCATCACAATCTCAACTGACTATTGCCGGATACTGATACCCATGGCAATTCCATACACCATATATCCGAGCCTTCGAGACAAAGTCGTCGTCATTACTGGAGGTGCAGAAGGCATCGGTGCGGCAGCGGTCGAACTCTTCTGCAAGCAAGGCAGCAAAGTTGTTTTCTTGGATATCGCAGATTCTTCAGCAACGAAGCTCATCGAAGAGATCAAGCAATCCGGTCAGCAGCTATCGGAAGAGCAACAACGACTGCTTCCGTTGGTGACTCGGCCGGAGTACTTTCAATGCGATGTGATGGATCTGGCCCGCCTGAAGCAGGTAACAACACATTTGATACCGGTCACCAACCGTTGAGGATCCTGATTGGCATTTCGTAGGTCGCAGAAGAGATTCTCGCGAAGTACGGGACCGTTCACGTTCTCGTAAACAATGCTGCGCTCGCGGGTGCAGTCTCTCGAAAGCCTACGATGGAAATTACACCAGAATCCTGGGAAAGCACCATCAACGTCAACCTGCGACATCAATTCTTCCTGACCCAATACCTGCTTCCCGCAATGCAGAAGCAGCGCTCTGGCTCCATAATTAATATGGGCTCGATCTCATGGCGAATCGTACGTCTATCGGACACGCGAATACAGCTCATCTGGAATACCTGCTGATATTGTAACCTTTTTCTAGCCGTCTGTAGGTGTGCCGGTGTATGCCACGGCCAAAGCCGCGATCATGGGCTTGACCAAGACCCATAGCAAGGAGTTCGGCGGGTTTAACATCCGGGTCAACTCTGTGATGCCTGGCGCCATTGCTACGGAGCGGCAGATCAAAGAGGTCTTGACGGACGAGTATCGAAGAGAGATACTTGCAAATCAGAGTCTGAAGCGAGACTTGCTGCCGAAGGAGGCGGCCAGTGTGATTCTGTTTCTAGCGAGCGATGATAGCAGTGGAGTGACTGGTAGTGACTATGTCGTGGACGGAGGCTGGATTGGAGACGCTTGACGACCATTTGCGTGTGTGGCATACAGTGCGTGTGCTTTTGAACTTTAGCACGAAGGTATTAGAATTGTGAGATGTCAAATGAAGAGGAGTGCTCGGGAATTCTGCAGACTCTCTGTCGTCAGCAGTCAGCTGATTGGCTGTGGTAAAACTGTAACCTTTCCAATTCGTGCGCTCCCTCGCAAACACTTGCATTCGCGAAAGCATTTTCGACATGCAACAGATGTATGGAGTGACGCTATCTGTGGATTCACGGAGGAAGGGGATCGGATGTGAGCAGCACGAACAACAAAACGGGCTGAGGCCGCAATGTTGGCGCGTGCTGTCTCGAGGCCGCTCGTCTCCCTGGTCTATCTTGTCACGTCCCGTGGCGTGGAACAGTAGTGGCTCTGGCTGATCTGGGAAAACCAGCTACTGTATGATCCATCCGGTAATTTGTATGTTGGAAACGGCACAGTAGAAACGGCACAGTAGAAGCTGCCCGCGCATGCGATGCACACGTTCATGATATCGCCAAGGTCACCAACAGGGCGAAGCACCAACAATCAACAAGCTGAAACGAGCAAGCTATTCGGGTGGGCAAGGGTATGCTTGGTTACATAGGACTCGCGACGCCGCTCACGTACCTCTCCTGCCTGGAGCAGGAGGACCTTTCACGGTGCAAGTATACTACTGCTTGCGGCATTCAGTATTTTGGTGGAAGCTCGCGACTTACCACACTGCGCTGCAGGGCTACGAGCACTGCTACTGCTTTGAAAAGTCTCACCCAACGCTCAGAAGCTTGGACGATTCCTCTACCTGGGAGGATACCGCATCGTACACACTTGCGCATACTACTATCAAGCAGGTATACACAACGCAAATCTCCATCGCTATCGTATCCTTGCGGCGCTGCGCTGGCATCAGTCCGAGTAGGGATCCTGGCCAGCGGATCGCTGCTGAATGAGGGATCGTGGTATTGCTCAGTACCAACAACGCATCATCAGGTATTCCGTGCCACTCCCACGCGGCACATTTGGAGTTTCGAAACAAAGATCTCCTCCCTTGAAGAGACACAACAAGTACTTCGAATCACCCAAAACCCTTGGCGGATCCTCACCCACCCAACACCAACCCACTGGTCCATACAAAAGTCTTCTTCACAGCTTGGCGGAATCCATTGCCTCGTGTACTATTCTTGTCTACAGCAGCATTGTGATAATTCCTGGGAGCAGAGAGCTGCGCTACTGTCAAAAGACGGACATATAAAGCTGCGCTGTACACCATGGAGGAAAAGCCTCATCGACAAATGCCAGCGTCTGATCGAAGGTCTATCTCCATCTTCCATCGAATCTTGCAGCTCAAGTTGACGCAGTGTGATAGCGCGGACCAGATTCGGGTTCTTCGACGTCCAACATCCACCGAAAAGTACAGCAATAACCGCGAAACGGACAAGGCCGTGACCATCTTGGAGCTGCTTTCAGATCCAGCTGTCTGGATCAACATTGGAAGGTTTTTGCTCTTCACCACAGTCATCATCGGGATCGATTTATTCATTCTCTGGGAGAGTCAAGATGCACTCCACGTCTTTCTGGCTGTTGGCCTCGGCATTGCTCTTGGGGCCTGCTACTGCCTTGCCTACGACCCCTGATGCGGGCGGAGACATGGTCATGCAGTATCATGAGATTGACCTTGGAGCGTACGAGACGGCTGGCAGTACTACAATCAAGACTCTGGAGGCGAGGAAGCAAGTCAAGGTCTGCGGAAAAACTTACGAAGTCAGCTTCGATAGATGCCTTTCCGTTTCAAGTTTCATTTCTTCGATAGCATTCGGCGTCGCGTCACTCGTTTCCTCGAAGTCCGATTCGGGAACGTGCACCGCTCAAGAGTTTGGCAACAGCAATTATCAGTACGCGGTCCTAGCCAAAGGAAATTGTCACACCACGGCCCAGCGCGCGACGGTCGAGGGTGCGATCGAGAAGTACATCGACAAAGAGATGCCAGACAGTGTGTGTGGAGTGCAATGCATGAAACTCACGCATGGCGGAAACTGGCAAGGATACGTGGTGTGGGGCGCTCCCGGCTATGACTGGAAGAAGTACCTCGATATGTGCGCGTCTGTGAATACGCTTGGGCACTGTGAGAGCGGTGGGAGTAACTATGTCGGACTGGGGGGTGAGTTGTAGGAGCGGTGGAAGGACGACCGTGGTTTCATTGAAGACGGTGCACCACTTCATGGTTGACTGACTGTGGCGGGTAGTTTGTGTTGATGGCGGTTACCGAACGCAGAGACGCTGCTCAACGCTCATTCGCGTCAAAGGGAGTTTGGTAGATTGTCTGTTTCGGGTCCCGGGACTTCTCAGAATAGATTGTATGCCAGTGTCTTGACCACAAACTCCCGTATAAACATGCATGTGAAGCGAAGACTCGTCTTCTATTCAATTTAGCACATTCAGGCCGCGAGGCAGCATTCGGCACTCTCGGGCCGTGTTTGTGAAACATCGAAAGCCAATTTTGCTCTTTCTCCTTTTCGCAAGATACAACTTGAATCGTCGGACAATTCATCACACCGCATTTCGGAGCTGGCAAGTGCAGGTGGAGAAAGGCGTGACATTCTTGACAAGGCATCGATTCGACCTTCTTGAACTCGTCTGTGACGGCAAGAGGAAGCTTTGGCAAAATAAGGTCAACGAGCATGAGCTCGAGCGGAGCAGATCTTGTTCAGCAACCACTGTCTCAACTATTACTCTCGTAACGGAGCTCAGAAGGCGCTATAACGTTGCGAGTATGCTTACAGATCGAGAGCTCGAAGAGAGCGCTCTGCAGCTTGGCGAATTTCGCGAAGCGACGCGCGGCATCACGAAACGCTCGAGCAAGTGTTAGGCAAGTTCTCAACCCTTGTCGAAGACTACAAACGCCTGAAAAGCGACTACGAAGAAGAACGAGACTCTCGCGAGCGCTACAAGCAATTAGCTCGTGGGCAAGAGCGCAACCCATTTGTGCTTGTCTTGATCGACGGCGATGGTTACGTCTTCAACGATGACCTCGTCAGCAACGGCGCTGAAGGCGGTCAACGTGCAGCAAGCCTTTTGAACGATGCCGTCAAGCGGAGTCTACGCGCACGTGGCATGGAGGACTGTCGGGTTATGGTTCGAGTCTATGCTAATCTGGCCGGATTATCCAAAGCTCTTGCGAAGGCTCACCTTGCTGGTCCGGAAAAGAGGTCATTAGCCCCGTTCACCGCGAACTTCACAAGGTCAAACGATCTATTCGACTATGTTGATGCCGGGGAGCTCAAAGAGGGCAGCGACTTCAAGATTCGAGCATTATTCCGCCATTTCGTTGACAGTGCTCAGTGCAAACACATCTACTTCGCTGGTTGTCATGATGTTGGCTACATCAATGAATTGACCCAGTATACGGCCAACAAAGACCGCATTACACTCGTGAGAGGCCCTCCCATGCACCCGCAATTTACCAGGCTTGGAATGCAGATCGAGGACTTTCCAGGCGTCTTCAGATCTTTCCCACTTGACATCTCACCTCCTGGACCAAATGTGGCCACCACAAGGCCTCATACGCCACCACTATCGGTGTCTGCAAACAATAACACTGATGCAAAGATCTGCGCTTTCTTTCCGAAAGGGCTATGCAAATATGGCAAGAATTGCAAGAACCTCCATGTCAAGTCGAAGACGACTAATGGCGCTAATCCATACTTGCCCAACGCGGCAAAACTTGAGGACATCCGCAATTGGCGTGAAGATAAGTCGGATGCCAAGGCATCATTACCCTTCCAGGTGTCAAGTCTGGCGAAGAACGATAATGAATTCTTCAAGGCTGGCAATACAGCTGTTGGTGCGTTATCCGCGTCACTGGCTGAGCCTGCACGTGCAGAGGGTGGAACCAAAGTGTCTACCGCATTTCGCACACTACCAGACGGCTTCGTCGCTGTCAATAGAGATCAGCAAAGAATTGATCCCGATATCCCGCAGCCGTCGCAAAGCGTAAGTACAGAGAGTCTCCATATCCAACCTTGTTTTGACGTGCGTCCTTGGAATGGAGAGCGAGCACGGCACTAAACTAGTCCAAGTACCGCAGCCTTCACGGCCTACTTGATCGAGTGTTTGAGGACGTCGATTGATGTCACCACGGGGTATGCATCAAGCATTTGATCGCATGAATGAGGGGTCGGATGCTGTGCTGAACTAGGAGGTCGCCAATTACGACGATCCAAATGCTGACTTTGCTGTTGCTACAGGACATAGACGAATTCAACAGAAGGACAGCAAAGCGCAAACTGTGCAACAACTACTTCATCGGCGGTCACTGTTCGGATGGAGACTATTGCCGCTACGATCACGAGCCGGCTTCTGAAGGCGTTATCAATGCCCTGAAGCAAGTCGTGTTCTCTAACCCATGTCCGAGGAAAGGCGCATGCAGGCGCGCCAACTGCTTGTACGGCCACAACTGCCAAAAGCCTGATTGTATGCGACGGGGCGGGAGAGCGTGGTGTAAATTCCCACCATATTATCATGATATGGACCTGACGCTCGGGGGCTTCGTACCAGCCGACCCATCACCTCACAACCAAAGAACCGCCGCCGCGTCATCATCATTGAATCTCGCAACATCGCAGACAGAGGAGCCTACCAAGAGGAGCCTGACTCAGGAGCACGATGACTGGACGTTTTCGCACAGCAGGTCCGCCTCGCATCATTTGTCTGAGCCCCAGTACGAAGCATCTGATCTCGACTCCGCGCAATCTCAAGGTGGCGCAAGTCAAGGGCATGCACCACCACGTCTTGGCAACATCGAAGCCAGCGCGCAGGACAGCGATAACAATACGGCCTCAAGTACACCGAGCATCGGCGGTGCCAATCTTCAGCAGCACGCCAATGGAAACGGCAACGGCATCGGTATTGGCAGCGACTTCGAGGCTAATAGCGGCACGGCACTGGTCTAGGAGCCTGGCGCTTGTGACCGAACTCGTGAAGAGGTCCGGGACTCGATGCCACGGCTATTCGCTGACACTGAGGATTGGCGAGCGCACCCGATTGTCATCGTCCCGACTTGGCTTGTGCGCTAAGGTCTCCAATTGGCAATGGTATCGGCTTAGTAGTGAAGAAAGTCGAAGGCATGCTTAAAGCTTAGCGGGTCGATACCGTCGTGCTGATGGACGCCTAGTCTCGAAAGCTCTCGTCGAGGAGAGTTGCCGCCAGGGTGTTCGGCACTAAGAGCTCTCTCTGCCGTGGAAACGGTATGCATATCATTACCTCGGTGAGGCGAAGCGATATGCAGTGATTGATTGTATAGCGTAAAAGCGAGTTCTTTTGTGAATGCATCGGGCTGTTTTGAATGACGTCAAGAGTAACGATACTAGTACAGTACAGCGTCGACTACATACAGAAGACGACGAACAAATAGCCTCCCACCATAGCTTAGCCATGTTGCATAAAAGCATAGCTCATTACATTAACACGTGTGTATACCCTCCTTCCCTCATAACGAATCCAATCCCTGCAAGCATGACTACATGCCCAACCAATGTATCTATCGCTCGGCTTCTTTCTTTCTTCAATCCGCCCAACGCTCAATCAATGATGCCGCTCTGCACTGATACGCTGCTACCCTCAGCCCAACCAATCAAGCGTTCGTCTGTCTGTCTGTCGAGCGCTCTAACATGCTTGCCTCCCAAGACAAAATCGGTATCTATAGTACATATATCCTCATCATAAGACGCTGATTCGCTCAAAACTCATCCCCACGCCGAGAACTTCCCCCCACTCCACTCCACCACCTACAACCCATGCAAAAAAATCATCTTGTCTAATCAAAGCCACCTGGAATTCTCCCCCCAAGCTTCGGAGGACTGGAGCCGCGTTTCCCTGGACTTGAAGGTTCCGAGGCATTAGCACTGGCATTCTTAGCTTCCATCGCTTTGATCCGTTCCAGCACGGAGCTGGGGCGGCGGCTGTGCGAGGGACTCGTAGGTGTGGGTGTCGGGCCGAGATCGAAGGATTTTTTGGTTGGAGAGGAGGAAGAGGGGTTTGAGGATGCAGGTGGTGCTGCTTCGGGCTCGGCGATGGTGGGCACGCTTGAGATGGGCGGGTCTTCGGGCCGTGGTTCTGGTTCCGGTTCTACAGCAGGAGGTGGCTGAGTTGATGCTTCTGGGATATCAGCTTGTTCGGCTTCGCGTTGGAGCTGCTCGCTGGCGTCTGCTTGCTCCTGCTGGCTTTCTGTTGGCGCGTCCTCGAAGGCTGGGGTAGCGGCGCCTGAGTCTTCCTCCGGGTTTGCCGTGGCCTGCATCGCCCCTGATGCCGGACCCTCGCTTGTCGCAAGCTGATCAGCACTTCTCTGTGGCGAGACATCCGGACGCGCAGTCGAGAGTACGCCAGACGTCGCGCCAATGACCGCAGCCGCAATGCCGTTGACTGACCTCTCTGCTGGTGCTTGCGGGACAGAAATAGCCGGCACATCTCTCGCGACTGCTTGCGACTCCTCCGAGTCAAGGACACTACCCACTTCGCTCTCATCGCCACCAGCAATTGCCGAGACTGCACTCTCCATCCTTCGCCTCTCAGGGATGCTCTCAAGACTGCCTCTAGCACTCTTCATAGCCCTGTGGCTTTCTGGACTGCCAACACCTTCCGCCAAGACGTCACTGCTGCCTTCTCTCCTACCCGTCATGAGCGACGGGATGACGCCACCGCCAAGTCTCGCCCAGAACATGCGCTCTCTGAGCCGGACTGCTTCTTCCCATGCAGTGTGCTTGTCCTCGTCCGAATCGGCCCTCCAGTGCCCATCCCTGACCATTCGGAGGAAGCCCACGAAGTCGCCAGCCGCCCTAATCCTTCCTAAGCAGTAATCGCAGAGTGGATATCGTTGTGCTGACTCCTCCTCACTGGTCCGGAATCTGTGCTTTCGGACATATGGCTCGTGCTTTCTGCTCTCTCCGCATAGTGCACATGCAAACACAGGTCCGTAAAACTTGTGTTGCGGCATGAACGGCTCCACCACGAGACTCCCTGCTAGTAATGATGACATTACTGATCTTCTGCTGAGGAACGAGAGACCAGGTGCCAAGTCCAGACGCAGCGTTGGCTCGATATCTTCCAGTAATGTGCGCTTGTAGAACTTGCTGTCTTTGAGTGGTGGCACAGATGCAGAGGCGCCGGAGAAGGTGGCGGATGACGGACTGTTGTTTGCTGAGCTGGACCCTCCAAAAGAGAAAGCTCCTGGTAAACTCGGCGAGCTTGATGCCAGATTCGTCTGCGATGCTGAAGGCGCGTTGAGGCTGCCGCTTGCTTGCCGCGAATGTGGCGACAGCTTCCGGCCTATGCTTAGCAGATCCTGGAAATCATGATACGCCTGGACGTCATTCCTCATGACGGGAGTCAGCAGCTGTGAAAAGTACAGCGGATGGTTTGGCGGAATGCTTGCGCCAGGCTCGGCTGCGCTTGGCGAGAACTGCACAGCATCCCAGACATTCGTCGTAGAGTGTATCGGCGTGCTGGGCACGCTGCTATCACGTGTCGCGCTCTCATGCTCACTCGCCTTTTCCGACAACTTCTCCATGACGCCCTTCAGATCCTGCAGCTGCTCCGTCTGACTAGCCAGCAGCAATTCCGTATCATTCAGCTGAGACCGCAACTGGCTATTCTTCCTCTCCGCGGTGTCGACCTCCTTCTTGGCGAGAGCAACCATCTTATTGGCTTCCTCGAAGAGCTGCGCGGACATCTCCTCCATCTCAAACTCACCCTGCTTCTTCGCCTTCTCGGCCGTCTCTCTTCTCTCTCGCTCCTGCGCCAACTCCTGCCGCAGCGCCACAATCTGACTCTCCATACTGCTCCGCCGCACCAAGACTCCTCTCGCCAGCAAATCGTCCAGCTGCTGCTTCTCCTTGCGTATCCGCTCCAACTCGTTCCGCGTCTGCTCGAGTTCATGCCGCGTCGCCTGCAGTGAATCGTCCAGGTTCGTCTGGTAGTTGATCGCATTCACCAACTTGGTACTCAGCATCGCCACCTCGTCGCTCAAGTCCGGCTTGCCCGCGGACTCATTGCTCGCCGAGCGCTGGACGGGCGAAGGGGTGCCGCGTCGGGTGTCCATCATGTCCTCGCCGCGCATGACGGGCGAAGCGACGGCGGCCATGTTGTTCGCGGACCGGGACTTGGTCAGCGATGCGAGGATGCTCCGCGACGGCGGCGGCGGAGGGGTCGGGGTGGTGGAGCGGGTGAGGAAGGAGGGTCGTGTTATCGATGCCAGGCGGCCATCATTGCCCCATGCCGCAACAGAGAGGAAGCTGTCAAGAAGAGCGGGGGAGTTAGTCGCGTGATGTCCCTTGTGCGCAGGTGCGTGTTGTGACGTGCGTACTCGGCCACGGTGAAGACCGCGTCGCCCGTGACAGCCGCGCGGGACTGGGACTGGGGCTGGGGCGTGTGGTGTGGTATGTAGAACTATGTAGTCGACGCTTGCGGGCGGCGGGTGGCTGTCCGCTAGGCGCTTGCGAGGTCTGGATGCCCTTCTCGTACCACAAAGCGTCAGACCTCGAGATTTAAACTTTTGTCTGGCTCTGCACAACTGTATAATCAGGTACAGCTAGGTAGTTGTAGCAATCCTAGTAGCAATCGTGTCTGGTGGTGTTGGTGGTGGGCGTGGTGGTTTGTGCAGACAGACAGACACATCAAGACATGCATGCAGCCACCAGGGTCATTCGTTTCCTCGACGCCCAATTACGTTCGTGGCGCCTTCCTGAGCTCGGACTTTCTGCACCGCCTCCCGCTTGCGCCGTTGTGTTTCACCTTCACCTCCCACGGCAACTGCCTGAAACGCTCCCGCAGAAAAATCACATACACCTCGTCCTGCACATTCGCTGCAGATCAGAGCAAATGAAAACGGGCATTGAGATTATCGAACCATTCATCATGCCGCTCGCAATTATTTGCGAAGCAGGCAAGTACGCTCGTCCCGATGCCCTGACGGAGGTTTATTAGGATCCCTTGCCCAGGTCGAACGTCGAATTATTCATTACGGTCTCCATTCCTCCTAGCGCAGTCGCTGTACGCATGCCGTGGTAACTTTGCTGCGGAGCCGCCTGGCGTTTGGTTAGAAATATCTAGCCATCCTTCCCTCGGACGCCCGCGCTTATCGACAAGCCCATTCACCATGGATGATCCACGAGTACTGCTAAGAACCACCGCTGTGCGTCTTGAGCAGAAAGACTTCTTGACCCCACCAACGCACCTGCCTTCGCAACTTCGATCTTCAGTCAATTGGGCATAGTGCACCTTCTTCCCAGGCCGTCATTAAAGTTACCGTACGGAGGTAGGAACATTGTATTCGAGCACCGGATTACCTTGAATCTGTCAACGAGCGCAACTTGCTTTCACAAGGCTCGATGTGCTTCGCGTTTCTGCTCTCGCTCGCTTTTCTCAACCACGGGTTTGACGGTACGAGCACGACATCGATCATCCCCACCAGCCATTTCGCCACGCCAAAGCAGCTTTCTGCCACGACTCTCGATACTCCATGCATCGCTTGACAAGATGAGATCTGGAGCCTGAGCTGTACACCAATGTTCTTAGCCCTTTACCCAAAACGTGCCATGACGACGTTCCTGACCTAGCGATAACCGTCATAGCTGGGAGCGCAGTGGGAGCAGCTATGAGAAAACTACGCCGCGTTCGAAGAAGGGCAGCAGAGACGCATAGTACACAAGGGATACTTTTTTTCCCCCTGACGACCTATAGAAGTACATATTGAACAAACTCAGAAGAGGAATTCCTACTTCACTTTAGCAAAACTCGTTACACCTTTAATGAACCGGTCACGACGTCCTTCTCCTTGCACCACAACCATGCATGCTCCCTCGTCCCCATCTCAACCACTCCGCTACCTTTCCGACGGACACGCCAGACAACCAGCATCACCACAACCAACGCACCCAGCCCCAAATTAGCAGCAACGACCTCAAACCTGCGCCCATCCAAAACCCTGCGCAGCATGCCTGATAACCCCCTCACCAGATCGATCTCAGCCATGTCACCACCATCCCCCATCCCCTCACCCTCATCATGACCCGCTGCAACCCCACGAAACCCGCCCGCGCCACTCACATACTCCTCCGGAACCTCCGGCCACGTATCCACCCCATCCAGCACCGCCATCGCCATCCCATTATCCAAATGCATCTCAAAATGGCAATGCAACAACCACGCCCCAGGCGACGTGACCTCATACCTCAACGCAACCCACATAGTCCCGTCAAACTCATTCAAAAACGTATCCCTATACGGCGGGTTCTCGAGATTGAAACTCTCCGGTTCCGCGCGAATGGCCTCCTCCACGGACGCATAGGTAAAGAGTCCCTGTCCAGCGCCGATCCGGAAGAACTTATTCGCGTGCTTGTGGATGGCATGGGGGAATTCTACGGGCCAGAGCGGGGACGCGCCGACTTGCAGGATGATGTCGACCCAGGTGCCGTTTTTGGTGCGGATGATGAGGTCCGTGTCGTGGGCGTCGGCGGAGTCTGGGTGGTAGAGGAGCGGGTGGTAGGCGGAGCGGTCGGAGGGATACTTGGCTTTGCCTGAGAGGGTGAATTGCCAGGTCGCGTTGGCTTTGCCGAGGGCCAGGATGTGCATGTCGTCGGCGGTGCGGGCGGGGGCTTTGGGCGGGAAGGGGTGGAGGTCGAGCTTGTCGAGTAGGGTTGGTTGTCCCATGGGCCTTGTGGGCGAAGAACAGTGTTAGCTAGGGTTCTATCACTGTCAATGATGAGCCCTTGTACTGACCATGCGTTATATCCGAAATGTGGCTTTGATATTGTCGTCACGTTGAATTCGTCCGGCTCGGCGAGATCACGCTCACCACCCTTATAGCGGAGCGTGGCGAACGTCCCGATCATTTGACTGTACCCGCCGTCAATCACCCGGATGGTATAATCCATCGGACGTCGATCCAGGCGGATGAACGCCGAGTACCGCTCGCCAGCCCAGAGAAGCATGGCGGACGCCCGGCGAGGCTCGATGTAGTGACCGTCGACTTCATCTAAGATAAAGAAAAAATGGTGGTCAGCGCAAACAAAGTCTTTTGGTGATCTTGTGCCCCCCGCCCGGCTGATCAAAGGCACTACAACGTACAGATCCACATTTCATGCTCGTCGATATTCGGCTGGATGGTCTTGAAGGTCGAGGCGCCGATCCAGTTGAGACTCACCCAGCGATCGGCCGGGTCGACTTCAATGACTTCTTTGTCGCCCCACGAGGGCACGCAGCCCTCTTGCATGTGCGGTGGGACCTTCTCTGGTTGGCCCTCGATGAGCCAGGGGCCCTGTGTTGAGGGCACGAAGGGGAAGCATCTGCGTGCACGCACACACGATGGATTAGCTTGTGCGCTGCCGCAAAACGAGACACATGAAATTTTGATTCTTTTTTTTGTTGTTGCTTCTGTGGTTGTTCTCACCCTTTATCAGTAATAGTGTCGTTCGGCCACGCCTTATGCATGAATGGAATTTGCATGTTCGTCAACCACTGATGCTGCGGACAAAACACCGCGCCTTTGCCGTTCACCAGAATGCTGTCCACGCAGAAAATCTGCAGCTTACTAGCTTGAAACGCAGCCTTGTACTCCGAACTGTTGTAGTAATCCCAATCGCTCACAAGCATCGTGATCGGGTTGTCGGCGGCCTTCTGCATGGCCGCAATGTCCTCCGGGTCCTCGCTGATCATGTGGAAGGGGTTCGGGGAGCCGGGCTTGCGTTTGATCAAGAGTGCGCCGTACAACCGTCGAGCAACGTCGCGCGCGAGTGCGAGTGGTACCAGTACTGGCCCGGTGGCCAGGCTCTGAAGCGGTAGACGTAGGATTCGCCCGGCTCGATGGGCCGCTGGCTGAGACCAGGCACGCCGTCGGACCAGGGCGTCTCTCTCATGCTATCGAAGGTACTAAGTCTCTCTCCCTCTCTCTCGCGCGCGCGCCACTATGTGGGATCTTCAAGGACTCACGCTATGCCGTGCCAGTGCACAGTAGTGTTTTGATGCATATTGTTGTGGACTGTGATCTCGACATCGTCGTTTTCGTCAAAGACGAGATTGGGACCCGGAAAGCCGCCATTGGTTTTGATCATCATTCTGGACTGGCCATTTGGTGCGCCCTCCTCCCAGGTGAATGTGAGCTCCTCTTTGCGCAGAGCTGCTGTTGCGGCACTGATGAGGTTGAGGAAGAGGATGCCACGTAACGCGGCTCTGCATATGGCGGCCATGGCTGGAATGCAATTCTGGCGAAGATGCTGCAAGAGCGATGAGCTTTCGTGAGGGCCCGTGATGCGAGATGAGACGTCCAGAGCAGCAGACGTGGTCTGGTGCTGGATTGTCGACTCAGCTGTCGAATCTCACGCTCAGCTTTGCGGACTCGAACAGTAGCACGACCACTTGGTCATTCTTCGTATATTGTTGTGGCTGCTACGCCGATGAATGGCATGCGCACCTGCACGTGAAGCAGAGCATATGCACCAACCGGCGTTGCTCATCGGTCTCCGTTCCCGGACGCCGTTCCCGGACCGAAAGAGTCACCAAACTTTTCCCAGCTCCTCAGCCCGGAGCCATTCATTGCCTAAGAGCTCGCATGGGCATCCTGTGATGCGACGACGCAACGCTCTCCGGTGCCAACGCCAAGGCTCGTCCGAAGCGATGCTGCAGCTTGCAGTGATCCTGCTGTCGTAAAGATATAGATCGCTATCATCTCTCCACTATTGGTTGCAGATCTCATGTGCGTTTAAGACACTGTTTTTGCTTCAAACAAATCCGTACGAAAATGGGACTACCGTCTGGTTCCTCGATCGAACAAGACAGCTCGAGAGCTGCTACATCGACCGCCGTCACCCTTCAAGACTTAGCGGCTGACATTCTGGTCGCAGCTAATGCTATTACCAGCTATTGCAATGCCACCGGACAACCTCAGCCGTCGACCACTATCGATGTTGCTGATCTGTCGAAGGATGTCATTCCGATGACAGCTCCGCTTGATGTTAAGCTTGCCCAGCAGACCCTGCTCGAAGCCTCGGCACGCATGCAACAGATCATGACGGAGCCTTCGGGCTATGTACCGCAGCTCGCCGTCTATGTACGTGCTCCAAGAAACACGGCTCGCTCGCTCGCTGACGTTGAAATAGCCTCAACACATCTCCTGCTTAGAGTGGATTTGCAAATTTGGCATCCTGTCAATCGTTCCATTGGACAAGTCGCTGAGTTACGATGAAGTCGCCAGGTCCGCAAAGGTTCCATTGGCAACTCTCAAGAGTGTTGCGCGTATGGCTATCTGCGGCGGCTTTATGCAAGAGCACACTCCTGGTCATCTGGGCCACAATCGACTCTCGGCACACTTCAGGGAGAAGACCGCCCTACAGGACTGGACCAGCTTCTTGGCCGATGCGACAATCCCGATGGCCGTGAAGCTCAGTGAAGCGACTGAAAGATATGGCGAGACTACAAGCAAAACCGAGACTGCGTTCAATCTCGCGGTGCAGTCCGATCAGCCCTTTTTCAAGTACCTGCAGACTGACCCAAAGCTGTCCAAGCGGTTTGCCGGTTACATGCAGGGCGTTACAGCTACGCAAGGAACATCGGTGGAGCATCTGATGAACGGCTTCGACTGGGATGGCTTAGGCGCAGCCAAGGTCGTTGATGTGAGTCAATATCGCGTCCATGCGATCCGCTGATGCCTGTACTGACAACAGCTCCACCAGGTGGGCGGCTCAAACGGTCATGCCAGTATCGCATTGGCCAAAGCGTTCCCTCAACTCCAGTTTGTGGTCCAGGACCTCCCCGAGGTCATCGAGGCAGCCAAGATTGATAGTGCGGAGCTCGACCCATCAATCGCCTCACGAGTCTCCTTCGAGGCTCACGACTTCTTCCAGCCCCAGCCCGTCACGGACGCAGACGTCTACATCCTCCGGCAGATCCTGCACGACTGGCAAGACCATGATGCGCAGGCCATTCTTTCCCGAATCTACCATGCGCTGAAGCCAGGTGCCCGTATCTTGGTCATGGACACAGCTTTGCCTACTCCAGGGAGCGTTGGTATGCAGCAGGAAGCTCAGATGAGAGTCAGAGACCTCACCATGATCGAGACTTTCAATGCGCGTGAGCGCGAGATGGAAGAGTGGGTTGGTCTCTGCAAGGCCGTCGATCAGAGGCTCACCATCAAAACGGCCAAGCAGCCGCATAAGAGCATTCTGACCGTGATGGAAATTGTTGTCGAGTGATTGCTGCGGTCGGTCCTATCCCACCTTGCCGCTCCGGCGATCATATAGATAGTGATTTAGTGAAGTATTCAGATCGCGGGTATCCTACGCCAGCATGGCAACCTTTAATGCTTCAAATTTCCAGTGCTGTGCAAAGACGCTTTCTGCAGCCCCATTTCCTGCGAAACAAATGTCAGCACATCTGCAGGCGAGAGCGCCATCACCGCTCTCACTTGCAAAGGAACAATGATGTGCATGAACGGTGCAAGAGAAATCTTCAGCCAAACGATGAGCCCGTCGTCAAACTTGCCTGACCTGACTTCATCTACGAACCTGATCTGCCATTGCTTGCTCGTTTTTGAGTCATCGAATTTACAATTGGCAGTATGTGACTTGACATTGTCATGTTGATGGTGTCGCTGAGCGGAGCTGAACATCATGACACTTAGTCCTTGGGAGGAGGCGGCGCGAAAGAAGCTATCTCCCCTGTCAGACTCCTTGGGGCCGAGACGGTACTCCTTTGGACGCATGGCGATCTGGGGCCTGTGTCGCTGGTTATGTATGGAAATTCCGCTCGAATCCCTCTCTCGCGAGTTATCCTTGTAGGAAGCAAAAGGACTAGCAGTATGGAAGAACTCTAAATGTCAGCTGGGCGGGAGTCTAATCAATATCAATGGTGTCAATCAATGGCGCTAATCGAGTCCTGCTCTCTCCTATTGGACGGAGGAACTGAGGTAGCAGCAAAGGAGCTTGGACCTCGCTGATTGGACTCTTCGGATCCCGAACAACCTCAGTCTTTAATCATGGGGATCATGGAATTCATGGCAAGCCCGACCGACGGTCAAGCCCCGTACACGACACTGGTGCTCAGATCAAGGATAAGTCAAGCTCAGCGCCAGGCCGGCGCCGCCTGGCTGCTCAAGTCCCAAGGCTAGGTAATCACAATGCTCCTCATTTCGCTCGTCTTCACTTTCTTCCCCTGGGCCACTTTAGCTTCTACTGCAGGCCCAGTCGTGTACAATGGGGTTTTTGATGTTTCCTACCAAGGCACCTCACACGATGGCGTCGAAGAATTCCTGTCCATTCGATACGGCGAGGACACTGGCGGGCAGAATCGCTTCGCTCCGCCCAAGCCTTATATTCCAGAGGCTTCTGGAGTGATTGATGCTTCGATGAGCGGAGCAGCGTGTCCACAACCAAGAATACCGTTGAAGACCGATCCCTACAGCATCATCACGAACATCTCAGAGGATTGCTTGACCTTGCGAATCGCACGACCCTCACGCATAGCGAATAAGGACCAGAAGCTGCCGGTCCTGGTGTGGATTTACGGTGGTTAGTCCAGCATGATCTTGCAATTTGTACGTGTGGCTGATGGTTCTAGGTGGCCATACTGTGGGCAACATCTACGACGTGTCTTACAATCCCACTGGCCTAGTCAAAACTGCTGCGGCGAGCGGTAATCCTACCATCTACGTCGCTATAAACTACCGAGTCAATCGTAAGCCGCACACAATCCTGTCGCCCTACAGTTCCTGACAATTGTCTTGGCTCAGTCTTCGGCAATCCGGTCTCTCAGTACCTTTTGGACGTGAATTCCACCAATTTGGGCTTGCGCGACCAACGCCTTGCCCTTGAGTGGGTTCAAGATCATATCGCTCAATTCGGCGGTGATCCGTCCCAAGTCACAGTGTTTGGCGAGGACACTGGCGCTGCAGACATTGGTCTGCATGCCCTGTCCGCTCGGCAAAATGGCCGTGCATTGTTCAAACGCGCGATTGCTCAGTCTGGCTCGGCTCTATCTCACTGGGGTGCCAACGGCGAAACCAGTCGTGCAAATTTCGTCGCTGTGGCTGCCGGGTTGGGCTGTTTCATGGCGACCCCAGATCTGTGGTACACGGTCAACTGCATGCGGCAATTCACGATGCAACAGATTATCGACGTTGCCTTCCAAGTGGCGTATGACTTTGAGCCCTTGACCGGTTTTCATGCATTGTAAGATATCTGCACCACTGAATGATCGACGTGTATTGATCTGTACTTGGCAGCTCTCCCGTCATTGACGGCGATGTGATCGCAACCGAGCCATTCCGAGATTTTGGGCCTGGCGATCTGCACCCTGAAATCGAATCATTCCTCACAGGCTGGAACATGGACGAGGCTTCCATGCAAGTACCTGTGCAGATTGGGGATACAATGGCAGGAGCGGCCTGGCTCGGTAGCCGTTATCCACAGATGATACTGCCGGTCGCTCTTCAGGTCATCTACCTTTACCTTGACGGCGACTTTGCTAGGCGAGACATCTGTCCCGAAGGTGTCACCACGGCTTGGTGTGCTACCGCGCGGGCACTGAGAGATATTGAGGTCACCTGTCCGTCTATCCAGCAAGCACTCTTGCTTGCTGGTGCTGATGCTGGCGGCCCTGGGAGTCCTGATGTCTATCTTTACGAGCTCAACCAGAGCGCCTTCGCCCCAATGTTGGATCGGTATGGCAAAGGATATTTGGGCGTCCCGCACTTCTCCGACGTTCCATACGTTTTCAACGAGCTTGAAGACACATACAACATCACCGACAAGGCAGAGCTGCGTGTCGCTGCGCAAATGAGCGCAGACTGGGCATCTTTTGCGGCTGCGGGCATGCCAGAAAATCCACGGACCTGGCCAGTGGCGTTGAGTCGAAAGAAGGATTCAATCCAAGAAGTCACCATGCCGCTTCTCGCCGTTCGAACCATTGGTGGGCCGTCATCTGGGTCGAGAGTGATGACGTTCAAAGAGAGGCGGCGGTGTGAATATATCAATGAGATGTTTGCCAACGTACCGAGGTACTGAACCACGCACCAACCAGCACAACGAAGCGCAGGAAATTTCGCGGTGTATGAAGATTTCCCACCTTTCTGTACTTGGCATGCTTCAAGACTGCAATCATGGCCTAGAGGCAGCACTAGAGATAATCAGGAGATTCGTTGTGCATCAGGCATTGCTCCGAACAATGCGGCCGGACTTCAGAGCACCATTGCTGCTCTCTTATCTGTAACCTGAGTCAACCATGACACGAATATGTAGCACGCCAATGATAATTTGGCAGTATAAGGCCTCGAATACTTCGTGTATTCACCGGTGGTACGGAGCGCCGGTACCCAAGTCCTGCGCCAACCCACTAATTGTGCCAAGGATTTGTTCGGTGAGATTGATGGCAGATTGCGGGGAACCACCTTCGATCGCGCCTTGTTGCTGACGCTTGAGATTACTACAATAGGTGAGATAATTGATGCTGATTAATGAACCGAGCGGACCTCCCGACCCGAACCTCCCGATCCAAGCCCCTAACGAGCCGGGTCAAGACCAGAACGTGTCTGACGCCGACTCGATTATCAAATTGCATGGCGCAGAACATTTGTACCAGCGCTCCGGAAATACACTAGATGCGTGTCTACCGACGGGGGTCAAACGTATCTACCGCCTATCTCCTACTCCGACCAGATGACGTTGCCTCAAAAGCTTTGCGCGCCACCGCTGATTTGGGTCTAGCTTCGCTATCGGTACCTCGGCGCTGAATCTGACCAATCAGAGAGCGCGCCTTGGCTTTCTCGGCATCCTATACCATAAGCAGTTAGCGGCTCCATGATAAGCCGAATATAAAGCACGAGCATTGACTAATGGAGAAGTAGGTAGTCTATCGCTTACAATACCTCATTTACCGCCCTCTGCCAGAGTCTATGGTCGGCTCCAGTGATAGAATTTAGGATTTGGCGGAGGCTCCCACTATCAATATAAAATCTATCTACAGCTTTTCGCGCTGCGGATACAAGTGGTAGATACGCAAGAGTCTGGGCATACTAGGCTAGGGTCGGCCCCTACTAGTGCTTACTACTGACTATAGAGTCTTGCCACGTCGGATGCCACACTTTAGTGAAGTTGGCGGTCTCAGATGGGAGTTGACCAATCTGAGCTGAAAAATCCGACTTGAGAGCGTTGTTTGACCCTTGCTCGGCTTGGCTGTCAAAAGACCCACTGGAGCATCCGACGTGGTAAGACTCTGTACCCACGAAAAGGAAATTTGAAGGGTGGTTGATGCTCAACTCTTGTGTCCTGTCTACCGCACCGGTGGACACACGGAGTACTCAAGGCCTAAGAAAACCAGCTCATGACTCCCGGCCGCGTTTGAGCTTGACGAGCCGCTCTGGATGTCCGAGCAGGATTCAAGACCATGGTCCTACACTTGGTTCAGCGGGATCCGTTAAGCCAATGACCTATCCGTCCCTCGTAGCAAGTCGCCGAAGGAGGGCGTCCGACTTGCTGCGATGCACGGATATTCTCCAGAAGCGCGGGTGGCGCTCACCCTTCGAGGTGAACAAATCAGTCATCTGATGAGAATGGCAGGCTGGAGACCTCATGCCAAGGGCCTTGACGGAGACCGTAGACATCTGACCAGATTACGTCGCGCAGGTCTTGGGACTGTATCTTATAAAACCTGTGTGAATGTTTCGACAGTCAAGCAACGATCACTTCCGCAAGTCGCATTCTGCGTACAGCATGGCAACTGCAATGCAAGAGTACGACGTCGTCATTGTTGGCGCAGGCTTTGGCGGAATTTACCTCACACATCGGTACGCTTTCATTGTTACGCTGCTACTTGATTGCAAAATTTGACAGTGTCAACGACCATAGATTCAAGGAAGCTGGTTATAATGTCAAGTGTCTCGAAAAGGCACCCAAGCCAGCCGGTGTCTGGCACTGGAACTGTTATCCTGGCGCACGAGTGGACAGCCGCTATCCCATCTATCAGTACTCCGACACCTCCATCGCAGCGGGCTGGGCGTGGAAGGAAGCTTTCCCTGCATACGATGAACTGAGAGACTATTTCGCGTACGTGGTCAAGGAATGGGATCTTGAGGGCCACATTGCCTGCAACGCTGAGGTCACTGCGGCGAAATTCGATGAGCATCAACACCAATGGATCATCACCTACAGCAACGGTCAACTGTGTCGTACGCGGTGGTTCATCAGCTGTCTGGGTTTCGCCAGCAAGCCTTACATCCCTTATGAGATAGAAGCGACAATCTCCCAATTTCAGGGCCAGGCTTTCCACACAGCACGGTGGCCTCAGATCGGTGTGAGTCTCGAAGGCAAGCGAGTCGCTGTGGTTGGTACAGGAGCCAGCGGCGTCCAGGTCATTCAGACCATTGCGGAGCAGGTCGCGCATTTGACCGTATACCAACGTACACCGAGTGTCAATCTGCCAATGCGGCAACAACCTCTGTCAAAGCAATATCAAGACGATTTCAAAGCCAGTGGCGAGATGGGAGCTCTACAAAAGAAGTGCAAGTACACTAAGCATGGAGGGCAAAATTGTCAGTGGACGACCCTTAAGTGGATTGAAAGCTCGCCTGAACAACGTCGAGCGGTATTTGAAGCAGCTTGGGAGAAGGGCGGCTTCCATCCTATGCTGTCGACGTACATCGAGACCTTGGTGACCGAAGAGGCCAACACCTACGCTTGGCGTTTCTGGGCCGAGAAGTGCCGAGAACGGATCAAGAACGAGGCGTACAAGGACATTTTGGCGCCGCTGGACCCTGTACATGCATTTGCTGGAAAGCGGACGCCCATGGAGCAGACATATTACGAGGCCTTCAATCTGTCGCACGTCGATTTGATAGATCTGAGAGTGTCTCCGATCGAATGCATCACGAGTAAGGGCATCAAGAGCGTAAATGAAGGCGAAATTCCCTTTGACGTGATCGTCTTCGCCACTGGCTTTGACGCTCTCACCGGTGGCCTCACCTCTATTGACATCAAGGATGTGTCAGGCAACTCTCTGAAGCAACGCTGGGCCGATGGCGTCTACACCCAGTTCGGTCTGTCAACAAGCGGCTTTCCGAATACGTTCTTTACCTACGGTCCACAGGCGCCGACAGCGTTCTCTAATGGGCCGGCTTGCGTTGAGATGCAGGGTGATTACATCTTTGATCTTATCGAGGACATGACCGCGAGTAACATCACGAGGGTTGAGACAACGCCGGCAGCCGAGCAGGCTTGGAGAGACTCGACGATTGCGATCTGGAACAAGTTCATTATCTGCAACACTGCTGGGTGGTACACAGGTGCAAACATACCTGGAAAGAAGTCGGAGCCATTGAATTGGTCAGTAACTGATGGTCACCTATATCACGAGAGATGGGATCATACTGACATTTATCCCAGGTTTGGCGGGTTTCCAAACTACTACGCTGCTCTTTGCAAGAGCCGTGAAAGTGGATATGAAGGATACTTGAAGCAATCACGGAAGGACAACCAGGCCGCGACCTTCGAGCAGAAGATTAGTAAACATGAGGATGGGGCAAGCACTTACTCCATGGCGAAGCTTGGTCAGGCCCCTCGGACTGCAGTCACAATGATGTCCCCATGAGAAGTCCATAGATAGACAATGTCCTGGAGTGGACGGCATACAATAGCTACAAAATTGCTTATGCGACCCGAATTCTGGCTCATATAGCGCGCTACTCCCATGTGATTGAAATCAGTAGAGACTTCTATAGATGATTGCTGCGTGGAAGTCAGCACAACAGATACATCAAACAAGTCAGTTCCAGCATTCGCCGTTCCACTGTCATCTCCGAGCATTTCTGGTTCGGCAACACCACTCAAGGTGTTTCTCTGTCAAAGTGAGACTATGTGAACTTGAAGAAGTGCTTGCTACGATGGATTGCTAAGAAGCATCGCTTGGTTGCGAAACATGATACTACATGCGGACTAATAAGTCGCTGTATGCACACTACAATAGCCACCGTCGAGCAAAACCACATTTCCATTGCAGTAAGACCCAGCCCGAGATGCCAGCCACAAGATAGTCCCACCAAGATCCTGCGTCTCCCCAAAGCGTTCATCCGGTGCGATCGTGCTTGGCAGCTGGCCGTTCGTGGATTTGTAGAAGTTGCCCATCATGTCTGTATTGACGTAGCCAGGAGCTATGACATTGCACCTGATTTTCCACGGCACAAGGTACGTCGCCAGATTCTTCATCATATGCACGACACCAGCTTTACTTGCCCCATAGATGAAAGCCGAGTTGTCTCTTCCAAAGCCGCCGACACTGCTCAAAGTGACAACTTGGCTCTTGGCGTACATGGCAGGGCCGCGCGCGCCATTGTTGAGCTTTTTCTCTTTCTCCGCACGTACTTTGTTTCCCTTGTCCAGCAGCTCCAGGAAAGCGAATGTGACTTGCAATGCCGCCGTCGTGTTCGTTTCGAAGACCTTTGCATAATCTTCGAACTTCTTGTTGAACCAAAAGTCTCTGCATTTCTTGACGTCCCATTTTGCGTTTGGGCGAAGCGGATGCGGTTCCAGATTGGGTGTTGCTATTCCCGCGTTGTTGACAAGCAGATTTATATGGCCCTCATTCATGGCGATAGTGTCAACAGCCTTCTGCAGACTGTCATGTGAGGTGACGCTACATTGGAGAGGTACGACATTGCCTGGCTGTGATTGCTAAGCCCAAACCCCTTTTCATAGAATCTTGGACAACGTACCATATCCTCCGCGGCTTGCTTTAGCACATCAAGTCTCCGCCCGAGGATGTAGACCTTGGCGCCATTGGCAGCTAAAGCCGATGCCATCATGGCTCCAATGCCGGATCCGCCTCCCGTCACTACTGCGACGCAATCGCTCACATCAAACAGGCTGGAGACTGCAAGCTCTGAGGAAGCTGAAGGCGGCGCAGAAAGAGCGGAGGGCGTTGTCGGGGGCGCCGAACTGAAAATTGGGACAAGGGAAGGCATTGTGATGTGTCAACGTGTTTGATCGATTTGAGTGCCTGCTGTACGAACCCCCAGAGTTGGAGAATACTAGCTGTATGCAGCACTAGAATCGATATTGGCGACGCATCACTATATCCTAGACTTATCGAATTGACTTCCCTGGTGGAACCCGACGAGGCATTCTTCTGCAACAGGTCCGTGATGGAACTGACGCGCTTCGGACGGCGTGAAACAATTTCGGTCGTCGAAGTGGTAGTGACTACTGTCGCACGCCGGGTACCGGGTACCGTGAGCGTTGATGCAGGATCGCTTGTTCTTGATGAGCGACGCAAGACATGTGCTGAGCTTAGTTTGCAGCCAACCAAGCTTCACTTTCGAGTTCCGAAATTCTTGGCACTGCATCGCAGGCACCACAGGCAAGCAACTCCGGCGTACGGTCGAGCTGAGTCCCGCCTGATGCAGGTCCATGCAGATTGGCAGTTGTTCCTGGCTTGCCGCACTTCACGACGCAAGTTGATCAAAAATACGCAACCATTCGAAGCTGAGAAATCCGCGCGACTGTCCGAACGCCTTCACCGCCTGCGAACACTGGATCTTTTGCTCGAGACGGCAACATGACTGTTTTAGACTCGAGAACAGACATGTCAACCGATGTGTCAAGCGATGATCGCGCTCATAGTGCAACTTCAACGCCTCCAGCAATTTCCTTGGCGGCAAAAGATCTGTCAGTAACAACAAGAACGTCAGCAACACCAGAGTACTCGTCACAATCGTCCTGCAAGAGTTCCCATCAATCCAACATGGTAGAGAATTCCGACCCAGCCGCCGATGTGCAGAAGATCACCCAAGATGCAGACAAAGAGCGCGTGTCCAATGCTGGCGAGAAACCAGCAGGCGGGCACGCAGGTGCAAAACCAGGAGGTCCAGGTGGCAGCGGCGGTCCACCTGGCTTTGGCGGCCCGCCGATTGTATATCCGACCGGATTGAGACTCTACTCCAATATCATCTCACTCTATCTCGCCGGCTTTCTGACGGCTTTAGACCGCACCGTGGTCGTGAACGCCATTCCAACCATTACTACGCAGTTCGATTCCACCAAAGATGTTGGCTGGTACGGATCGTCGTATCTCCTGACGTTTTGCGCCTTTCAATTGCTCTACGGCAAGATCTACTCCTTCTACAATGCGAAGTGGGTCTTCCTCTCTGCCGTGGCAATCTTTTTGGTCGGTTCGGCAATTTGTGGAGCGGCGCAGAGCTCTGTGATGTTGATCGTTGGGCGCGCTGTCGCTGGATTGGGATCGAGTGGGATATTTGGCGGCAGTGTGATCATCACATTCTTCACAGTGCCACTGAAACTGAGACCAATCTACTCGGGGATTGTCTCCTGCGTCTTCGCACTGGCATCAATCATCGGGCCATTGATCGGTGGAGCACTGACACAGCACGCGAGCTGGCGATGGTGCTTCTACATCAATCTGCCAGTCGGAGCTGTGACTATTCTGGTGACGCTTGTGGTCCTCAAGCTTCCGCCTGCTAAGAAGGCTGGCACGCCGTGGAAAGATCAAATCTTAGCAATGGATCCTCTTGGAAATCTCTGCTTCATACCAGCGATCATTTGTCTTATATTAGCTCTAGAGTGGGGAGGCTCAGAGTATGCTTGGTCAAATGGTCGGATCATCGCCCTCTTCGTCGTCTTTGGAGTTCTGATCTCGGCCTTTGTCCTATTGCAAATCAAACTCCAGGAGAAGGCAACAGTACCGCCCCGAATTCTGAAGCAGCGCAGCTTGGCCGCAGCTGTCATTTATACAGCAATGGTCACTGGGTCGATGATGACACTTACCTACTACTTGCCAATATGGTTCCAAGCGATCAAAGACGCCAGCCCAACACGTTCCGGAATCATGATGCTAGCAATGGTCGTACCGTCAGCAGCAACGGCGTTAGGCTCGGGGATCGTGATCTCCAGATGGGTGGGGTATTACAGCCCATTTATGTTGGCATGCACTGCACTCATGGCAGTAGGTGCTGGAATGCTGACAACATTTACGCCATCGAGCGGCCCGGGCGAATGGATCGGTTACCAATTTCTGTGGTCATTCGGTGCTGGACTGGGTAAGTACAGCACTTCGTGAAGAACAAGGTGAAATCAATGATACTGACCGTGACGATAGGACTCCAAGCAGGCGGCCTTGTAGCCCAGACCGTCAGCGCTCGGATGGACGCGCCGATCTCAATCTCCATGGTCTTCTTCGCCCAGAGCTTAGGCGGTTCCATCTTCCTCGCTATCGACCAGTCAGTTTTTGACGCGGTGGTCAAGACGAAACTACGCCAAATCGCTGGCGTGAACGTAGACGAAGTGTACAACGGCGGAGCGACAGCTATACGGAGCTCGGTAACTGCGTCTCAGCTTCCAGAGGTGGTCGCTGCGTATAGTCATGCTGTCACAAGAACATTCCTTGTAGCAGCTGCTACGGCGGCGCTTGGCTTCGTGGCAGCTTTGGCGATCGAGTGGAAGAGCGTGAAGAAAGAGAAGGACCAATTGGCCAAGCCGAGTGGCCCGCCCAATGGTGGAGGTGCCGGAGGTGGTGTACCAGGTGGCCCTACAACCGGCACTGGCATGGAAAAAGTGTAACTCATCTCATTTATGAACTCATTTATGAACTCATTTATGAACTCATTTATGAGCGCAGCAGGTCGTCGATTTCAGCGGGCGAGCTGTCCCAGTAGACACCAGATTATGCCATTGGCCTGTTCATTGCGGCCGTGTGTTACTTGTCGGGCATCTGTGAAGCTGCGTGTCTAACGTGTGAGTGCAAGCTCTTTGCAGTGCGTTCCGAGGAAAACGATGCGCGGTGATCTCAATGGTATGGTCAGTTCGGTTCATGGTTTGAGGACCGTACTGGACCTAGTGTATAGGTCGATTTGAAGGTGTTGACTTAAAACCGGATAGACTGCAGAATTTCGTTGTTTGGCAAAGCATGAGATCAAACCTCTACCTAGATATAGAACAGACGGTGTGGCGTATTGAGTCTAGTTTCATAATGCTCTAGGTAGGTGTGCGGATGCTTACCTATCTCCGGCATGGCTTAGTCGCCATGTACGCTATTGTTTTATCGGGCTAGTGCGCCGGTTGCCAGGGAGGAGTTAGATCTCAGACTAAAACCCGACCCGATCCGTCTCTCACGGCTACTTATGAAGTAGAAACGGTTAGATCTAAGCCTTAGACCCAAACCCGTCCACTAGTGCGGTTGGGTCGGGTCTGTGGTTCTGATCCATACCATCGAGATCACTGACAATGCGGGAAAGCTGAGGCAGGCGTGGTAAGAGACTCTATGTGCAACACTAGCGATTACTGCCACCATCGTTGAGGTAGACAGAGAAACCCTTCGAATGAGGCCGGAACGCCAAGAGCTGCAAGCACCAGGAAAGGCATCGTATACACAACGTTGCTAGGCAGCCAACTGAAACAAAAGAGACCAATAACCATTGTCTTGAGCTTGATGCGATGCACGCAATGCCCGAGCTGTAGTTGTACCTTCTCAGACATCTCGATTGGACAGCACTTGTCCCATGTACGCTGACAGCAAGGACGCTGTCTCTCCTCTCTGCCTCTTGTCAGTAATGCTGAAGCGCAAGCGGAAAGCCAAGGAGGACTCACCATCATATCAAAATGATTAGCACCTTCAAGTTTGAATGTCTGGATCGCGACACCAGGCAGTAGATGCCCCCAGAGCCCTGCACTAAAGTCCGTCCGCCTCTTTACCAGAAAATCAACATCTGCCGGATCATCTGCTCGCCGCTCAAAGGGCGGTGCGTCCCTGCCGTCTGTGATGCTCTGAGCAGCCCAGAAGATGTGCACCTTGCCTCCGCGTATCATTTTGGCAGGAGAGGGAGATGCGTGGTAGCTGTTCAGGATCTTGCACATGGCCTTGAAGTGTGGCATGAGACCTTTTGGCGTCTTGCCATTGCTCTCAAAGAGACCAATCGAGGAGCAGTAGTCATAGAAGTGCTGCGGAAGCTCGCCGAGGCCTTTGGGCTCAGGGCTATCAAGGAGGAAGAGGTCCTGGATTGTTTGGCCAGCTGCCGTGAGAATTTGGGCGGCGCGGTAGGCTAGAACTCCGCCGGCAGACCTTTGAGAGGTGTTAGCATGTCTCGAGTAGTTCAAATTTGACGGGTAAATGTACGTACCATCCAGCGAAAGTGTACGGGCCGCATGGCTGGCGCCGACGAACTTCTTGAACGTACATGCCTACCAGTTCATCCCAAGTGCAGGCCATTTCTTCCGCATTTTTCAAGTATGGAGAATTCAGCCCGATGACTAAGGCCTTTGTCGAGATGTTTGGAAGGTAGGCATAGCTGGCCGCAGAGCCGGATCCATCTGGGAAGAAAAAGATGGTATGGGAAGCCGTCTTAGGGGAGCCTTGCAGCACGACGGATGATGCGGCCTTAGTCTCACTGCGTTGAGCTGCAGTAATCTCAGGCACGTCTCTGCTTCTTGGATCTTTGCTGACTTTACCGAATTGTGGCGCCATATAATCCTGTTCGCTTGGTGGGGGAGAAGGCGTTGGCGCCGTTTCAAGAGAGTCAGACGAGGTTGCCGACAAAGCCGCGTGACTGTTTTGTGACGAAGGTGTAGTGGATCCGCTGCGTGACGAGGCCATCGCATCCTTGAGGTCTCTGATCGTTCGGATGTTGGTGAGGATCGACTCGACATCGAGGTCCACGTCCAATTCATCACGAATTCTCCCACCCACTACAAGGTTCATCAGTGAATCGACGCCAATGTCGGCAAGTACTGTGTCGTCCGTGAGCTTCTGCAAAGGTACTTCGGTCTCTTCTGAAACGATGCGTATGGCAGCAAGTGCCTGGCCATTCCCTGTGAAGGGCTGGTCGGGGAGGTGCTGTGCGAGGCCCTGCGGTTGCGGTGCATATGTTGCCGATGAGTGCGCTCTTTCAGGCCGGCTTACTTCTTCATCTATGGGTTCGTCCGATTGCCCTTTCACATTCTGGACGCCGACCTCTCCTTCCGCAAACTGACTCGAGCGCGGCATGAGTACTTCCTTGAGCTGGCCCAATGTCTCGCATTGATCAAGCAGAACGTCGGCGTCAAAGTCAATACCAAGCTCATCTCGAAAGCGGCCGCTAAGCACCAGAGACATGAGTGAGTCCACGCCGGCATCGACCAGCTGGCTGTCGTCGGTAAGTGTGTTTTTGGAAGCACCGGTTTCTTCGGCAATAATATCCAGGACGCGTGTCATCAATGCGCTGTCTTGGTGATGCATAGCATCTTGGGTGGGCACTCGTGGTAGTGGGGGCGAGGATGCTACCGAGGGCATTCGCTGAGACGATTGTTGAGGCCCAGATGCGGGCGCTGTTTCGACCGGTTCGACAGCATTGTTGTCCTCCTGATCGGATGATCGAGCGAGGAAGAATTGCTTGATTGCACCGACCGTGGGGTGCTCAATGAAGAAGTCTGAGTTCACTTCAACATCTAGCTCTTCTGCGAAAGCTCCGGTGATTGTCAAAGACAGCAAGGAGTCGACGCCAGCTTCGACGACTTCAACATCATCCTTTAGGTCAGATTCTGGAACACCAATTTGCTCAGCCATGATGCTTAAAGCCTTTTTCCACAACGAGCTCATGCGAGGAGCGGGTATTGGCTTGCTCATCGACGGTTGCACCGGCAATGCTGCTGCTTCAGTTGGAGCAGTGGTGGCCTGGCGCGCAGCTGTTGGCATAGGCTTCTTCTGGTCTTGTCCGGATGCACCTTTGGCCGGACTTGCGGGTTGGGTCAGAATGTACTTCAAGATTCTGCGCGGCACTGCTTGTTGACATACGCCTCCAATCGAGGCGACCACACGGTCATCTGTGAACACCACCACATCGCCCTTCCATTGTTTATCTTCGGCAGGGTGCATGCGTACATGCGTCATGTACAGGCAATCGTTACGAATGGGCTCATAGAGCTGGAAAGAGTCCCATCCGTGATTGACAAAGCATTCTTTGGAAAGGTCGGTCTTTTCATTGGCGTTCATGACAAACCCACCAGATTGTGTCAAGCCATCGATAGCACCAGGATGTGTGTGAAACGTGCCGCCTGCTTTCATCTGACCAAACCCGACGGTGCAGGCCGCTTCGTAGTTGTCATTGTCGTAGATAGTCTCGACGATGCAACGGTAATCCTGATGGAAGTCCGCGAGAGATTGCACCATGTTGTAGGCCATTGGGCCGTTGAATCGATATGTTGCGCCTGATGAACAGGCCTGGCGCATCGTCTCGAATCTCTGCTTTGTGGCAGCAATAGACTGTTGCAGGCGTTGTTTGGTGGATTCGTCGACGATCCGCAATTGCGACGTGGCGTGTGTGACGACCTCTGTGCCCTCGCTCTATTTGGCGTTAGCAATGCAGAACTCGAAAAAAGGTGTAAATGGATCAGCTTACCGTAGCAGTGTAGAAGCGACACTTTGCCGTCCTGCTTTTCCAGTCCATGTCTACTTTGACCCGCAGATACTGGGCTTGCTTACCCGAGGCGATCAGAGCCTTCTCGATGTTCATGCCAGACACGTCGAGAGTGCGCTCCGGGAATGATTGAGGGTAGCGCTTCAGCAGATACTCGCCAATGGAAAACGCAATATCCGCATAGCAGGAGGGGGTCGCGAGACCGAGGCCATCAACTCTATGTCCCTGCATCAACGGATTTATGTCGGGGCGTGAGACGTCCGTTTCAGTGATAATGCTGCAGCCATCCTCACTGCCGTGCTCAGACACGACTCTGTGAATCGATGTCGTCTCGAGCTTGGGCACGGTGGTGACTGATGGTGCCAAGGCAGGCTCGGGCTCAGCGGACTGAGTCTTGGCGTTGGGTATGACATTCGGCGAACTGCCTGGCACGATATCGCCTTTGGTTAGGCTCCAGTCGTTGCGGTACTTAATCCAATGCGATTGCAGTTCCCACTGATAGCTCGGCAATGGTACAACACTCTTTGCCAAAGGCATGTCGTCAAAATATTCAGTCCACCTGACGGCCATGCCCCCGTTGTGCAGTGAGGAAAGCGTCTCATTGAGCGTCTCCCAAGGATTGCAGTTGCGACGTAGTGTAGGTAACGCAATAGTGCCGGCACCAAGAGTGGACTTGATCATGCCCGAGACGACTGGAGCTGGGCCAAACTCGATGGCGGTGGTGGAACTACCCATGATCCCAGACGCGCCTGCGGCGCTCAGGCAAAAGAGCATGCCGACAGGCTCTCGTGCATGACGTGCTAGGTATTCCGCTCCAATAGTGTCACCATCCGTGACTACACGGCCAAGCAATGGCGACATGACTGGAATGCGAGGTGTGTGGAATTTGCAAGCTCTGGCCTCGGCCTTGAAGGATTCCAGTATTGGTTCCACCTGGGAGGAATGGAATGCAAATGGAACGTTCAGTAAAGTCGCTCGAACCGAGCTAGCAGAGAGAATTTGTTGCACTTTCGACATCTGCTGGGTTGTGCCTGCAAGAACAGTCTCTTCTGGGCCATTGATGCAAGCAAGTTCGTAGTCCTGCCCATCGGTGAGCTGCTTGATCTTTTGTGTCGAGGTAAGAACAGCCAGCATGGCATGAGTGCCACGGCGGCACTTCTCCTGCAGCAGCAGCGCACGACGGCCAACAAGGAAAACTGTGTCGGCATCGGAGAGCACGCCAGAGATATTTAGCGCAGCATACTCTCCTAAGCTGTGGCCAACGACCGCTGTAGGCTTGACGCCCCATGAAATCCAGACTCGGGCCAAGGCGATTTGCATACATGTATTCGCCAGCTGAACAACGGCGGGCGCGTAGTCTGCGATATTGGCACCACTGTGACTGGTGAAGAGTGGCATAATTGACGGAAGGTTCATACTTGTGCAAAGCTGGTCGAAGTAGGTGATTTGACTGCTGTAAAAGGGCAGAGTTTCCAGCAGTTGCTTGCCCATACCAGGATATTGAGAACCCTGTCCAGTGAACGTAAAGACAACATGTTTGGGAGCTACGGTACGTCTCAGGGAAGTCTCACTGGCCAGAGCAGCGCCAAGCTTAGTGCGGATCTCGTCGATGGAAGAAGCTGTGACCATAATTCTGAATGGGTGGTGAATCCGCCGGGCTGTAGTTGTGTACGATAAACGGGACAGATACACGGAATCGGTTGGGGCTGTCGACAAATGATCGATCATGGCTTCCACGTTGGCCTTCAAAGACGCCAGGGATCGTGCAGAAACAGCGAATGGCAAGGAGTTTCTTGCAAGCATTCCAGCCGCTTCAGTCTGAGCGTTTTGCCTTGGGGCTTCTTCGATCAGAACCGATGAGTTGCCTCCAGCAGCCGAGAAATTGTTGATTATAGCTTTGCGTGGCTTTGAGTCCAAGGCGCGCCAGGCTGTTGGCACCAAATCGATGTGGATGTTACGCTCGGCCAGGTCGGTAGGAAATTTTGGGTTGATCTGTGGCCTGTCAATCACAACATGCAATGCGCGACGATGTCACGGGACAGCCTACCACAGTCTTGATGCCACAATGAGGAGGAATGGTCGACTTTTGCATCATGAGCAGCACTTTGATGAGCGCCGAGACACCAGAGACCGATTCACCGTGCCCAATATTACTCTTCAGCGCGCCAAGATGCAAAGGCTGCTCCGATGTACGCTTCCAGGCTGCGTTCTCCGGCGCAAAAACGTCACAGACGGACTGCATTTCCCGAGAATCGCCTGCTTGGGTGCCTGTCCCATGCATCTCCTTCAAGAGCGTCAGCGATTAAATCGTCGTCAACCTTCGCGAAAAGCTTACAATGTATCCAATCTCGGCTGGCAGCGTGGCAGAATCGTTGAGCACGCGCGCAAAGATGTCCTTTTGCGCACCGACGTGAGGACGAGTGATCGATTCCGCCTCGGCGGAGTGATTCGTATATGCGCTCGCGATCAAACCTTGAATCGGGTCGTTCTCTTCAACAGCGTCCTCCAAGCGCTTCAGTATGACGGTAGCAACACCTTCACCCCGACAGTACCCGTCGGCAGAGGCATCAAAGGTCTTACAATTACCTGTCGGTGAGAGGAAGTGGCCACGATCCAGTCCAGCAGTCATGTCTGGGTTAGTAAGGACATTGGTACCTCCAACGATCGCAGTATCAATGTCGCCCTTCCAGAGAGCGTTGCAAGCAATGTGCAAGGCAGACAAGCTGGAGGAGCAAGCAGTGTCGACAGCGTAGCTCGGTCCAGTGAATTTGAAGAAGTAGTTGATACGACCTGGAATAAAAGCACGATTGGCTCCTGGAATCTGCGGGCACCCAAGGGCGTCAGCAGGCGTCTGCCCTCAACAGCAGCAATTTGTCTCCTAACACTTACAAAATAGGTATCTGGAAAGAGCAAGGATATCAGCAGTTGCGTGGTTGCAAGCAAAAGACTACATCCACTCACCAATGTCTTGTGCGCTATTCGTCTCACACCAGTCATTGCTCGTGACGCCAAAGAATACCCCGACTCGATCTGCTCTGGTTGACGGTGTTTCTCCGGGGACGATACCGGCCTGTTCCATGGCTTCGTATGCAGTCAATAGGGCGAGACGCTGGGCCGGGTCGACCACTGCAGCCTCACGCGGTGACATGCAGAAGAACTTTGCGTCGAAAAGATCTGGTTCATCCAGCCAGCAGCCCCATCGTACCTTACTAGTATTCTTGGCTTTGCCAGAGCGATCAACGTGAGTTTCGACGTTCCACCGGAGAGGCGGTACTTCTTGACACATATCTTTCTTCTGCATGAGCAGCTCAAATAGAGCTTCTGGCCCTTTGGCTCCTGGGAATCTGCCACCCATGCCAACAACGGCAATCTTAGCTCTTCCACATCGAGATGTTTCCAATAGGGAGTCAGTCGTCACATCACCGCGCGGAGGCCAAGCTGCATCCAAAGTAACGGAAAACCTCGGAAATTGCTGGAGGTGACGCTGCAAGGCTCCGCCAGAGGTCGTGTTGATTGGAACAATAGATATATTGGTCTTCTCGTTGAGGAGCGACCCCACCTGGATCACGGTCTCATCCCACAGGATCGGCCGCAACAGGATGTCTTTGACAGCCTCGTGCAGCAGCCCATGGAACGAGTCAGCGGACACGGCGTGACCCAGACCGGCGGATAACATAGGGAGCAAGGTGCCAGATGACGATCTCGATGTTAGTTGAGCGCAGTCGAGTATCTTCATGATGTCCTCATCTCGATAAAGATGCGGCGCATGGTACGCCGCATGGATTGGCAAATAGCGTGTGCTTTGAGCGAAGACACCAGAGTCCCGAAGCACAGTGAGGACGTGTGGCGGTGCGCTGATAGTAATGCCGCCAGCGCAATGTGCGCTCACATATGGTTTTGAGAGTGGTGATAGCGTCTGTTCCGTAGGTCAGCTAAGTAGTGGAATTCCAGGGCGCAACAGTACCCACCTGGCGAGAGCAAAAGGCGTCCAAACTCGATCGCACGTCGTCCAGGGAAGCGCCAGGTACGAGGAATGCCCAAGATGCGGTCACATTCTCCGTATTGAGTGAGCGTGAGAATTTGTTTGCTAACAATGCAGTGCGAAATGACACAACGACCGCAGTGAGCGCCAGGTTGCTAAGCTCAATGAGGTCCCTGGAAGCGCTGACTGCTGCCGCTGCAAGAGAGCCAGTACAAAGACCGAACACTTGAGCATTGTGTGCTGTTGGATAGGGCACGTTGTTGTCGGCATGATATCTCGGCTATGTCAGATCTCTTCTTAAATTGGTCGGAGACTTGCACTTACGCGATGAACGACGCAAGTGCATGAACGAGACAAAGCACTTGCTCAAATACAGGGCCAATGTGGCCATCGCGTTTCCTGGAAAGTAAGTCCGCAAGAGCTGGATAACCTAATGTTAGCGAATTGCTCGCTTTATGCTTGTAATGGGTGCTTATGTTTACATGCGAACCGAGGAAGCTCTAAGCGAACGTCATGTGGCAGGCGTCCAATCTCCTGCCTCAACGCGTGGTAGGTGCGGTCAAAAAACGATCGCAGAAGAAAGTTGTTAGAAGTCAGTAGTAAGTGCAGGGAGTCGTCAAAGTTGGTCGTCTGGTCGCCGAAGACGTAGACCTTGTGAGGAAGCGCATTCATCCTTGCGTTGAGCTATGAAAGGCTGAGGGTTGAAGCAGAGTTGAACCTTAGGGTCCCAAAAAAGAAAACGAGTGGTGGACGTTATGCAGGCGGACAGTGCGTAGTCTGCTATCTTTGAATCCAACCTACTTCTGTGAGCCGGTCATCAGTCTTGAACGCCCAGCCAACGGATCCGGACGAGTACGGTAGGATTACCAGAGCCTCTATGCAGTGTCCGTCTTTCTAGACGTCGCAAACCGAGCGTCCAGTGACGGTACATCTCACAACACCCCGCCAGAATGTGCGCGGGTTGCACAAGGACAAACGAGCCACGAGTCCGCGATGCCTGCTAAACAACCCGAACACCACTCTATGGGATGCATTCGCCCCCAGCTCGGACGGCATGACAGAACGCTTGCCTCTAGGTCAGACGGGGTCGGCGTAAGTGGTTGGCATTATGGCCGGAGTGATACTCCTGCACTTGCAACCATGTTCGCCGGACAAGAACAGCCTGTCTCCACCTATGGTCATTTTTGAAGGATACGCCGCATATGGACGAGCAGTGGATTCGGCTTCCGACTTGGTCGTTTTGCAGGCAAGTTGCACGTCCAGAGAATCTCATCGCCGGTAACAGAGACGAAGAGACGCAAATGGTCATCCATTGGGTCAGAGAGCTACATCCGGGCCGGAGTTTCCATATTAGGATTCAAAAGCTGAAGCTGAAAATGCTCGGCGACCGTACGCAAGGCCTGACTGGATCATCGCCTGCAATCCAAAGCCAACACGATCACACCATTCGTGAGGCTTGCTCGTGATAGGCTGGCATCAAGTCGTGCCGGCGATATCATGTGGAGTACCCGGCGGCGAGGAGGGCAGATGCAAGATTTCGAGCGCGTATGATCCATTTTTCTGCAGGTGCGGTGGAAAGTAGGTTTGACCGAAGTTCTGACTATGGGTTGGCGCCTGTAATATCCGCCGCCGTCTCTGTCTTGCTGCAGAGCCTCATTAGATATAGCACGCCGTCCTGCACTGAAGACAGTAGCGGACACCGCGGACGGCAGTACAGCGACTACGTTTAGGTGCCTCCATCGCCAATTGTGCAAAGGGCCATATGGTTGTTGTGAGGACAAAGAAGACTAGTAGGCGGGCCGGACCTTCCGTCAGAAGATCACAAACATGGGACATGGAGTTTTCAACATAGAATGCATAGTAGGCCTCTGCCTCTGCGGTTGATTTTTGCCCTTTCACTTCCTCTACACAACCTAGCTCCTATGGCGAGCGTTCATAAGTCTACTTCTTTTCCTCTCGCTAGGGACGAGGTGGTTGCTACGAATGCCGCGTAAGTTGAGGCCGTAGAGCAAGGAACGAGCGACTCTCTGAGCGGACCCTCAAAGGGAGCGTCGTACTTGGGACTTAGAACTACGCACGCCTGTAACTCGAAATACGTGTATAAACCTTGTCTTTGAACTTTCTCATTCTATCGTCGATATTCTGTCCATCAGCTCAAACAGCAGCATATGCAGCGATCTTGAATACCCTGCACAGTTATGGAAGAGGTCATGCTCTCCTGAGAGCGGCTGTTTCAGATTTTGCGCCTCTATGGCAACGTAGCACTATCAGCTACCTTCGCCGAGCCTGAGCTCTACCCCGCGCATGGTGTATTGCATTCGAGCTCTCAAGAACGAATCAAATCCGCTAAATAACTTGCCTCCTTCGCCGCTCGGTCTCCCAGAGCTTGACAGTCCAAACATGGAATGATACTGTGCAACGCTCTCCGACAGCTTGTGCAGATGTCTTTGCACAAGCTGCAGCTTCATTGCCCAGTCCGTCTCTTCATCTAGTATATATGCCCCGAACGTCAAAGCGCGATTGGAGACACTCTCTTTAGCATAACCTCCTCCCTCGGGCAACTCTGTGTGAGGGTCCGGCATCGCTACTATTGCCTGATACCAGGCTAGTATCTTGGAAACAATTACTGCGATAAGGATCGGTAAGTAGAAATCCTTCTTACAGCTGCAGCCAAGAAGCTTTTCTGTGCTGCTACGGGCAGTGTTGCATGTCTTTAAAACCAGGTCGATTGATGGAAGGCCGTCAGATTGCTGCGATGATGTCTGGACTTGGTGGAGGTCATTCAAAGTATCAGTGGCCAGCCTGAAGCATCCATCTGGTTCGACGACAGAGGACGGAAGATCCTGGGAAGCCGAACGTCAGGATCAATTCCTCTACGCAAACGTACTTCCGGTGGCAATGACCACCCTACTTTGATTGGAGCTGTTCAAAAACTTACCGCCTGGGAGCTCAGTCTAGGGACATAGGAACCCGAGGACTGGGAAGCCGAGGACTGCATGGGGTGCGACGGGTCGAGATTAGCAGTCCCGCAGCCGAAGTCAAATGGCTCGCTCAAATGACTTGGCGTAGGCAGCATGCCAAATGAGATCAAATCGCAATCGTTGAAGCGGAAACCATCAGCAACCATGCCTAAAGCTAGCGAGTCCGCATCTATGGGCGCTTCGCCCTGATAGAGCTGTTGTGTTGGTTGTGTTGACGCCGAAGATGTCTGTGGTGATAGTGGAAACGTTGTTTGCGATGCTGAGCTAGCAGGAAAACAATTTGACGACGACGGAGTAGTGGGCTGCGTAGCTGGTTGCAATGCAATTGGCCGCTCCAGTTGCGAAGGAGTTGGTGTTTGTACGCCGGTCGACGGTTGACGGCTCCCAAGTTGACGAGATCGAGGAGGCTTTCCGGCCCTCATCGATTTGCTGTATTGACATGCGCGCCCGTTTGCCTGACATTTGGAGCATTGAGGGTGCTCGCCGGGACATTTCGTTTTAGTCGCCGAGCATGGATCGCAAGCCGCTCGATACTTCGGTTCTGGCATACTGCTGGTAGTAGACTGATCCACTTTCAAAGAAGCTCGTCGTAGCAAACTCGTCGTAGGGGCGTCGTCGTAGAAGGGTCGTGTAGAAAGATCGTCGTAGCAAGATCGATCGTCGTCGTTTAAACCTTCCTCTCGAACTTTCCAAATCCCTATCCAGTGCCTAAAACGAGGTGTCCCCGATTATAGTTCTAACCTATATGATAGAGGATCTAAGAGCTTATAGCTACATGAGCTCGCAAGCGCCAGGTCCTGCAGGCTGCCGGTGCCTGCGAGGTCCAAATAAGTTACAGCTTCGGTGAATCCGACGGGTGAGACATCTTCGCGATGCCATCAGCACACCCATCAGTGGATTCCAACACTGCCGGGATCCCTTTGTGTGCCAATACGGTAGGAATGCAGGTTTGACCGAAGTTCTGACTATGAGTTGGCGCCTGCGCAGAGCCTTACCTTAAGTGAAGACAGGTTGAATGACTTAGCACGCCTAGTACTGAAGATAGCGTGCGGACACTAGGGACGGCATCACGGCGACTAGGTACGGCACCCCGGTGGCTAGGCACGGCTCCGCGGCGGCTGGGCACGGCACCATAGCGTTTAAGCTCAGTGAGCTTCGCGGACCATGAACGACCAACGCTGCGGGAAGAAGGACGGGCGCGTCGGATCGTGTAGATCATCAGCGCTACCGTAGTCCTGGAAACCATGCCGAGTGTGTTCCGGACTGGTTTTGCATTGTAGATAACTGCGGTGTTGCACGCACCAATTGAAACGCACTCTCTTGCAGGATTCTCTGTGCAGCTGATACGAGCATGTCGTCGGTATGGAGAGCAAGTACCGTTTACAGACATATCCTTGTTTTGCAGTCTCAGACCTTCTTCCTGCGTGGATGTGTGCCAATAGTATGCTGGCGGTATAACCCTTTGAGTTCGAGAGTGCAGCTTGTGTGAGGATCAGACGCGGAGACCGAAGAGCTAACGACAGTCAGGTCTAAGGGGATCCCTAGTCAAGTCGTCTCAACAGTCATTCAAGTTTCTGAATCCCACGAGGCCAAGCTTGACTGTCCCATAGGGCGCTTAGTGACTGACTGAGTGAATGTGAGTCTTAGGAGGCGCATTTACCTAATTGACTAATACTTGACTAACGGCTGTCAGAGAGATTTCCATGGCCTCGCTATCTAGGGTTCGGCATTCCTAGTTTTTAAACTTTATCGCGCTTTGGAATCTGGCCGTCAACCTCGCTATCAACCTCGCTATCAACGCCTCAATCTCCCCCACCTCCTTCCTTGAACGGAACGGTCTGTGCTCTGATTTGTGTAGGAGCGCCGTAAGGGTCAGTATTTAGATAAGGAATGTAGTATATACCGTAATTGTGGGGCGATTTTGAGACTTATTAGTCAGCCGGTCATATACTTGATCCTAGTCTTCACTGTTGAGACGAGTGTCCCTGGTTCGCGTCCTTTCTCGGGCTTCTAGGCGTTCAGATAAGTAAGCCAAATTCGATGCTGACTGCAGCTGCGATACAAATTTCCGCCAGAGCTTAACCTTCAGACTCTGTGAAACCTCGGACACAGATGGACGAGTCTTGTGTCACCGCAACCACAGGGTGCACGCAGAATTGGCCCCCAATACATCACTTTGGGAGCTGCCGTCCAGGGCCAATTCCAACGCGCACACTGATTGTTGTGCTCACGAAGGCAATTCCAAGCGCCAAAGGCCAGGTCAGGACTAGTGAACATCATGCAAGCTTATGGCCCTGGAACATCTTAGGTATCTGGCGCTTGCATGAAACAGAAGACAGAAGCAATGGAGAGTTTGTTACTACCGATTAGAATGATGATCATTGGCAAATCATGAGACGTGATGAAGGTCTTGTCAACTGCCATCATCCTCGCAGAATGTTATCACTTGCATTGAGGATTTTGATCTATGTAGCCGTGTTGAAGCCAGCCATTGGTCTGAACCACCATCTTTCACCGCCCTACTCGTTTACCTCTGCATGTCGGATTATGCACGCACGCTTCGGCCATGGCGGTGATAAACCGTGCTAGGTTCTCGCTCACTCCAGCGATCTGTATCCTTGGTGTATTGAGCAAAATGCATGAAGTGGAGTGTGTCCCTTGCTGGTGGGTGAAAATGGGGGAGTCGATACGTGGGTCTCGGCAGCGACCGAAGCGCGGACACGAGTCGCCTGCATAGTCGCGTCGTGCACCGCGATGGGCACATGTCAGTAGTTCTCAAGTCTGTGTCTCGATTGCATATCAATAGGGGGAGGTGGGTAGATTGATAAAAGCTGGCTCTCTGGGCGCGAACGGCGGTGCTCTTTTTGAGAATAGCCTTGGCAGCGTACTGAACTGGTACCTTAATCTCGAAGAGGCAGAAAGCTGTCCATCCGGTGCTGACTCCAACTCTCTAAGCGCAGGACGTGATGCTCACTTGAAATATATAGATCCTAAGTTTGGACGCCGACCGAGGTCGAGACATGCCTCCACGGAGCTCGAAAAACATGATCACACCTTAAAGTCAAAAGGCTGACTATGTCGTCGATCGCCCAACGGTTCGTCTGCTGGCTCGGCGTGCCACCTACCCGGAAGCACTTGCGTGACCGCAGGGACCCCTTCTGCAGCCATCGGACCGCCCTCCTCAGATACAGGTCTGCATCGCGACTGCAATGCAGCCAAGCAGCTGGAATGATGGATTGATCATGTGATGACGTCTCTCAATCCAGGCAAAAATGTGCCCATTCTCGCAATTGCAGTCAGAGTACGAGCTGATGCCGTTCAGACGCGAGAAGATGATGGCGCAAAATCAGAAGAGACTTTGTAGACTACCTAGGTGATCTTCATCCGCCAGATGAAGTCTACTATGACAAGCGAATCATAGAGCTTGTCTGACCATATTACCACCACTGCAACACTACTACCAAAGCAACATGCGGATGCTCATGAAGCCCCGCTCAACGACTCTGCGGCCTCACCACCACCTGCATACATGATCTGGACAATCGCCAGACTTCAATTCCTGGATCCGGTCATTGCATGCGTCCCACTCGCTCTGCGGATTACACCACATGTCGGCCCCAGCAAGCGCGAAGCAGTCATTTGACGGCAGCCAGACCGAGAAGAGCAACAGTGTGGCTCCCAGTCACTGTCGGTCTGAAGTTGACCTTAAAGCGTCTCGTTTGAATGACCCAGAGAAGGGCATTGACCAGGAGAGAAGAACTTCGGATGACTCCACTGCATCTGCTCCACCACCAGATGGCGGCATCAGGGCCTGGCTGCAGGTACTTTGCGGCTTCATAATGTTCTGGCATGCTTGGGGTAAGTAACCCAAGACGTAACATCTCTCAAGAAGCATTACTGACGTCAAGCTCGCAGGCCTGGTCAACAGCTACGGTGTCTTCCAGCAATTCTACTCCACCACCCTCCTGCCTACAGAGTCCGACTCAAATATATCCTGGATAGGGTCACTGGAAGGTGCACTCCTAGCATTCACGACCATCTTCGCTGGCCCACTATTCGATGCAGGACATGGCCGCAAGCTCGTCCTTGGCGGCAGCTTTCTCGTCGTCCTGGGATTGATGATGACCAGCCTATGCACGACCTACTGGCAACTCATCCTCGCGCAAGGACTATGCACCGGCATAGGTGCTGGCGCCCTGTTCCTGGTAGCTGTCGCTGTACTCCCAGCCTATTTCAGTAAAAAGCGGGCACTCGCCATCGGCATTGCTGCATCTGGCAGCCCAATGGGCGGCATTGTTTACCCTATAATCTTTCACTACCTAGTGCCAAGAGTTGGATTCGGGTGGACAACCAGGATCATCGGCTTCATATCTTTGGCTTTGTTGGCCATACCATGCTTGTGCCTGAAGCCGACCATGTCAAGGAAGACTACAGTCCGCAAAATCATCGACTTCTCCGGATTTCGCGAGCTACGATTCAATCTTCTCTGCGCGGCGATCTTCTGCGGCAACTGTGGTCTCTACATTCCTTTCTTCTACATTCCGCAAGACGCGCTAAGAGAAGGATTCTCGCCGGAACTCGCTTTCTACATGCTGCCATTGCTCTCTGCTGGCAGTATACCAGGCCGTGTGATTCCCGGATTCCTAGCAGATCATGTTGGCCCACTAAATGTGCTGACAATCTGTACTGCCCTTGCTGGAATCCTTGGCTTCTGCTGGATCGCCACTAGCAACTCAATACCAGGTCTGATCATATGGGCACTATTGTACGGCTGCTTCAGCGGAGCATTCTTATCGCTCCAGCCTACCACAGTTGTCAGCATTACCGACGACCTGAGCATCGTTGGTGGACGACTCGGGACGAGCACGTTCTTCTGCGCGCTGGGTGTGCTTGTGGGTACGCCAGTGGGTGGTGCCATTCTTGGTCAGGCAAACAGCTGGGTTGGGATTCAGGTATGGTGCGGTGCGATCCTGCTGCTTGCATCTCTATTCGCACTTCTGACGAGGTGGTCGCAAGTGGGACTGAAGGTACAAGCAAAATCATGAAGATAGTACATAATATGGTATCGTAATTTACAGCTCATGTTGACTTCCACTAGCCATGTTTCTAACTTTTCAAGAGGTCGCATTCGCAGACGAGCCTGACGTGGCATTCAGTGCAGCGTTAGGATAGCTCGACACGGTATAGTTGGTCGCCGTCAAATTCGTGTTGCCTGGAACAATATACCGCTTGGTCTTGGGCAGGGTATCAATGAAGCTCTGCGGCAAGTTCAAGGTCTCCTTAACGACCTGCGGGAGCGTCAAGCCAAGCCATTGCGCAGCACTGACGTCCTGATATCTTGGCGCTTGCAACACCTCCAAGTACACGAGCGGCTCGCTGCCAGTGTTCTCCACGTAATGCGAAGAAGCGTCAGGAATGTAGCCCACATCGCCAGCTTGGTAATCAAAAGTACGAGAGGCTTGTGGTCCAGTGAAAACGGTGACTCGTCCTTGGCCCTGCAGGAAGAAATTCCACTCATCGCTCGTCAAATGCCAGTGGATCTCACGCATCGCGCCTGGTTCAATGGTAAAGAGCGCCGCGGAGAAGTTATTGGCAATCGGGAACGTGTCTGGGTCGACGATCTTGACGCTGCCTCCCGGTACCACGTACGGCTCCTGGGCGGAGAAATGGTAGCTGTACGTCTCGTTCTCCGGAATGTGGCCCGCGGGCCCAAGGACACTGTCGCGTGCCTCTTGCAGCGTCTGATTGGGGTTATTGCCATTGAAAATGTACCGCTGGTCTTGTGGTATGTTGACGAAGGTGCTGACGTCGGTCTGGAAGTTCTTGGCAAGGACTTGCTGAGGGTTTCGCAGGAACAGTTCGGTCACCAGGTCGGTGTCGTCCTCCGAGAAGTCACCTTGACTGAAAACCAGGAGGAACTCGCAGCCCTCGTCGAGGGCTTGGATCGAGTGGGGCACGCCTGCTGGGAAGAACTGTGTGCAGACCGTCGTCAGCGTTGTCGTAACAAGATCGAAGCTCGTGAATGTCACTTACCCACAAGTCACCAGCCTGCAGGTCATCGACGAATGTCTGACCGTTCTGGTTCACAGCGGAAAGGCGCACGCTACCCGAGAATATGTACGACCATTCATTGGCAGAATGCCAGTGCATCTCTCGATAGGCGTATGGGCTCAATTTCATGTCCACACCGGCCATAGCGTCTGCAATAGGCAACTCATCGGTGTTCTGCTGTCGAGCCCAGCCGGGGTTCCCACCACCAGATCCAGATCTCGCACTGGAAAGACCCATTGGCCACTTGGCATTCGCAATATTGCCAGAGTCAGTGCCAGGCCTGGCAAGCAGATCGCTGTTCTGCCTCTGAATCGCCTCATTCCTTGGCCCCTGATCTGTGCCACCGTTGCCTCCCCTGATCGGTTGTGGGTTAGTGGTGGACGAGAGATCCAGATACAAGCCAAGGTCAGCGTCGGCTTCCTGGCCCGGCACAAGCGTATATTGGCCGACTTGCTGCTCAACGGACTCGGTCTGGTATGGAACGCCAGGCCCGACTTCAGCTGCAGTGGCGGAGTCACCACCACTGCCAGCTAGACTCGTCGGACCATAGACATTGCCAGACGCGCTCACGGGTCCGACAGCCTGGTACGGAAGATCTGCATTATTGACTTCTGGTCCTTCCGGAACACCGCCAATGGCTTCGTTCTGGCGTTTGTCGACAGGTGCCGGCCTGCCCAACGAAGAAGAGACGAGGCAGGACGCCGTGATCAAGGATGTCGCAGTGAACCGCATGATGATCAACTCGACGACAGCAGAGAGAATAGTACTCAAATTGCACAACTGGAGGAGACCTACCGCCATATACCTACCTCCACCGCTCTCTAGCAAAAGTCATAGTGACGACGAAACCGTGACATCAATGCGCTTGTGTTCCAATGCACGCGTCTGCCGGTGGCAATCTCTAAGATCATACCAGAGTCCCCGCCGAATGCGGCTGTGAGAGTTCGCGCGTAGTACGGACCGTCATGATCCATGCCTTATTGCAGCCAACCTGGCAAATGACATGATAGTCGATTACGAAGACGACAATTTGAGATGGTAATGCCCAGGGAAAGTGGGTGCCGACCATGCCGATGAACGCGAATAATGGTCGACCAGCGTAGAAGATGTCCGGGAAGAAAGCTAGTTCTACTCCAGCACTCGGATGAGCCGGCAGAACCAGCAGAATGGGAATTGGGATTTGAGGCCACGAGGCCGCAATAGCCTGACTCTCGAGAGGGTTCCGGATAACGTCAGAAGGTGGCAGTGAAGATCCTCCATGTGGAGGTGGTACAGCGCCATCGTCTCAGAATGAGGTCGGCCGAGCGCTGGTCGACTAACATTTGAGCCGGTCTTAGCTACCGACTGACGAAAATTGGTGTCGCTTTTAGAGTTTGAAGAAATCGTGATGACCGTTGCAAAATCCTGCCGTCATTGCACGGGCCGCTCCTTGCACGGGCCGCTCCTTGCACGTGATCGTCTGAGGCGGAGAAGTCTCCTGAATCGCTTGAACAAGGTACGTTGATCGTGCTTGCAGCTGGAGGTAAGTTCGAGGAATGATGGGTGCGGTTGAGATATATAATGAGCATTACTATAGTCTATAGCGCCTTCTCAAGGCATTCCCGTCAAGTCTCTGAGGTGCTGTACATTATCCATATACCATTTATAGGCCCATGTCTCATCATAACACCATCCAATGCATCAAAGTCGTAAACGCCATGTCTAATGCGGTCAAAGTTACTCCCATCAAAGCGCCTCGCTCGAACGCATGAGATCCTCGCGCAAGTGCATTACCTCCTCTTCACCCACCCATCACCCATCACCTCTGCACCCGATCAACCCCATAATAACCTCCTCCATCCCTTCCAGTATAGTCCGACAGAGCATACCTAGGCACTTCCGCGGCGCCAAACTTCTCATCACTCTCCGCGCCAGCACCAGTAGCCTGCTGCCTCGCCCTCCCAAACCCTCTAATGGAGTCCGCCAGACTGATGCGACTAGCTGCAGCCTCGCTCTGCCTCACGGCCAGCGCACCCGCGCCAGGAGCCGCGGACAACAGCCTCGTGACCAGGGTCGTCTTGCTGGCCGCGCGTGGAACGCGAAATCATCCAGCATCCTACTCTGCTGCACCAGCTCAACGACATCCCCAAACGTCGTGCCCGAGTTGCCTTGCAAACGATGACTCGCCTGCCTGATCTTCCTTCCAGGAAAGATGAGGAAGTAAGCGAGGGCGTAGAGCACGACGAACACTGTGAGCGCATAATACGCCGGTGGCTGAATTGAGATTTTTGTTCGCTGCACCGAGACGTAGAATTGAGCCCAGAAGACACCACCACCAAGAATTGGCAGCGTAGCGGCGATCAGCGTCACCAGACTCAGCACCGCGACTCGCCAATGCCGATTCACAACCGCGCTCGCCGTGACGAAACCTGGCATGTCCGCAGTATAAGAAAGCAGAAGACTCCTCTCCGCGACCTCGCCAGCATCACTCTTCGCCAACGCCTCAAAGACCTGCAGCCTCCGCCACGCATAGTCGATGTCCAGCCAGAGAAGCAGACACAGCATCCCCAGTAGTGCAGGGATGAAAGAGAACAAGAAGTTCGCGCCCGAGTACCCCAGCCTGTTGACTGCAGACGGGACGGTGGGATGAAAGCCCCGTGCCAAGCCGGCGGAGGGGAGGTAGCTGACGATCAGGAAGGCGAGGAGGAGGACGATGGCGATAATGGCCCAGAGGCTTGAGAAGATGGGTTGGATGAACCAGGGGATTAGTGATGAGCCGTGGCGTTGATGATCATGGCGCTCTTCGTCGTAGTCCGGGTGATCGCGCGGGAGCATCTTCTCGCGGGAGTGGCGTTGTTCGTCATCTGCGCTGTGCCTCTCCGGTTCGATGGAGTACCTGCTTATGGGCATCTGCATCGACTCCTGGCGAGGTCTGGTCTCTCTGATCTGGCCATCCTGGAGTGTGTACTGTCGTGCCGCCTTTCTAGTAATGCCGTAGGCGTGGAACACTTCCTGCGGTCGCCCAGCCGTGCGCCAGAACCCCAGTTGCGCAGGTTCCAAATGGTACTCATCGTTGTCCAGAGCATTGCTCCTAGCAAGCAGCACAACAAGGTCAGCAAGGCTGCGTGGGTCCCATTGCAGCCCGGTTTCTCTGCGCCCAAGCTTGAGCCAGATAGCGAGGAGGATGAGAGCAGTCGCGAGAAGCAGGTACAAGATGATGCAGGTCCAAACCGGTCCCTGCGTAGCAATCCACACCCAGCCTCCTGTGCCTTGCGCTTGGGAGCCAAAGTAGTGGACATTGAAGCTACTCGCAAGCAGCGGTACCGTCCAGATCTGTAGCCATGCAACCAGGAGGAACAATCCCACGATCTTAAGCCCAGGCGCCTTGAAATGCCCAAAGTAAGGAAGCACAAATCTCTTCGGCATCAAAGGCAAATCCTTCCCGACCTCACGATCGCGAGGCGAACTCGAGCTCATCGCCACAAACGGCGCAATCCTGTAAAGCGCGACCTCGATCTGTACAGTCCAGAAGAAGAGAATCACGCCCAGGAGAGTGGGAAGGTACTGAAAGACAAAGTATCGCCCGTCACCGAAGGCCGCGTAAGCCCACAGTCCCTGATGCGTCAAGCTCCATCCGGCACAGAAGATGAGGCAGATGATATATGCCAGAATGGCCAGGAGGAAGAATGCCAGTCGCACAGGTCGCAGGATTCCGGGCACGAAGGTAAGACGTCGTGAGGTATCCGGGACTGGGATGAAGGTATCGCCACCTTGCGAGGACTGACCATCACGCTGCTGCTGGTGTTGACTCGCAAGAGGCGCAGGAAACAGCTCACTCGAAGGATGCCTCGGTAGCGGCCACTCTGGAACGTTGCGTTGTTGCTGAGATTGCTGCGGCACCCGTACCTCATCAGAGTCCATCGAGGTAGGTCTGTTGGGATTCCGTGGCGGCGGCTCATCTGCCATTATTGCTTGCCGTTGTTCAGGAGTTGGATCGTAGATGTCGTGAGGCTCGTATCTGTCGTGTTCGTCATCAAACATCGTAGCAGCTGCACCGACACCTGCAGCAGCGGCTGGAGCCATATGGTGATCTTCACTAGCGGCTCTCGCCCTATGGTCCATTTGGCCTCGTGGTGTAGGTAATCCAGATGCCTGGCCAGCCTCCACAGCTGGCAGCTCAACAGACGCTTGTGCTTTCCGTTCAGCGGGATACGCACCCGGCACCGAATAGCTCCCATACCCTCTGCTTCCTCTCACTTCCTCATCTCTCGTCAACTGATCCAAAGCAAAGCGAATATATGGACCGTCGTCCATCCCCGGCGTTATTGCTCCATCCCTGCCTCTCTGCGCAAGCACACCCTCCGGGTCGTTGTCGAGATCTATGGCCACCGAGCTTCTCGCATTGCCCGGATCTATCATGCCTGTGTCGTGCCTGAAGGCCGTCTGTGCCGAAGCGGGACTGGCTGTGGTATAGCTGTTGCTCGGAACAGGTCGTCTGGGAATGGACATCCGCTGCGATCCGCCTCCTCTCAATGGCACTGAAGCCGCTGCACCAGCAGTAGCGGCTTGGTCCACACTATCCCTCCTCACCCCTTGTCCTCGCATCGGAGTCTTCCTCACCTCTGGCTCCTCCTCTTCTTCCCTTGTCGCATCCCCACCGCCAACGACCCGTATCCCGCCGGCACCAGCACGTGCCTGAGGCAAGTGATCTCGGCTTTGATTCGGCGTTCGATACCTCTCTGGCGGCGTCACGAACCTGTGCAGCACGTTCGTCCCGCCCACGTTCCCACCCCTCGTCGTGCCAACACTGTCGCCCGATCGACTCGACGATCCCGAGTTGGAGAGAGAATAGTAGTCCTCGCTCGCGGTGATCGATTGCTGGCTCGGCTTGCTGTGAACTATGCTCGGCTGGCTGACGTTCGGTTGTCTGAGGACGAAGGGGGCGTTGGGTGTAAGTGTCTCCGTGGTCGGCATTGGGAGAGCCGGCAACAATAATGAGGGTCAGGTTGTGCAGGAGCCGATGCGTGCTCAACGCCGCACGTCGCGAGGCAAGTGCGAGCGAGCCGAAGCTCGATACCCAGTGCTATGCAGAAGGAAGCTCTCGTACCTGCAGCTACCACGTCAACAGCACTGACTCATGCATCTACAACTTTTTGGACGTTTCAGTATGTACAATGACAACCGCAATGAATTATGGTAGAGGAAAAGAAAAACGGAGATAGTGTGCCAAAGAATGGATATCCTGTACTTAGCCCTTGTGCATGGCTGGTGCTGTGGTCGTGATCATTGAAGCTGGCTGGCGATTGTCCCTAGCCACCAGCCACCCACTTGCGACCTTTGTGCGAGCGCCTACTCGTTCTGTGTCTCTCGGAATCTTGTCCTTTGAGTTTCGAGATGATCGCACTGCATCGCGTGTATTTCCATCAAGCTCGAATGTGCGTCTCGTTGGGGTTCGATGCGCTGGCATTGCGACATGGTTGTGTGAGGAGAGGAGGAAAACTCACCGCTGGCGCAAACAGAAAGTGGCGGGTAAAGTTAGAGAGCAGTCCGTGCGCCGACCGTGCACTCCCGTCACTGCGAGGACAACGCCAATCCCGAGGTCCCTTTGTCCTATCCCGACGGCGTCAAGGCCGTGGGCATTCTATATGAAGAGCAAGAGACACCGAGACAGCTCTCATGACGTGTTGGGCGATCTGATTATGCACAGGAGAGGATAGTGATGTGGAAGATGGAGGTCAGGGATGAGCACCCGGAGCTCGATCGCATAAGAGAAGATGACCAGTGAAGAGCGAGTATGTTTCAATGCTATCTACATCTCATAAACACATTCGCCTTGTATTGCATCATGCCATGCTCGGTCTGAGCAACACCGCAGGAAGCGTATCCATCGCTCGCCTGCTGTGGGCCGTGCTCCCCTTTGCAGGAACAGTACCTCCAGCCCAGACCTTGTCGCGCCGTTCTCGAAGATTCATTCTTCTTACAAACATGCTCATCATATCTCGTAGTCACTGATCACGCCCCTCGGCTGGATCCCAATCATTGACGGTACTCGAGCCGCCACCATCGTGTAGTCTGTGTCAGACACCAGGCGAATCAATGCTGTCAAACTCCAATGCCTCTTACCACGCACTGACGTCGACAGCTGCGGCAGCTTGGAAGCCAGTGTCGGCCTCAGCAGGAGGAGCACCCCAGCCAGAGGCAGCAGCAGGGGCAAAGCCGCCGGCATCAGTGCCCTCGATAGCCTCGCCAGTGCCAAAGCTGTCGCCCTCAGCCTCAGCCTCAGCCTCATCCTCGCTGTCATCATCAAAGTCAATCTTCTCGCCTTCTGGCTTCAGGTGCGCGAGAAACTCTGGAACTTCGCAACCCATCTCGACAAGGACCTTGACAAGATCTTCGGCAATGTCCTCGTTGCGGTCGTTGTAGAAGGAGGTGGCGAGGCCCTTATGGCCGATGCGAGCCGTGCGGCCAATACGGTGGATGTACTCATTGATGCCGCCGTACATGCCCGACGGGAGGTCGTAGTTGATGACGTGCCTCACATCCTTGATGTCCCAACCACGAGCAGAAACGCCAGTAGCGATAAGAATTGGCGCACGGCCAGTGCGGAAGGCACGAAGAGCATCCTCACGCTCACGCTGGTTACGATCGGCATGGATCGAGGTTGTCGGCAGGCCCTTGTTGTACAGGTAATCATCGAGCAGGTCGACCGCAGCCTTGGAGTTGCAGAAGATGAGGGTGCGTGCCGGCTCCGAGGCGAAGAGCAGATCGTAGACCGCCTCGCGCTTGCGGTCTTGCTCGGCGAAGATGAGCTGCTGGTTGATGTTTCTGTGAGAGGAACCAGCACGGCCAACTCGAATGCGGAAGTGGCCCGTCTCCAAGTACTCACGCGCGAGCGCGCGAGCACCCTTGGGAAATGTGGCGGAGAACATGAGATAGCAATGGTCGGCGTCCTCGTTGGTATCTGCAGAAGGTCAGTGGATGTGGCTTGATTGCAGGTAGCGACTAGACTCACCACCACCGGACATGATCTTCTTCAGCTCCTCCTCCCAATCCTGCTGCAGAAGCTCATCGGCCTCGTCAATAATGGTGTACTTGACGCGCGACATTGTCAAGAACTCGGGCTTATCCATCAAGTCGCACAGACGACCAGGGGTAGCGATGAGAACGTCGCAGCCCTTGCCGAGCTCCTCGACGGTGATGGAGTATGGAAGACCGCCGTAGACAACGCAAGGACGAAGCATCGAGCGGTAGCACATACGACGCGCCTCGTCGAAGATCTGAATGGCGAGCTCGCGAGTGGGGACAACCACTACCACAAGCGGCTCAGCACGAACCTTGTGGAATCTTGGGTTGTAGGCAGGGTCCGTGACGTTCGGCTTGGGAGCGCACAGCTTCTTCGCCTTGCCCATCAAGCGAGAGATGACAGGGATGAGGTAGGCTGCGGTCTTGCCAGAGCCTGTACAAGTCAGTATTCGGTCTGGAGTTGGACCAGGCGGAAGGGCTTACCAGTCTGCGCAATAGCGACGACATCTGTACCTTGAAGCACCGCTGGGATCGTGTACCGCTGAATAATAGTCGGCTGGTCGTACCGAGCGAGGTGGATATTGTCTAAGACAACTGGATGAAGACCAGCCTCCTCGAACTACGTGCGTATGTTAGTGTGGTCGCAAAGGATCATAAAGCAACTTTACATACGCTCTTGATTGGCTCAATACGCTTCGGGCCTTCCTGAAAGACTTCGTATTCGAAGGCTCCAGTATGCTCACCCTTGCGCTGCTGGAACTCGCCGCCAAACAGAATGTCCTCGAGCTCCTTCACCTTGGGAGCGACATCACCATACTCGTCATTCCACTCGTACACCTTCGCAGCGCCGGCCCAATCGCGGCTGTCACCGCCGGTGCGCTGATACTCGTTGTAGTCGAACGCGGTCTTCTCTGTCCAGCCGGCCTCGCGGGCCTTCGTAACAAGCTGCACCTCGTCAAGCTTCTTCGTGATGTGCTCCTCGGTAGCCTGCTCACCCGCCTCGTCACCGCCAGAACCCCATGCGTCACCGGCATTGGCATTGGTCTCATGCTCTGCCGAAGTGTCAGCAGGAGCGGCAGCGCCCCAGGCATCGCTGGTGTCGGCAGGCGCAGCAGCCGGAGTCTCCCAATCGGCGGCCATTGTTGATGGTCCTGTGGGTGACAGAACGAGTGAAGATCCGGGAGATTCAGAAGATGTCGATGATGAGAGGTTCGGATCCAACAAATACCGCAGACTTTGGTAGAGTCAGACTGCAGATGGTGTCTTGTCGGTGCAAGTTTGTTTCTTGCGTGGTCGCGAGCTGGCTCGTCTTGATGGCAAGTTGCAAATTTTTGTAAGCAAAAGGAGGCAGGCGCACGGGCCTATGGCAGATTCCGTGTTGCAGCCTCAGTAATCTGCTGAGGTGTGGAAGGAGCGAATGAGGAAGGCACGTGCGGATGTCTTGCTCTCAGAAGGTAATGTAATCAGCCGCACGAGTGAGCGCATGAAGACTACTCACAAGAAGCACATGCTTTGCTAAGAGACATACGGGAGGAATGCATGCGACTGAACCATCTTTGATTGCAAGAGTATATACTGATGCAGGTCGTCGAGCACCGCAAGAGCGTACATCGTGCCGTACTTCAGCAGCGAAACTGAATGACAGCGCCCCAGCACGTGATGAAGTGCATGATGTGAACCAGGCCGAGAGGACCATAGGAGCGTACATCATGCTTGGCGGCTCAGGCAAGCGGAAGTCAAGGCGGAGCCGTAGATCTTGAGATGAAGCTCGATTCCGTGGATATTCACACGCAGCTCCGAGCCATAGACGTTCAGCCGCAGCTCGGTCGGTCTAACAGTACACTAGCCCAGCTCGGTGATCGCCATGGCTGACAAAGAACCACGACCACCGCCAACCCAGTGTGCTGTTTCGAGTCTTCTCAGCACCCCAGCGCCATGTTGGGAATCATCTCTGGGACCCTCAACCTCGCACTGTTCGAGAGTATTCCCTGGAGCCATGTTGGGATCATCTTCGGGAGCCTAAGGCAGGACGCTTGACGGCATGATGCTTTCACGCTCGATCGCTTGCCTTATCCAGTCGTTAGCAATGATGGCACGAGTCCACTTAGGAGGACATCCATACCATCATGTCGGCAATTGTGTCCGCTATGACGGCGTTCGAGTGTCCAAGGTTGTGAGCTTTATGCTGCTAACTGACTTTCAGAAGGTCCGCAATCCAGTTGTCATCCGCCATTCTGTCCTGGTAGGAATATATATATAAGGTCTTTCGTATGGTGTATATGAAAAAAACGTGATGGTCGACAGCAGGAACCACAAGAAGCCAGCCGACCAGGCACGCCATGGCCCCAGCGCTACCACCGCAACCACCACCGGGCATGATGTACGCTCATACCAGACGTTCGTGGCTATGAGGATAGGGGTGGATCGTGGCATGAGCGTACATCATGCCGGATGGTGGTGGCGGTGGTAAAGCTGCGGGAATGGCGCTTGGCGAGCTCGCTCCTGGACATTCAAGCCTCAAGTTGGACAGGCAGCCAAATACTTATGCGAAGGTCGACTTGAGCTGGAATGTGTTGTTTTCGGCTTGGACAAAGTGACTTGGGACACAATGAATTTTCGAGTCCGGAAATGGACTTGCAACTTCCGGCGTTCTTTCACTGCCACCGAAGACGGTCTCCACAAAGACTGGCAACTCGTCTGCTTGGCACGGGCAAATCGACTGTTCGCGATTGGCGCACGCTAAATGCTTTGTTCAGACACTCCATTGCCTTCATCACCGGATCAGGATTTCTGGCGCAGACATGGACGGCATGGACAGGGTGGGCAGGCATCGAGGACAAAGGGCGCCGAGTCGCGAAGTGCACACCCCAGGTATCCAAGCACCAGGCTCGGCTTTTGGGCAACCCTCCAACCAAACGATCACGTTATTCATGGCGAAGTCATTCTGATCTGCTAAGATCTTGATAGGTCGTGAAATAATCCCGCTACGTAATCACGTCCGACGAACAGTCGCGTCCTGCTATCATCGTACTACGGCACATCACCTTCCATCTTCCTCGCCTACCTCTGCTGTCTCACATACCATAGCTGGGTTCTAAAGGCCAATTAAAGGTAATATGGCGATTCTCCAAGGTCAATCGAGAGACTTGCGATAGCGCCTGAACATGATGTTGACCCTCAGGTCACAAGACACAGCCGCGGAGTGGCTAGCCGTCTCGAAGTCTCTAGGGGATTGTGTTGACAGCAGACGAAGTCGAAAAGGGCAGACGGGTGGGCATCCATGTTGGTCTCTTGTCAATGACGCTTGACGTAGCCGTCTGTACAGCTTGATGACGCTCGATAAGACGCTGAAAGTTCCTTGACCAGCGGCGCCGAGCCTTCGCGACACGAAGTGTCTTTCTTAGAGCGAGCAAAGGCCTGCCAACGCCGTAGAGATGCAGCGCCCGTCATCGGCTCACGCGAGGTGGGGCGCTCATTCAGGCATTGTCGTACTTGATCGATGACTTAGTCCAGGCATCGACTGTTCGAGCAGCTTATCAAGGGCAACGCTCGGGTCTCAGCAGGCGTTCAGCTTGCCAATGGGCTGGGGACAAGACAGGTCACAGGTGCTCAAGTGAGATGTGCTGCTCAGATTTGCTTCATACATCCCCGCCGGCGCAGAATCTGACCCAATTGTTGCGTGGTGCCGTGCCCGATCTCTCAGGACCAACAAGCTGCAAGCGCCATTGGACGGCTGCAGGGCCTGTGTGATCAACAAGTGTTTGAAAGAGGCACAGTAATGAAGGTTGTAGCTTGACGTCGCGACAAGCAACTGTGCCACGTCTTGCGTTAGCTTTCACTCTTTGTTTTCTTGGCACCCCCCGCTCATTCGCCACTTCAAGGTTGCGGTAGAGAGCATTCGCACGTTACGTCGCCTCTCTTATCCCCGACACTTGTTTCCTGACCGTCATGCACCAGAGCATGAGTCCATCAGAGCGGAAAGTTCCAAGCTGACCTCCATAGTGTTGAATCTTAGCTAAGGATCTAATGGCTGCAACAGTACGCCAAGCATACACCGAGAGGAGGTATACCACAACGCCAATAATTGGATCCTTCGTCCGCAGAAGTTTGCACCACGATGCTTCGCCTTGCGTTTCGCTTTTCAGCATGGTTTGTGGTTCCGCGGCGTCCCTCTAGGAATTAGAAAGATCAGCACCAACACTTGGAGGATCAGCCTTGGCTGCATCATCGTCCTTAAGGATATCAACCTTTATCGACATACGATCCAGATCATCGATACCTCAGGTTCACGCCGTACATATGCTTCCGCAGACAAATGTGACGGCATGAGTCCTGTGGGAAGGCATGTGAGGTGTATAAAGGAAAGCCCTCCGAAGCCTTCTGCTGCAAGGCTTACTACCATCTTTCAGAACCATCTTCGTTGGAGTCTGACTTTCATACTGTTCAGCTGAAACCAATTGTCACAAAAAGCCTTGACTTTGGACACCAACGTCATACACAATGTTGAATTTACGCATTTTCACTTTTCTCACGCCATTCTTGGCGATGAGCCAGAAGGCTTTGGCCTTGCCTGCCTTGTCCACCGAGGGCAATGTCCTCCATGCGAGGACCGACATCGACACTGAATGCGAGGTTGGCGACAGCCGCGTGGGCGCTTCAGATGATTCTGGGAATGAGCCTGCGGCCTTCACCGAACTTTGGGACGCCGTAGAGAACGATCTATGCACCGAACTGGGCTGTAAATACGATAAGCAAAAGTGCGTGACTATGGACTCGGTTGGCGACCAGGTTTGCATCCAGGCACGAGGCTCTTTCACTCGAGAGCAACGAAACGATTTCATTAAAAGCGCGAGGGGGATCTTTGACCGCACCGTGATCAGGGGAATCCCCTCGTCGCCCGGCGAACCATACATCGAATCGGGCACCAATCTGGTTGATTTGGTGTCGAAATCAGGTGACTACAGCGGCTATCACCTTCGCGTCGAGCTTCATATGCAAAACCCTCCCAAGGACCAATGCCCGGCCACTATCAAGGATATTGCTGCAGCTGGATCGGCTCTGCCGGAGGTTGGATCTCTATTCGGCCTTGTTGGGTTCTTTTGCAGCAACCCTGCCGACAGTGATCCAATGCTTTCACTGAAGGCTTCCGGATGATTAGGTCCTGTGTTTGTGGGAAGATGTCATTAATACCACACAGAACATCCATTCATCGACGGGACAGATTGCAATGTTGACGATGGAGAATCTCGATTTGTACTGGCTTTTCCAGGCTTGTCAAGCTATGTACATGTGTATACAAGCCATCAAATCTTATTCAGGCCCCGAAATTCATGCCCCAACATGAATGTCGGGGCAGTCGTAGCCATTGCAATAACCCTGTCCACAAACGATAATTGGACCACCTTGCCTGCTAAGCTATAAGTGCAGCATCAAGTCGGTACAATGAGCATTCGCTCAAACATGCTATTATCCCGGGCAGACTGTCTAAACTTCCTGGTGTCTTCGAGTCCAAATGGCCTTGAAGTCTCAATAACGCGGGGCGTAGAACATCAAGAAGTGGTTGCAATCGGCCAGTCATCATCTACACAAGCTCCGTCCATCGACGCAAGCGATGTAACGTGTCCAGGATAGCTTCAAGAGAAGCATGTCAGCAAGCATAGTAGGATGCGATGAAAGCTGAAATTTGCCGGGAAAGCCCTGAATTGCAGGCTATAGTCACATTCCTTCTTCGGAACATGAAGGGCGGCAATGGCATTGGGTAAGCAGGACGGTTGCAATCACTCAAATGGGAAAGCAGAAATTCTGGCTTGTTCGTAGCTTCATTTCGTTTCATACATCTTTTAAGGTATGGGCTAAGTACCACACCAGGGCCCAGTCCAAGCTTTGATAGCAAGGCGCATTTTCAACTTTACATAAACCTTCTGATGTCCCTCAAGAAGAAAGAGCTGACGAGGCAAACACCACCAAAGCCGATCGAAATCCAGTATGGCCAACGGTAAGCAGTGGCGAAAGCCTCATGGACCAAGGTGAGGACGGCGTTGTAAGCAGTGTCCTTTTGTAGGACGTCCGGGCTGGACGCGATGAATTCCCTTAGCTTTGCGTACTCGGCATCACTCGCAAGTGTGACCAATTCGGTAAGCGCATTCAGGTTGAAAGAGTATTTCTCGGCAATGAGTTTAATGCCAGTAGGAGTGGTAGTTGCGTAATACTTGTGGTAGAAGACGTTGTAGTAGACTGTAAATCCAATGGCTCCACCGATGTAGCGAATACTGAGCGTAATGGCTGTGATAGTACCGATGTACTCGACAGGACAGACGATCTGCGCAATGATCGAACAAGGGATGATAACCGCACCGGTACCGATGGCAGCAAAAGTCAAGATTCCGTAAACAACCGGGTACAGATTGTGGGTGTTGGCGACTGACATAGCTCCCACAAATGCCGTCATGAGTGCCGTCCAGAAGATCATGAGTATTGTAGTGCGGCCCTTGGTGACACCGATAAGGAGAAGTGCAATGACAGCACCACCAATGATGCCAAATCCGATGGGGAGAGTGCGGATGCCGATGTGGAGAGGGTTGTCGCCGTACATGTTGTAGGTCTGCGTGGGCCAGAAGAGCAGCAAGACGAAGAAGTTGCCTCCTGAGAAGAAGGTGATAAGAAGGATGGCAATCATCGTACGCTTGTCGCGGGTAAAGATTTCTTTCGGCAGCATTGGGTACTTGGCGAGGAATCGCTCGTAGAGGAAGAAGACGACGATGAGCACGACGCCAATGAGAAATGGCACCAATACGTGCACACTCTTCCATTGATACTAGAAAAACAAAATTAGCTTGGCAAATCCGTTATGGGGGATAGGGGATGTGACCTACCTGCTGAGCACCCCACTGGAGACCCATCATGAAGCAAGTAACACCGGCGGTACTGAGGAAACCGCCAATGTAGTCGATTTCCCTAAGGATTGTCTTTTTGCTCTGCTTCGGCTCCATGATAACGGGGTCTTTGTAGAAAAGTGAGACAAGCACGAGTCCAACAAAGTTCCACACGCCGACCAACAGGCCAACCCATCGCCAGTTTGACTCAGCTGTGATCAGCTGCGCCCAGAGGGCAGAAGGGCAGAAGGGCAGGATCGTGAAAACAACCAGACCGACGTAGGCACCGCGCTTGCTGACTGGAACCATTTCAGACGTTCCGGCAAGCGCAATCAACTCATTGAGACCAGCGCCAAGACCAGAGATAACCATACCGCCAATAGCTGTGTTGATCTGGTGTGCAGTAGACACCACAATCGGGCCAATGACAAGGAGTATCTGACCAATGGCTGCGACCTTCTTGCGACCGATAAGATCGGAGAGAGCTCCCACGAAGGGGCAGAGGGCAGAGACTGGGATCAGGTAACCGACAACCATCCACAGCCACCGTCCACCGGCACCACCGACATCGCTGTAAATGTCGGGCAGCACAGCACCGTAAAGGTACAAGGGAATCTGTGATCCGATCCAGCAGAACGACATGGCTGTCAAGCCAAGAAAGAGTCTGGGGTTCATCTGCGAAAACCGGTCAGCTCTCCTCCCTACGCACACTATCACCATGCCAGCTATAACGTACGTGATGATGAATGTTAGGATTGTTTGCCTCGTCAATCTCCAGCTGCTTCTTCTCATCGATTGGGTGGTGCTCGAGATCCCGGTCATGGGAATAACCCGGATCGAAATGCTCCAATCGCTCGACCATGTTGTTGTCTGAGGAAGTTGGTGAGCCTTGAGTGACGTGCGCAGGCTTGTCGTCCATACCGGCGTGGCCGTGGTTGTGGAGGGGCGACATCCTTATTGTGGTCGGCGTCGTTGATATCTTGATGGATCTTCAACTGCTAGTCCTCACCGTCGTCCAACCCTCGCGGAGACGCAAAATCGCTTCTCGAACTGAAGGGAAGCCCGGAGCCCTTGTATTATGCAGAAGCAAGTGGAGATGACAGGAGCATGATTTCTGCCTCGGTGGTCCGAGATCCATTGGCACCATGGGATTTGCGCTCTCCTCCCCACAAAACGCCTCCCAAAATCGTGGGATGCCGTTTCCCAGCATGTAGTAGATCTGCCGAGGCCGTAATTTAGTGTCGAAGCCTGACAGATTACAGCGATGCCGTTGGCTGCAGGAATGTGGCTTTTGGAACGCCAAATGAACCGCGCAACTTCAATTGTAGGAACAAAGTCTAGAGCGCCAGTCTCTGTTTCCGCTCTTCGAGACACGGGACAATCAAGGGCGGCTCTGGAGTCATCTTGATGCTCATTCTGACGGCAATGGCAGCAAATATTGCCATGCGACGCAGCAAGTCTCTTGGTACTAAGTGACTTGACCAAGAGTGATCATGCCTCGGAGCTGCACCATCATGTCGTGCCGCGACTGGCGAATTAGACGTTTGCCAGGCCGCCGACCGCACGCGCGACGCAGGTCTCGGTAGAAGCTTAAATTTAGTCGCTGCCAGTTTCTGCCTCGGTTGCCATGCCTTTATGCACGATGGCATAGCTGTTCGCACAGCATCCGCTCGTCGATGTCTTCAACGGCTATGATGGACGATCTGAAAAGTGCAACATAAGAATCACATGAAGGACAATCGTGTCGAAAGTCTCTTCAGCTGATGGCTCCCAGACGTCCGATCGATCCGCTCGCGTGTGTAACTTAATTTTTTGAGCAGGCATGTCTTCGAGATTAGCTGCCGACTGTTCTAAAGCAGCTGAACGACGAGCTTTGTGCCTGAGCCCTAAGTTGTGCGGTGAGCCCAGAAGACCAACCCGGCCAGTCTTTGACTTTACACAGACTATTGCCTGTTGGCCTGATGGTGACGACTGGCTCTCGACTCCTTGGCGCGCTAGCCTCCAATTCCCCGCATCTCCAGATGTGGCGTTTTCCAATCCTGGCCCATGTGACCGCACGAATATATATACATCCTGTCGGCGACGCCACGAAGCGGTCGGTACCCTGTTCCCAAATCGGAGCGTTCGCCGACAGGGTCCCTCCGCATCAGACGTATTCATTGGGAGTCGTGCCATAGTGTGGGAAAGGACCGAAGCGTGGCAGCACTTTCTACGTGCCTTCCGAAAGTGGAAACCGAGGACACATCGGACTGTCTTCTTTCAGCGATAGGAAGATGGTCGTGCAGCAAAGATGGTGTACAACTCTGCGAAGGCCAAGGGCTGCTCAACGAGTCATCCGAGGGGCTTCACGCAGATGTTCAAAGCTTGCATCGATCAACCGCGGCTTCGATTCTCGCCCATCTGTTGTGGTTGATTTCAGCGACAATCACACTGATGGTCATTAAACTCCCGAGCCTGGTTGGATGCGGCCCCAGTACGAAGGCAACAATATCGTCCATGCCTCGTATGCCGACTCGATTGGAGATCGATATTGCTGATACTTCCAGGCATGTATCAGGCAAGAGAGGCCAAGCCGATCCTGACTATCAACATAGCTGGCATACTGATACGAGTGCAAGGTCAGAAGGAGATGTGGTGGTACTGGCCGAGACACTGTGCTGTTAGATCGACGGGACATGTGGTTCATATACCATCCTCGCATAGGGCGTCCACCACCAGAACATCCTGTTCCGGAACACCCCATACTCCTCTTACAAGCCTACATAAGCATCCTGACTCCTAGTGATATACACCTCGCCAATCAACACTGCACAACCGACCGCCATCGTCACAGAAATGATTGGGAGGTTATGTCTCGCAAATTCGGCACTCTTGACAATGATATACTTCCTCTCGAGGATGTCTCGCCAAAGTAGACCAGCCAATGCCGCGCTGAAAGCTGCACTGAATGCACCATAGTTGACCCCGATGGCCATACTATAGACAGTGGCCCAGAAGTTCCGTTGCGAGATTGAGGTGTTGTTCTGTTCGTGGATCAAGACCCAGGCCTGTATCACGCGGGCGAGCAGGATTGTGGTGCCGATATTGGTGCCGGCGAACTATGTGTCCCTGTTAGTGGTAGTGCTACGGGTGTAGATGGATAGCAGGGTGGGTCAGGATGCACCTACATTGCACAGGATGCATGAGAGGAATGCCATGCCTCCCACAGCACCGACAGTTCCGGTCTTGTTTACCCAATGATCCCAGCCATAAGCGAAGACGGCTATCCATCCTTTTGTGGACAAGCCTTGCACGAGAACGAACATGGACAATGCAAATGGTACAAGCGCGAAGGGCAGCATGGATACGACTGCTGTGACTGTAGGGAATGTCTCCTGCAACCACTGGTACAGCCTTGTCCACAGTGACCACAATGTAGTTCGGGTGGACTGCTGTGCTGTGAATAACTCGTGTCTAGCTTCGGCTAGAGCAATCTCATCGGCCTCGTCATCTGCGGGAAAATCGTGAGGCAGCGCTCGGCTAGCGTGATGCTCAGGAAACGCAACAGGGGCCGGTGTAATGTCGTGCTTTCCATCACTTGACTGCTCTGCACCTAAAGCTGTCGCGGCTCCGACTGTCTTGTCTTGGATGATTTGCTGCTGTCGAACGGCCTCATTCTTCCTTCCTTCCGCTGCGATAGTGCGAGTCTTCTCGCGATTAAGCCAGCCCATGGTAAGATCCCAGCAAACCAGCATGAATGCGGCAGGCGTTGTGACCCAGAACACTGGATGCTCATGACTCGTATCTGTCACAGCATTAAGCACGAGAATTGTGATCAGTGTAGCGGCCATGGTCACAGCTGCAAACGCCGCGCCCCATTTGTCCAGAAAGGGATTCTTGATCGCTTCGATCATAAGCAGTTCGGCACGCTCCTCTTCGTCCATATCCTTCTCGATGATTCCTCGAGCATGCTCAGCATGTGGGATGTTCGGATTGACAGCCTTCCAGTCTTTCATGGATTCTGGTAGCTCTCGCAGGACAATCTTTGACGGTATGAGTTTTGGGTCGGCATATATGATCCATTGGAGAAGGGGATATAGGACGACTGCAGTGACCATGACGGGTACAATCATGTTGACGGTGTAGTCCACGAACTTGATACTAAAGGCACCTGCCAGTACCAAATTCGTTGGGTTGGAAGAGACCAGAATCGCGGATCCAATGTTTGCCACCGAAAATTGGGTGAAAAGCCACGCCCTTGGCTCCTTGATATTGTCAGACACTCGAATCATGTATGCCAGGAATGCGGTGCCAGAAAGTATGACCGGATCATTGCCAACAGCACACGCTAGCAAGTAGAAGAATACGTAGAGATAGAGGTACAGCAGCTTGCCCTTATGCCCGGCCTTCTGGAGTACTTTGAACGCGGCCCATCTAATGAGTCCCGAGGCGTCCAGAGAGATGGCGATATATGCTAGGGTGATGAAGAATGCCATGATATCAATGGGAGCAATGTGATCAGCTCCGACGGTGCCGTCGTGGACCTCTTGCCTTCCAATCGCGAGGATGGCCAGAAGGAACAGGTCAGCTATCAAAGGAGCAGTGACGAAATTGATGGGAAAGTAATGTCGTTTTGACTGCTCGGTTGCTCCATCTGTTTGGCCGGATTTGGAGGGACTTGCGACTCTACCCTCTGTAGTGTGCTTGGTCCGTGGCGATATCACTCGACAAGCGGCGAGAATATCCCAGCCTAGGTTCCATATTGCAGGGTGAATTGGAATTCGCAGTGGGAATAAAACCAATAGATCTGCCAAAGGTCAATCTTCGTGGACTGACTAGAATACTCATCCTCGCACTCGAGCTTACTGGTGGCAACGAAGACGATCAGCGTAATTATAGACCGCCAATTCCTGATCTGATTCGTATCTAGGCTTTCTGACATTTTACCATGTCAAGATGCAGAAGTTCACTCTTTCAGGCCGAAGTAGGTACGCAAGTCGGTGCGATCTCTGCTGAGATCCGCCCGAGCTACGTTCTACGTTAGCAAGTTGCTGGCACGAGCTGAGACGAGCTCCGTCGTGTGCAATCAGAGAGATGCGTCTGATCTTGTTTGTTCAGTCGCAAATTGCCAGGATGTGGCGAGGTCGTCAGTGACCAGTCGAGGGTGATGCAACAGATGCGGCATTGCTATCAGCGTCGCGCTCCCTGGAGCGCCCCATGAACATTGGTGTATCCTATCTTCACGTGAGATTGTAGCTCCGAAGGTGGTGAGGCGAAGTGCTTGCAACTTCTGCTGCGAGCAGGTACGAATGGAGTAACCCATCTTGGCCAAGATCACCAGCCATTCCATCGGTGATTGGTCAGCCTGGCGAGAAGCGGCTCCAAAATTGCTTGGCGGGGCGTGGTTGCTAACGCAGCGCTCCAAGTCCTCTTTCTTTACAATAGCACTTTTGAAGTACATCACCACAAATCAGACCGTAGATAGGTACTTATGAAGCAAGCAAGTTTCACGGCCAGTCACTCAGCACGTACTATGGATACGCATCTGGCTGCCGACCGTAAATGCTATGCATGACCGCTTGCTAGTTCGTCGATCACCACAACCAAATCCTTCGACGCTGCCGCTGAGTGTGGCTGAGCCTTGTTGACCGGTCATGCATAGTACCGGATTTGCCTCGTGGCGGCAGAGCTGAGAAGAACACGTTCGTCAGTGAACCTTGTCCGGTGAAGTTGGTTACACATGCGGCCTTCCCAGAATGAGGCAGATAGTATCACGGTCAGAGCCTCACAAAGTATAAACAGCTCTTTTGCAGTCGTCCCCTGATGTGTCAATTCACGCTCTTATCACCCTACCATGCACTAGATTCGCCTTGTCAACGACCAAGCACTACATGCCACCGCTGCCAGCAGATCTGCTATTGGACGGCGTCACCAGCCCAAAAGACTGCACTGAGGTCCGCAGAGTCGAACGCCACCAATCAGACGCTTCAAGTAGTCTGCGCTTGGTACGTCTCTGATGTATACAAGGGCACCTAAGCTATTGACTGACCCATTCCCAATCCCTCTGCAGGCCAGTATCAGGCCAGTACGGCGCTGGAACTCGAATTCTGTAAGCTGCATTCAGCACAAACACTCGCTCAATGGTCATGCACTCATGTGACTTGCAGATACTATGTCTTGATAGTTGCGTGCATCTTCGCCAGGAAGACAGAATGGCTACGAAACGCCTGCTTAGCAGCAGCTTTGTTATTTCCCGCCGTGGCTGCCTTACACGGCATCGTGCTTGCAGCTTTTCACGTCGACGCAGCTGTTGACATGGATATTTATGGCACTTTGCAGCTTTGTGCAATAGGAGCATTGGCTGCCCCTTTGACCGCAAGACGTTCCGAGACGTACTTCAAAACACCCGGACGCAACACGATTTTCCTTTGGGCCGCAATAGTCCTTGCTGGCCTGCTCAGTCTGGCAGTAGAGTTTTATCGCAGTTCTGACACAACGGTGACGTCTGCCCAAGGCTGTACCAGGAGCGATTTCAAATACGGCATATCGAAATGCAATCTGACCTGCGACACGACCAGTGGCCCATTCTCGCCGATACGAGGTGGCTCGGCAAACAACATCGACGTGATCATTGCTCCGCATATCATCACGTTCAACGCAGCTATGCTCTTAGCAGCTGCGTGCTGCATCCCAGCGATCCTGCTGCTCATATCGCTGTCGATTCAAATCTTCGAGACCGAAGCCCAGAGCAAGTCCAAGAAGGCTAATGGCATTCAAAAGTCTGGAGAGCAGCTTACCAACGTGCCCGGCCGGCATGCTCCAAAGGACAAGCTCGAGACAAACGCGGAAATACAGACATGTGAGCACAGTGAAATTGACATCAGTATTCAAAGCGAAAACGTCAGCGAAGGCAGCATCTCTCAGCAGGATGCAGGTGTCAAAAGCAGAGCGGTACGTGCTGTCAGATGGTTTCAGAAAAATTTCGAGGTGCCAGTTTTTGGCGGAGCCGTATTGGTCATAGTCGTTATTGGCGAGCGGAACTTCTTCAGCAGACCAGTCAAATACGACACGGAGCCCATGGCGAACGTGGGACAATGGTCACCAATCGCCGGCATCGTGCTTACCATCCTTGGCTCAGTCTACCTTCTGCTTGCCGAAGCGATCGAGTACGAGCGCAATCCAGAAAAGGAGCGAGAACGCTATATCCAGCAAGCACGCGATCGCAAACCCAGCGAACTGGCGCTCCGAGGCGCCAGATACTCTATGAAGTTCGGCGGACAGCTTCGTAAAAGGTTCCATGGCGATCAAAACCGCTCGAGCGAAGCGAAACGGAGAGTCAACGAGCTGCCAGAAATCCCAGGCGAGCAACATCGAAATCCTCAAGCAGGACGCATTCGTGCAGCCAGCAGCGCCGATAGATCTCGGTCACCAGCACGTAGCGAGCACAGCTCAGCACACTGTGAACCAATACCAACCAGCCCGACGGTATCAGCACTTGCGCGCCGCGAGACACTAGATATACCATCATCGCAACATTGCAGAAGCTCGTCGCTGGATGCAGACCGGATCTCACTAGACATCACTGAGTCTCCGGATCCCGAACCTGCATGCATTGCGTTGCAGCACACGCCGTCGGCGTTGAGCTTAAGTGCGGCTCCTCCGTCGAGGAAGCGGACGCAATCGTATCCGGTGTACAGCGGCCATGCGGCAACGGACGATGGACCAGAGACACCAGCTATCATGATCACGCCAGAGTCGCGTGCAGCGTCCAGGCGCCCGAGCCTGGCGATGGGTGTTGTGTTTGATGGAAGGGGTCGATAATATGGGTGGCGGCGCTCTCGTCCTGAGCGCAGCCGAGGGGATACCATAGCTCTCTATAAGCATGACCTAGCATTTCGTCAAACAGCAGCCGTAGGAGCATGAGATCAAAATATCAAAAAAAGTCTCGACAGCCAAATACAAGCCTCACGGGCTGCGACTCAAAGCTCGCATTCTGCCTCACTATTAAATCTCCTGTCGTCCCGTCGTAAACCCTAACCCCACCCATACCTCCAAAAACACCTGTATCCCCAAAAATGATGCCTCATCGCTATGCCAATCAAAACGCAAAACGCTTCAAAACCTCTCCATCAAATTCCTCCGCACCGTCCACATCCTCGCCCTCTTCCCCCAAACATACATCGGCACCGTCGTCAACAAACACGCCACCTGAATCCCGCCAATCGCGACAAACACATCCCGACTCCCATCCGCATCCAACCAATTGTTGAAAAACAAACTAAACACCAGTCCATGGAAAATATTCTTGCTGAAGTTCAACGTCACCAGCGCTTCCCCGGCGTACTGCCGATAACTGTCCACCGCGAAGGTGATGGCAGTCGTCGATCCTAACGTGCAGCCGAAGGAGATGAAGCCGAAGAAAATTGTCGGAACGATCCAGGCGTCGCGCTCTGCAGCGCTCCAGCCGTAGCCCATGAGGCCGATGGTCGTGAAGATCATGATGGGAAAACCCATGATGAGGCGGAACTCCGGCTCGTAGATCCCGCCGTTCCGTCTCGCCATCGCTCGCACGATGAAATCAGACACTTTACCCGCGACGGCAGTTCCCAGGATGCCGCCGACGAACGGGGAGATGTACACGAGACCGGTCTGGAGGGCGGTGAAGTTGTAGGAGTCCCGGTTTTCGTAGATGAAGGAGACGGATTCGGAGAGCACGATGAGCCAGCCGACGGAGAGCATGTAGATGAGGGAGCTCCAAAGGATGGAGGGGTAGCAGAAGAGGATGAAGGGGCGGAAGGCGACGCGGAACCAGTTGTCTTTGCTGAGGCGGCCGGACCAGGGGCGCAGGAGCTGGATGTAGGTTTTTGGGGGGGCGGTGCGGTAGCGTTTCATGTAGGGGTTTGGGGATTTGGCGCCGCCGGGGCCTGGGCTGTGGACGCCGCCGCCTTGGGAGGAGACGGTGGGGGAGAGGATGTTCTCTTGGCCTGCTTCCAGGGCGGCGGGGTTGGCGGTGAAGTAGCTCAAGTCCTGGGTGGCAGATGCTAGGTGGGCTTGCGTGGGCGTGGCTGGCTTTTCAGATTCGACCGCGGCTGGTGTTTCGGGCTGCGGCTCAGTAACGCTGATCTTAGTATCCTCCTCGCCACGCTTCTCATCAATCTCCTTCTCCTTTTCCCTCTCGTCTTCCTCCTCGGTAGTAGCAAAATGCGCATGCCTCTTCTCCGCCCTCCTCTCCGCAATCGTCTTCTTCTCCTCCTCCTCTACACCCTCGATCTCATCGCCCTTCCCCTCCTGCCCCTGCATATCAACAAGACTTCTCTTCCTCGGACTCAACAAATCCTGCAGGAACCCATGATGAACATGACCATGACTTCCCCGCCGACTTCCATGATGCCTATGAGGTCTCGGCGTCCTATCCCAAAACGTCTCCGGCACAAAGAAGAAAAGCAGGAACCAGCAGAAGCCGACTATGATCGCCACAATCCAGAACGTCCATCTCCAGCCCAGCGATTGGATGATGGCGGCGCTGACGAGTGGGATCAGGTTCTTGCCGCCGAGGAGCAACATGGTGTAGATCCCCAGTCTGTACGCCTTTTCGTGCAAGAAGTAGATTTCGGCGATCGAGGCGGAGGGCAGGCATTCGACACTGCTTACCGACAAGCCCATGAAGATTCTGGCGAGGATGAGCGATGTGAAGTTGGGTGACAGTGCACACCAGATGGATGTGAGGACGAAGCAGATCGCTGCACCAAGGTAGACCGGTCTCTTGCCGAAGAGGATCGCGGTGGGCGAGAGAATCACGGACCCGATGCCTAGACCCATCATGTAAAGCCCAGTTGTCAACGCCACAGACGACTCAGCGATATCGTAGTCGACCGAGACCTGCTTGAAGCCTGCAGCGAGGATCGGCGTCATGCCGCCTCCAACCAGACAGTAGAATCCCAACGACACGAGTGCGAGGTCGCGTCGCAGGACAGGCCAATTGAGCGGGTCATTGTCACTTTCATCCGGCTGTGGCTCCAGGATAATCTTCCCATCCGCCGTCCGCTTCTTCTCTTGCTGATGGCTCGACGCACTTCGCGGTCTCGTCCCAAACGACGGAGACTGCGGTAGCGAGGAAGCAGACGTTCGCGCTGGTGCATTGCGCAGACCCAACGGTTCATTGTGATCGGAGACTTTGGACAGCAGCAAGATCGAGCCAGGCACTTCCTCCGTCTCCGGGTCGTTGAGGATGCCCATCGTCCATTTCTCCGGTCGTCGCTGCATCATGGAATCCATATCCGATATCGAGGTGCGATTGCTCGCTTTCGTATTCTTCTTGCTGTTATTATCCTTCTTCCTACCACGCCCCAACATCGACAGCCAATCTACCCTGCGATTCAACGTAGCACCTCCCGTTTCAGCAGGCCCGGGCACACCAGGCACAGCCTGCTCTTGCTCTTGACCTCCCATCGCCATCTTCTACTTATCATATACCTTACTACTCGTCGTATCTTCGTCTCGATCTCGGGACTCGACTCGGCCGGCGAGTCTGCGGTGAACGCGAGGATGAACGGACAACACGCTACCGTATAGTAATAAATCTGCTGATCTATCGCCGCGTGTGCTCTATAGTCATGCTTTTATCGTATATAGGCCCGCCGTCTCTGATAGCTGCAGACCTGCAGAAAATAGCCAGCATGTGATCGCACGCTACGACCCGTTAAAGGAATGCACGCGGCGGCTTGCACACAACAAAGCGACCGCTATCTTGCGCAGATGACCTCTGATGACCTGACCCACCTCACATACAAAGAGGCGGTCAAATCACCGTCTCGTAAGGATGCACTGGTCATGCGGGCCCCTTCCATCCTGCCTTTGCCTCTGAGGCACAGATTGTCAGCGCCGTCGCCGCATCGTGTGGATGAAAGGTAAGGTGACGCATGCGTTTCCCAAACAAAAAGTCCCAGGGTTATCCCGTCCCATTGTAGCGGGCTCGGAGTGGATCCGCACAGTGGAGTGCTTTCCCCAGACTCTCTCCAGATTGATCCAAGATAAGAAGAAGCTGACCGACAGCTGTCTGTCTCCAGTGTTGTTTCGAATTCCAATACAGTTGCGTGAACCGCAGTTTCGGCTTGCGAGTGCCGTTGATCGCTTGTTCGATAGAAGCAAAATAGGCTTCGTCGCCGGCGCTTCCACGACTTCAGGAATAGTATGCTGCAGGGTTGAAGCTCCCAGCGTGCACGCGCCGAGCACGTCAGACGCAACTAGTTTCTGCCACGTGAGCTTGTGCGCAAGGCTAGCGCGCAGTGTACACGGGCGTCTGAGACAATGATCTTGCATTGTTACTGATGCTATTTGGTCATGTCCAGGGACAAAGGGCCTACATCACGCAGGATGTTGGCAGTCGGAAGCATATGTATCAAGAGACCTTTGATTCCTTGTTGGAAGCTATCCACTTCTGATCATTCTCATGCATGGTGCCTCTTAAGCAGTAAGAAGCCCATCTGAGGATCGGTGAGTATCAGAACGATGGTCTAGGGCTCACGTGTCGGTCATCGGCTGCGAGGCCGTCACAATACTGTATTGAAGCTACCTCAGAAAGCCACACGAGGAGCTTCCTGCACGTGCAATGCAAATCGTCTCGATGGTCTGCCGGATGTCTGTGTCAACCACGCCACTCTGACTGAATCAAGGCGACAACCTCTGCGGGTCTCTCGGGAACAACGACGCCAGCCTTACATTGGGCAAGCCCAACCACAACATCACAATTCTCTCCAATCCCAACCCACCACCAGCATGCTTGTTACATCCGTAGCTGAAAGACTTCACATAGTCCCTCAGTCCCTCGCTCTCCGGGTCCACCGGCGTCACATGCTCCTTCATCCGCTTCCTTAAGAACTCCGCCTTGTGTATACGCTGCGCACCACTCATGATCTCCTGTCCGCGCATGAAGAAGTCGTACGAATTTGAGTAGCCTGCATTCGCATCGTTCGGGTCCTTGCCGTATGTGCTCATGTCGGGCATCGTATAAAAGGGTCGCACAGCGAGTGGGAACTTGTCCAGGACGTAGAAGTCGGTCCCGTACTTCTCGAGCACAAGAGCACCTAGCTTCTTCTCGTCGGGTGTGGAGAGGTCGTCATAGTCGTTGACTTGGACACCCGCGTCGCGGAGCATCTTGATACCTTCTGAGAATGGTAGTCGTGGGACCTTGCCGGCTTCGGGTAGTCTGAATTCGGGCACGTTGTAGACGGCACGGACGAGGTCCGTCTCGCGCTTATACCGTGTCTTGAGGCCGTTGAAGATGTAGAGCATGAGTTCTTCGAGAAGAGAAACGACTTCGTGGTAGTGGCCGTTGAATTCCATTTCCAGATCCAGACCAGTAAACTCGGTCAAGTGTCGTGCAGTATTTGAATTCTCAGCTCTGAAGACTGGACCGACTTCGAAGACTTTTTGGAAGCGGGCAGCGATGAGCATCTGCTTGTACAATTGTGGTGATTGTGCGAGGAAGGCCTTGGTTGCGAAGTATGTGACCTCGAAGACGTTGGCGCCACCTTCTGATGCTGAGCCCAGAAGCTTGGGGGTCTGAATGCCCGTGAAGCCCCTGGCATCAAGAAACTCGGCAAAGAGCTTCGTGACGCCGTACTTTATCCTGCCAATGGCAAAGTTGTGGCGTGCCCGTAGATCGATCACGCGATTGTTGAGACGGGTGTTGAGAGTGACGATGGGCCGGCCGCCTTCTTCCTGTACCTCCTCACCTTCGGCTGGAATTGGCTGCTCAGCGTCCTCGACCTGCAGCGGTAATTGCGAGTCGGCTGGTGACTCGACGTAGATCTTCTTGATGTGCGCCTCGAGGTTTTGGATCGTGCAGGACTTGACGGGCTCCTTGGGCTTCTTGATGAGGGCATGGACCACCACGACGGACTGCGAAGGGATGCTGCCTGCAAACTTGACCATCTGCTTCGACAATGTATCGCTGACCGCAATGACTGCCTGAATCGTGCTGAAGCCATGCTGAAATACCAAGAACGCAAGCTTCGCGCTCTGACTTCTCGCGTTCTTGACGACCGCTGTAAACAGCACGTGCGGCCCTCCTGCCTCCTCCGCACCACCGGGTCCACCGCTGGACAATTTCTCTCCCTCCGTCCCAAATGTCTCCTCCAGCTCGTCCAGCTTTACGAACGGCACATCCACCACCAACTTCGGAAGCTCTCCGTCGCTCGGCAGCTCGCCATAGTCGTCCTTGGAGATGTCGTTCGCCTCAGCTGCCTCTCGCTCCTTCCGTGCCGCTTCCTCTGCTGCAGCACGCTTGGCGGCCTTCTCTGCCTTTTCCTTCTCCTTCTGTGCTTTCTTCAACGCTGACTTGGAAGGACCTTTCTCGCCCTCACCCTCTGGTACTGGAACCGTCTGCTCGGCTTTGGGCGGGTCCTGCTCTGCCATTGTTACTCAGGCGTGTGATCTGATTCAATGGCAAGGCACGACAACGAACTTTTTGTCAACAATGGAGGGGTAGAGTCACCGAGCGAAGTGGGATGTGAGTCATTGATGGGGCAGGTAAGCCGAGACAGTTGACCTCTAATTTCAATCGATTCAATTGATTAGTAGCACTTAGCAGCTGTATGGACTCCAAGTGTCCAAGATCACATAAGCTTGAGCATTCCCATCTTTAACTCAGTTCTGCGCGCAAATGTGCTATGTCACGTACTTCTCACCCTGGAGGTGGCGTGTACAAGCCGACATCACTCGACTTCATCAATAGGCCAAACCCAGTCGAGCCTCAGTCAGAGCCGCACCGACACCCTCTGAATGGCTTCCCCCAGGTCCCACAGCAACCTTATCAGGAGTATGTCCGGGCTCTCATCAACCACGGTGATCGCGCAGCTACAGAAAGGCCACATAAAAGGCGGAAGTCTGGCAACGGAAAGTCCTTGGACCTGCCAAAGTTACCTGTCAGGCCGGGTGCCAAAAGACAGCGTCTTCCTCCTACCCTAAGCGGTCTGCATCAGCCTCCGCCAGATGCCGGCATTCTGCCAAGTATCTCTACAGATCAGCCAGTCGCACCTGTTCAGCAGAAGCCATTCGAAGAGAGCAGACCGCCAGAGGTTGCTCAGCCTGAGGTAGGACCTAGCTCGAGCGCCTCCGAAAAGCAGGAACCCCCTAAGCAACGAGTCAACGTCAAGGCAAAACGCAAAAAGTGGTCTGACGAAGAGACCGCAGACTTGCTGAAAGGCGTTGCGCGCTTCGGCATTGGTAATTGGACCAAGATCCTGAAGCACGAGGACTACAGCTTCCAGGGTCGGACAGCCCTGGACCTGAAAGATCGTTTCCGAGTATGTTGCCCAGACGATTACAAGCGCAAGAATTTGCCGCAGAAGCCGATGAAGGCGAAAGGTGCGACTGCAGATAGTCGCTCTGAACGCAAGACCCGCGAAGAGCTTAGAGAGCTCGGCATCAATCAGCCCTTCAAGAAAAGTGCGAGGCGCCGACGTACAGATTACAGTGCAGCGGAAGATGACGCGCTTCTAAGAGGTTTCCAGAAGTACCGCAATGCATGGGCCGAGATCCAGGCGGACGAGTCTCTCGGACTTGACCACCGCACCCCTACAGATTTACGGGATCGTTTAAGAAACAAGTTTCCGAAACAATTTGCAACACTTGGTCTTGCACCACGACCAGGTGACTCCTCCAAGCCGAGCAGGCAGCGAGCAAAGCCTGATGGCGAGGCAACCGCTGCGGACAACACATCTGACAAGATTCACACCAAGTCATCCGAAAAGACAGCGGACAAGCCCCTCTCACTCTCAAGCATAGTAGCACCCGTCAATGCTGAACCTTTGCCTGCTTCATCCAAGCCTAGCCAGACCAACAAACAATCTCAAAAGCTCTTCCCGCCCTTCCACGACCCCTACTTTGGCGCCTCCTTTGACCACGACGACTCCGACACAGAACCCATCACCCTCGACCGCGACATTCTCGACTGGCCCTCAGACCTCAGGAAGCACTACTCAACCACCATCGACCCCACCAAAAGCTGCGGGACCATAGATCCGCTCGCGACGCTCAATCTGCCCAGGCCGACTGCTGTGCCGGCATACTCGGCAGCCTCACAAGCCGTGACGGTCGCTGGCACGCTACCCTCTGTCGCTGCTATTACGGCGGGTAGCAGCTTTGAGTATGGCGATGATGATGGGTTGCAGCTGCCGAGCTTGATGTTTGGACCGATGTATGAGGGTGATGGGATGAGGACGAGTGGGCCGGGGCACTTTTTGGGTATTGATGAGTTGATCTCTTGAACGGTTGGATGCTGTGAAAGTTTTCTGGCAGTGGTAAGCATTGTAGATCGGTGAAGATGACCTCGTTTTCCCATCCAAGCGACTTTTTCGTATTGGCTGGAATTATACCTTTGTTTCCTCAAATCGATCCTTACCATCGCTGCTATTGCAACGTTCACTGGACATGCAAGTCACTCACTCGGTTGTGACATGCAAGTGTTCGTACTCAAATCACATGAAGGCCCCAAGATCCACTCAGTCTTATTCTTCGCATCTGACCAATCATATTCCTTCCTTTGAGCAACCTACCTGCTGACAAGGCTGAAGCATTTGTGCGAGCATCTATTCACGAACTTCGATCTTTACTCCGATCCTGAACCTCATGCATTCATGATCGACATCTCAGCCTTCACATCTTCCTTTCTACACTAGCTGTCGCGTCACAACACGAACACCCGAAGCAAGTCTGCGAACCACGATATAAACATGAATCAGGCAATGGCGGGCACTTCTGGCAAGGACAATGTTTCCAACAATGAGCATCAAATACAGGCCGAATTTCAAGCACCCAACAACGACACGGCGCCCCAAGGCAAATCGATCTACGACCTACCCGCCGAGCTGAGAAACGAAATCTATGGCTACGCCTTGCGTCAGAGTACTCCGGTCCGCCCAGGTCGCATCGACAGCGAATGCGCTCTGCTTCGCGTCAGTCGCCAAGTCCGAGAGGAGGCGATCTGGATGTACTACGCCGTCAACGATCTGGAGTTCGACTTCAGGGACAATGCGGATATGAGTCTGAGGGCGCCGGCGGTCAGTTGGGCGTATTATCATGTCCCGGCGGGTACGATGTTGGTGGGGCAGAAGTTGGTAAGTCGACCAAGTTTCTAGGGATTGAGAGCTCGAGCTACGGAGCTTGTGATGCTGACGGCCTTGACCAGGTACTGCGTGCCGATCTCTTCGTCGCCACACTCCAGCAGCGAAGCCGAGGCAAGAATGCTGCAGGCAAGGTCAGGAAGTGATTGATATTGATCCAGGTGACATTCAGCAACGACGACGGTCGGCTCCATTGGGAAATTTTACAGGCCGTCAACGATGCTTTGGACTTTGTGTTTGCGAACATGGACGTGGATATGGTGGACTGGCTGGGTCACAATGTTGTTCGAGGGCTCTTGCAGTATCTGGGCAATGCTGCGCTGACTTGGAAAAGCTCTCGAGACTCGGCTGGTGATCCGTTGCATGCGATTGGAGGGGAGCTGGCTTTGGGTGAGGTGGGTGGGCGGAAGTTCTACGAGGGGTGGATTTAGGGTTGTGGAGACAGACTCGGCGTTGAGGCCAACTGGGCCGCGGTCTACGTCTTGCCATATACTCAGCGGGAGGAAGGTTGATCAGCAAGGGGACAAAAGGGGTAGTGATTGTGAGTTGCTGCACTGCTGCACTCAGAGTCTATCTGAGAATGCTTGTAATATCATAACTTCATGACTTCTGACTACCGTAAACATAAGTCTTCTTCTTGCCGCCTGCGGCAAAGCTGTCCAAGCTCCCGGAGTCATATAGATTCATCTCCGGATAATCGTTCCTTACCACGTGCTGCTGACGCCGTCCATCACTCGATACATATGCTTGAGGCAGAGGCGTCAACCCCTGCTGTAAATGTCCTGAAGACGTTGGCTTTCGTCCGGCGAAACGCCGCATATTGTGCTTCTTCTGATTCTCTTCGGTCTCTCCTATCCTCGTATCCTGAGTGAACCTGATGCGATTGCCCAGCCGACTCCAAGGCAACGAGCCTTGAGCTCGAGCTAGAGACAGTCAGTATCTAGAGATCAAGCAGTTTAGGACATCTGCATCCCATCTATCTTTCTGATGATGGGTCTCGTAGCCTTTTGGCCAATTCGAGAAATGCCCTCACCTGCGAAAAACATCGTGCCCCAAATCGTGGCCGCAATCGCCAGCAAAATCGTATTTGCCCATGACATCGCCAAGAATTTTTCTCCGGTTTGTGCCTTGATGTTAATGGGTCCGCCGATGAAGCTAATGATCTTGACAGCACCATGTGCAATGCCGTGAGCTGCCAACGTCGCCAGAAACACAAACACGAAGGCGGCGACTCCGGCATAGAATGCCCAGCGAGCGAAGCTGGACTTGACGGCTCCCAACACGCCTAGCGCAAACGATGCACCAATGCATATTATGCCGATGATGTAGAGAATCGCTATCGCCAGCAGCACCAAGTGGAGATCAGACTGCTTCTCGCAATAGTCAACGTGCTTGTGCAAGCCGGTGGCGTTGTACTGAGCAACATCACCCACGGTGATATTGGTGCCATTCTTGAATTCATAGGTGCCATGGCAAGCTGCGAGCAAGTGGAAGCTCGTAAAGTCGGACAGATTGGCCGCACTGATCAGCTCTTGGTAATCCTGGTTGATATCCTTGACAATTTCCTTCGCAATCTTGGCTACTTCGGATGTCGCTGCACTGCCAATTGCGCTCGTGGCTGAGCTCAACTTGGACTCCGCTGCAGTTTTGGCAGACTCGACTTTACTACTTGCCTTGCTCTCGGCCGACGCAGCTTCGGCTGTTGCTTTGGTGGCAGCTGATGCAACTTTGCTGGTCAAGTCGGACAGAACTCCTCTAGCGACGCGATCGGGGCCAATCTGCGCAAGCTTGCTAATCGGGGTCATAGTCGCAGTGCTGAAATCGGTCATTGAGGGTCCAGAGAACAATGTCTCCGCCGGAAGTGCGACTGTCGAAGTGACTGGCAGTGACATGTCGTCAAGATCTCGATTGAGATTGGTGAGGTTTGTGAGCTTCAACAATTTGCTGTCGATAGACTCGATGAGATTTTCGCCGATCTGCGAGGTGTCGAGGGTGAACAGCGCGTAGGTCTCAAGGAACCCAGGCTTGTGCCCCGAAAGCAGGCAGAGAAAGGAGAGTATGAGTGTGATGATGGCGAAGACCACTCCAGCTAATGCAAGGGCGAGCTTGACTTTGCCCGCGGCTGCTCCAGTGGCCATGCCAGTGGCCCTGCCGAATGCTTTGTTGGCGGCCATCTTGCCGCCTCTGTTCAAGAAGCTTCTCAATTGCATATTGTTCGTCGATTTTGCGTTCGATATTTGGGATGCGATGTGGTCCTGATACTGCAAGTCTGTGGGCTCCTCAAGTCGCTGATCGTGGTTGATGCGTGCTACTTGTGTGGTTTGCAAGGAGTAATAAAAAGGCTTCGAATGTTCTGTCCTGCAGAGCCTCTTCTGCTGTACTTATTGACCAAACGAAAGTATGAAAATGTGTCGTAGAAGTGAATGTGTAGTGACTTTGGCGAACTAGCAGTGACCTCGAAACATAAAAGACATTGTTGAGGTCTCGACGCGCTGGAAGATCTGACAGGTAGACAATAGACTAAGTCTGAATGAGAATAGACAAAGAGCGACAATAGCATACAGGGTGCTCGTGAAGTGGATTTACCATATGTCTCTGATTGTCCATTGTCCCGTGTCCTCGGCAATTGTTCGCCAACAAAGCAGTTCTTGTCTGCCGACATAGTCGTCATCCAGAGGGCCCAGGGCACCTTTGCAGGCTCGAGTGCTATTCACGGACGTTGAGCCAAAGTGATGTTTGCTGACCGAGTCCTGGCGACCGTGAGTGCGCTGTAGTTACAGGTGTCCCGTCACATGTTAGAATGACCAGAAACATCTTTTGAGCCGTTTGCGCTCGCTGGTAGAGAAAGGTTCGATCTAATGGTCTTGCGGACCCCTGTTATCAACGTCAAGAAGCATATTCGAGTTCTCGTGAAGGTTGACAGCAGCTCCTGGTGTACCAATGAGCCAGTGCTGATGCTGTGATAACACTACCACGCCCATCTCCTGAGCCTGACTATCATATCTGGGTTGGCTCATTTGCGTTCTCATGCATCAATCGAGCTTTCGACTATTTGTAGTCACAGCATTTCTCGATGAGCATATGGAAGTCTCCTCGGAGTGATAATGCCAAGCACTGTACAAAACTGGATCTGCAAGTCATCAATGTATGGACGACATTCGTGCCGACGATGTGAGGGCGAAATCGAAGCCAAGAGTTGGCAGTAGCAAGAAAGGATATTGGGGTTTGCACGCAGCGACCGATGAAACCTCATCAGCCAGCCAACTTTATCTTTTCATTGCCACCACTCATCGGGCCTATCCAAAATAGTTCCACGTGCATGTCAATTTGATGGCATTGATGGCACAGATGAAAGCACAAACATTATTTGCTACACCTTAGGAATCCATCGCAAGCCGCACATACCGTGACATGGCGATAGCACCATAGCCACGACGAGGATTAGGAAATGCACCATATAAACTGCGTTGGTGCCCTTGGTGTTCTTCGCGCCGCTGCGCGCACACCAGCATGGAGCTACCGTCGTATCGCCGCCGCCAACAGTCTTTCCTGCATACGAACGGCCATACCGACGAGCAGAAGGATGGACAAATTCCGGGGAGTGTGCCCGTGCTAGAACGCGTGAGACAGTAAGTCTGGGAGTCTACAAAAAGTAATGCCTCGCGCTGACCAGGGACCAGCGTCACCTGGGCTAATTTCACTTTCCCAATGTCAACAGGCGGTGTCGCCTTAGTCCTTCATGCGACACCTCACAAATTCCGTGGTCTATACATCATAGGCAAGATCTTCTTCATCTTCGACCTTGTGACCTTCCTCGCCATTGCAGCCCTGATCACTACTCGATTTGTGCTCGGACGACATAAGTCGGCCTTGCAGAAAAGTTTAGGTCATCCGACAGAAGGCCTGTTCTTCCCGGCGACACTGCTAGCACTGTTCAATGTGCTCGCGTTGATCCAGACCTATGGCGTGCCGGCTTCTGGTCCTTGGCTCGTCGTGGTTATGAGAGTTTTATTCTGGATGTACCTGGTGATCACCTTCACAGCCGCTGTCGGACAGTACTGGTATCTGTTCACTGCGCCGGAGAGACTGACACTGCACTCGATGACCCCCGCATGGCTTCGTGAGTATTATCATGTAGGGCCGTCTTGATTAGCGAGAGGCTGACCCAGACTAATTAGTCCCCACCTTTCCGCTGATGCTCAACGGAACATTGGCGTCTATGATCGTGGCTGATCAACCAAACGCTCAGCGTGTCCCCATTGCTGTTGCAGGCCTCGCATTTCAAGGTACGGGATTCATGATCTCGTTCATGATGTTCGCAATCTACGTACATCGCCTGATGCAATATGGACTCCCTGCGCCCAATCTCCGGCCTGGCATGTTCATTGCTGTCGGGCCCGCCTCCTTCACCGGCATTGCTTTGATGGGCATCGCCAATGGATTCTCTCAAGACTATGGATATTTTGCACGTCACCCTAATAGCGTTGAGATTCTGCAGGTCGTTGCATTGTTCGCTGCTATATTCCTCTGGGCCCTTTCATTCTTCTTCTTTTCAATTGCACTTCTTTCAGTATTAGCTAGCCTCAAGAAGATGTCATTTCATCTCGTCTGGTGGGCTATGGTCTTTCCCAACTCAGGCTGGACCATCGCAACCATCGACATTGGAAATGAATTACAGAGTCAGGGTATACTTTGTGAGTCCGATGATCATCTCACGATCGAAAATGCAATGACTGACATATATAAGGGGTTGGATCTGCAATGACTATCCTACTGGTTGCCGTTTGGATATATGTATTCGTTATGGAAGTGCGCGCCATCGTCACTAAGCAAATGGCGATGCCTGGCAGAGATGAGGATGCAGGTGAGCCGCTCGAACACTGATTGACACATCGCTGCAGAGGTCTGACGAGGATTGTGCAGATCAGTACAAAGAAATTGACAGAAAAGCCAAGGTTCCAACGCCACCAAGTAGAACACCAAGCACGATATCCGACGATCGGACGCCAGTATGATGGAAAAATAGAGCGACAAATGATCCTTACGCCACGTACAGGAGAGCAGCCGCTGTGCTCAAAGTCTCGCTTGGAAACCATCAACATCGCTATGAAGGTCTGGTGCGCTTTCTCTGCACGACGAGACAAAACCAATCTAGAGAACACGTATGTAGTCATGACTCGCCGTGCAGTCAGATTGACTCTTCGAGTTCGGTTCCATCTCTGAAAATTTTATCTGACACCGACTTCTTGCAGCATGTTCACGATGTCCTGGTGGCCAGCAGCGGCCGCTGACAACACCGTTCCATAATGTCCGCCCTGAAGCCCCACTTGCGCGCCTTGCTCGAGAAGCAGTCGAATGACTCTCTTCCTATGGCGAAAGGAGGCGCAATGTAATGCCGTGCCATAGTGACCGCCTAGAGCGTTCACGCTAGCGCCATGTGCAAGTAACAATTCCACCATTAGATCCGAAGCGGAATCGGTCGCGGCCTGAAGCGTGTGGCCATACATGCCAGCCGCCTCCACATTGACGTTCGCTCCGTGGTTCAGAAGCATTCTGACGGTGCTGATGCGGTCTTCGGCGGCTGCAGCTTGGAGTGCTGTGCCGTATATGCCGCCGATCAAATCAGGCTTGGCGCCATTGTCAAGCAGAATTCGTACTATTGCATCGTGACCGCCCAGAGCTGCTGCTTGTAGTGCATTGCCCATGCCCTCCTCGCCAGTGAGGTTGACGTTAGCCCCTCGTTCTACAAGTAGGCGTACAGCATTGAGATGGCCATTAAGTGAAGCGTTCTGCAGCGGAGGCCCCCAGCATCCGCCTTGTAGGTTGACATCTGCGCCGTGATCCAGAAGCCATTCAACGATAGCTTCATGGCCCTTCGATGAGGCCGCGGACAGAGCGCAGCCATTTCCATCATCAATGGCATTAACATTGATACCAGACTCGACTAGATTTTGGACCTCCAGCAGCTGACCGCCTAGCGCAGCATCGTACAGTGCACTCTCGTTGTTCCTTTGATCTGATTGCATCTTGGGCGTTTCTGATATATTAGGTGGTTCAACGCATGCTTGACAGTGGCAGCAGGACTGACATATGGCTCAGTAGCAACTCAAGTAGCTGGTGTCAAAGACAATCTATATACCATGTCAGCTCGAGAATACGTTGTTGATGCCTGGAGTCACTGCTGCCTTGACACAGAGAGTTTGCTAGCTTCTTGGCGGTATGTTGCGGGCAACTTGCACTGGAGCACCGGCAGGCGCAACTTGAGCTTCCTAATTGCTATACATCATCTTGATATGCTCACCGTGTCATCGACGTGCAGCTGCCTCTGGAGCAGAATCATCCTTGATCCCAAAGAAGGTTGTCAGGGCTAGAGATATGATGAACAACGTTGCTTAGGGAGTTGTGATCCTCACAGTGTAGACAACAGGCGAGTGTCGACTGTGGTCATGTTATGTGGATTTTCCGCAAGATTGATGTCCAGATCTCAAGTTGTCTGAAATGGGTATGTTTTGATAGTTGATGAGGCCAACGGGCAATAAGTGCCAAGCCCCACTAGCGACTCGCTTAGCTCGGGCACTTCGGCAGAACTTTTCGACATCGCCAAGCGTGGATTTTACGATTGAGCTCTCTCGAAGCCACCGCACGACGACAAGACTGGACTTGCTTTACTAACCACCCTCACACAGCCAAAATGAGTACGTCGTGATGGAAATGTCGAGGATGAAAACACGAGACTGATGACTTGAACAGCGAAGGGAACGTCCAGCTTCGGCAAGCGCCACAACAAGACGCACGTTCTGTGCAGACGCTGCGGTACGAGATGAGCATCAAACACCGGATCATACGAGGCATTCCGTACTGACAAGATTCCCACTGACAGGTCGCCGCTCTCTTCACGTACAAAAGAAGACCTGCGCCAACTGCGGTTACCCAAGCGCTGGTATCAGGAAGTGTACGTCCTGAACACTAATCGACCATCATCCCGATCCCCAATGCTAATGCTGTGCATCTATAGACAACTGGGGTGAGAAGGCCAAGAGGAGAAAGACCACCGGCTCTGGCCGCACCAGGTCTCTCAAGCTCGTCCCACGCAAGTTCAAGAACGGCTTCCAGAAGGGCACTCCCAAGGGCGCCCGTGGTCCGGCCAACCAGTAAATCCATCACTCCCGATAAATGACGACTACCACGCGATCGGCGATACGAGGACGGACCAGATGCAGCATGCAGCGCATCAAGAGCTGAAATGAAAAAGGCGGCAGGAGGCGTTCGGCGCGGATATCATACCCACCCACAGACTTGTTGGCATGGTGGCTGTACTTTGCGACAGTGAGGCGAGCGGAAGTTGCACTCTTGCATGAGAGCGCGACTGGCTCATGTTGCTGAGTAGCGGAGGTAGCGTCCGTAATGACACTGCCGGCGTAAAGCTCAGGGTTCCTTCCAGTACAACTGGGACCGGACCGTGGTAATCTCATTGAACAATGTCTCTTCTGATACTGACATCAACAGGAAACCTGTCGAGACTTGAGGTCGCACCCCTACATCTTGCGAAGTGCTTCCCCAGATTTTCATCAGATCTGCGACCTTGCTATGCTCACAGCAAATGTTGTTTGTCAGTGGTGGATCTTCTACATCACACCCTGAAGTCCTCGTGTGCTGCTTGCATCTATCGCTCATCTACGTGCTAATAGCTCCAGTGCTTCTGGACAGCTTTTGACAATCGAACTTCTCCCTTTATTGGCACATAAGATCAAGACGCGGTCATGGTTTGCGCCGCGGACACAGGCTGACCTGTGGTACATGTGCTACCTGCACAGAGTGTGAATACGGTTGAAAAGTGCTTGCGGTAAAATTGCCCATGGTGACCAAATCTTGCGCATTCCACCCTCGCCGCCGTCTCTATATTTAGTTGGCACATTTGATGACACCAGACCCACCGAGGCACTCAGAGGTCTTGCCATCCGCGCTCTTGGCTATATTGCAGCATCATTAGCAACACATCGTACAGCTCACTGGCAAGCTTCCAGCCACAGCAAAGACTTACGAGTCCAACCGTTCTTCGTCCACTTGTAATACTGGAAGTCGCCGCCTGGGGCTTCTGCGCACTGTCGACCTTCACCGTCAGCACACGTGCTCATGAGCTGCTATTGGAGCTGAGAGGAAGGCACTTACGCAAAAAGCGTCAAAGCCTGAATTCTTGCAGGTCCCATCGTCTGACCAGCCTCTATTGCAGTACATTGAGGTATCGGCCGCCGCGAGGGAGGCTAGGCCGATGAGGCAGGCGACAGTGACTGCGGACTTCATGTTGGACTGCTGGGATGCTGTTCTTGGAGAGTATTGGTGACAAGCCGAATGTTATGGTACCCCTAGCATGCCGAGGGAAGTCGGTACACTTATACGATGGGGTATGAGATGGCCAGAGCCCGCTTCGCTCTACCGTGAGACCTGTTCTTCATTATCTTCGGCAACGCGAGTGATGAATGCTGTTAGCGTTTTCCGAGATTGAAGCAGGGGCATGTATAGGGTGGATCTACGATTGCAGACGTGGTCTTTGGGATTGCAATAGTGGAGGCGTGACCTGCCCGTGATACGCCTTGACTGTCTAGAGAACCTTGATATAACTGCTAGCTGCATCCTCATATAATTGTGAGATCCTGAGTATGGTGCAGACCATGGGCCAGATCTAGACCCAGCTGAGACAGCCCAGCTTCTTTTGATCTCAGATCAGGCATTTTTAGAGTCGTCGGTTGTTCGACTGATGTCCATGCAGGAAGTAGCTCAGGCGATCGACCAATCTCGGGCGGTGTCGTATTTGTGATCCTTGTACAGAGGCTTCGCAAGACCGCACCGCGTGTCTAAGAATGCGTGTAGTGACACTACGTCTCGAGCCAGCAGTTCACGACCACCTAGATCCAGACTAGAGGTCATGCATCGTAGGTGTCATGCATCGAAGCGTGATGGTCCAAGTGAAAAGAAGAGCTCTGTCTAGCCATGGACGATTTTCGCGTGGAGTCGTAGTGTTTCTCTGAGGTCGTGACTGCTTCCGAACCTCACTTTTCCTCCACGCACTATGACCCGCGTGACATGGCGTCACCGCCGTTTGGCAGGAACCTTTATCGAGCATTGATTCGCCCGAGTCTGTACAGTCGACATTTGGATCTACGCCGTTTCTTCCATAGCCATAGAAAGCAGCCAAATCATGGCACTCATTAGCCAGCCAAAATCGGCGTCGCCGTGAGATGCGGCATGTATCATTGATTAGTCTTTCAATGGAAGCACTCTTATGCAACGGCTGCCATCTTGAACTCTGCTGATCCGCATCAACATCCTTGCTATTCTACGAACAGCTCCAATGAGTGCCGGCTTCGTCTTCGTCAGTGAGGATCCAGCGAATCAAGATGATCCCAGTGCTGTCCGCAAGAAAGTCCGTTCGCAAGCAGCAATACACTCTCACAGAACGGCTCCGCGTAAAGGGACCAAGGCCGCGAAATACAAGCCTAGGGCTCACGGCTCTACTTCAGGCTCTATAGCGTCTTCAGCGTCAGCGTCAGCATCAGCTTCCGGGTCCTCGGCCTCTTCGGCGCGATGTTCCATAAGTAGCCAGAGCACCTCAGGCGGCTCAGCCACTTCACCAGGGTCTCTAGGACCAGTTCCCATTAAGCGTCAGAGAACAGCAGTGGTATCACGACTTTCACCTGTTGTATCATCGAGACAGTACGGTGCTCCGAACCAGACCGCGCCTGCCACCTGGAGGGTACTACCTCCGCTTCCAAGCCCGCCTCGATCGCCTGGCCACAGAAGTCCCAGAAGTCAAGCGCAACGACTAGTAGCTGCACGGAAGAACTTCTCGGCGGCCAATATTGGCAGGAAGCGCTCGCATAGTGGCTCGTTCACAAGCGAGGAGCCTATCATCCTATTACCCTATGGCCGCCTCCCAGACCCAGCGTACATGGATTCGAGCAGCAAAGATCCCTTCGCAACATACCCAGTGCCTTACGAGTCATGGTTCGGCTGGCTGCTAGACTACTGGTACTCTGGTGTGCTGCCTAGAAGCAAACGACTTGTCAAAGTCACTGAGATGCAAATGTCGAATTATATTACCTGGTCGCGAGCTTTTGAGATCACAGAGCCAGCGTTGTACTACACCTCGCTCTTCCTGGCTACGGGTATCCCAGTCTCCAATGGTCAGCTTGGTATCGACAAAGCATTGTGGCTTCGAGGGCAGGCGGTCAAGGCGCTGAACGAGGCTCTCAGTGATCCGCAGCGAGCAACAAGCAATGCCGTGATTTCTGCCGTTGGCAAGGTAGCCTTGCATGAGCATATCTACGGAGACAGGCAAGCTTCACATCGCATTCATCGTCCAGCGCAGCAGCGGTGAGTACCTTCTCAAAGATGGTTTGGAAGATGACTGGCTAATTGCAGAAGCATGATTGCAATGCGTGGCGGCGTGGAAAGGCTTGGCTTGCCGGCCATCACCTTGCAGCTTATGGTGTGGTACGATGCACTGATGGCAGCTGAATCCGGAACTACTGCATACTTCGCGGATCTGCCAGAGCGGCTCGACCTAAAGTCTTTTGCGCCGAACGAAGCGGTTCAGGTGACCAATGAATCTTCGCCGCATCGGAATAAGCACCCTGGGTATGGCGAGAACCTGAGGTCGCCCAAACTGAACCAAGCGCAATGGCAGGCTTCGAGACCATCTGGACCAGAGCGTTCTCGTGTCAAAGACGTAAGCGATGGCTAGCTGTCCTCTCAACAGTCAGTAACTTCAGCGTCCTTGAGAGTCGACTGTCATCTGTCCGCCAATGCGGCAGTCAAGCAGACGGTGCCCGACTGGCATGACTGACGGCGGTGTCAGCTCTTGACATGTCGCTCACCCAGTCATTAGGCCATTTCAAGACAGCGTAAATGCCTGTGAAGGCAGCTGATCGTTAGCGGGATACAAGCCTAGAATTTCTAAGCTTGGTCCAATAGTGTACACACATACGACGGCCATTGAATGACAGCCAACACTGGCACTCAATTCAGGCAATCAGATATTTGCGTATGCGAGGCAACGCTATATTGCCGCATCTGGACAGTATCTCTGTGGCTAGATGTGGCTAGACGCTGCTGCATATGAGTAAACGGCCGCATGACTGTTACGTCCAGTGCTGGCACATGCATTAGCAGTGCTGCATATCGACCAGGAACCTACGACAGTCGCATTCAGCGAGACCGCACAGGATAACTGAGCCGTATGGCGTGCTTCGGGATTGTGAACGCTGAATTAATCCACAGCTCTCGTCGTTGTCGTCTTTGCAGGTGATTCGAGCTCACGCTGTCGAAGGAAATGATGCATATCAAACGCTCATTTTAACAATTGAGGAGGTGCAAATACTGGAAAGTATCGCAACACGAGATGCACCCGCTGCATGAAACCTCTACATAGACATACTAGCTGTAACTACCTGTAAGATGGGGGGTCAAAGAGTGCCGAGACTCCGGCGTACTGCGATCAAGAGTCCGTCTTACATCGCCGATCAACGTATATTCTGCAGCTGGCCGTCCACGTGTTGACACATGTGTCCCTGCGGAGAATAGGAATCTAGAGGCTCGCGGCATCGGCGGCAATGGTAACCTGATGATAGCCACAGGTACGTATCTTTATGCTCATGTAATCCGGAGATGAAAGCTTCCTACACCGAAACGCCCTGCAGAACCAGAGCAAGGTCAACCTTACCCATTCCGCGAAAAGACGCGATGTGAAACATGTCAGCTGGTCTGCTGTATTAGGAAGGCTCGCTAGCGGCAGGAAAGAGGCGCGTAAGATCATGTGTAGTAGGATGAGGAGAAGACCCCGCTCGTGACAGCGTGCTACGTTTGGTTGGCAGCCTCCGCTCGAATGATCTTGTAGCGCCTGAGAAAGGAAGTTGGGGCTAGTGAGGTTCCTGCGTAGGTGTAGCACCGTCCGCACGGTTTGGTAGGGTCCTCGGCCACTTCTGCATGAAAGCTTGCGGTTGAAGTGAAGGAGAGGCTTTTCTGGCCATCTTGTCAGGTCAGAGCAGCTGTGAAGTTTGCTCGGTATGGCAAGTGCGAGTCAAGACAGCACAGGATCGACTATTGACACGAAGCAGTTTCTGGGATGATTGTCGCACGTCTTGTCAGTCGATTGGCCGTCCGGCGACGATCTTCGATTATATGCTTGGAAAGCGGCTGCAGTGTGGCGCTACCCAGCCGCAAAACGGGAGTTGTGGCGCGAGTGTCTCATGGGACAGGTGACTGTTCATTATTGGGTCAATGATGAAGAATCGATGGGCGGGCGCGGCCCCGAAATGTTGCTTGATCTCAGCGGCTAACTTCGCCTACCCTCTGCAACTGCCAAGGCATCATATATCACCAGAGATAGGGAAGATGGCGAGCTCGGCTATCGGAGGCTCACGCCAAGGAGCGGGCAAGGTGGCTTTGTATCGGACGCTTTCCCTTATGCAGCGAACTCGCGAGACCTTATCCTCAGGAACAAGCAGGGACCGGCGCGATTATCAGCGTCCATTCTTCGAAGGGTCCTAGGCCCTGGATTGTGAAGAAGATAGAGGTATTGTTCATGCAACGAAGCCAGGGAGATCAGCTCAGGTCGACGGGTAATTCGGTGTACATAGCGATGATGCGCGCGACGGGCGCGATGAGCGCGGTTCATGCGTGAAATAATAGAAACCACAAAAGATAGCGTAAACGTATAGTGGAGACTTGGTCTGTGTGCGGAGCATGTGTGTCCTCGAGCAAGTGGCAGCTGATTATTGAAGCAGCAGGTACCTTACGCTTCTCAATAGCGCGTAATACCTCCTCTGAACAATTGTTTCCTTGCTTCCTCAAAAAAAGTTGTCCGCTCCCTACTTATCTTGCGCCTTGGTACTGCAACCTGAAATCACTGTACTTTCTCCCACCACTTACGAGCACATTCCCTGTCGCGTAGCATTGAGGGCTAGACTTCGTGATCACCACACCCACCCCGCAGTAGTGAGCTGCCGTCTCCAGATTCCTTGGGACAATTTGTCTCTCGACAATCACTCCACCGGCATAATACGTACTCACAAGATCGATTTTCTGAACACGACGGACGACAACGACAACGATCGGGACACCATCACCCAGCCTCACATCTGCCATACCGCTCCTTGCGAACCAAGGACGACCCCGGCAGCGACCTCGGAGTGGGACGCGGCTGAATGTGCCTTTACCGTTCAAAACAAAGAAGACGGCAAACTTTCGATTGAGTCGGAGTGGGATATTTTTCTCTACTCCTCCGACAATCGATTGCAGAATAACGTAGCACAATGACTGCGTCGAAGGTGGGTCATGTCCGTGAACGCCTCCACCGCTGATCCCATCCCGCTGACGCCGATCAGGATATTTCGCGTCCAGCGAGCACATCGCATCGACTGTCCGTCGGCGGCGCTACCAGCCTGCCTGCTCGCAATTCCTATAGTCGCACCAACTCGCACAATGTCTCGCTCAGCACGGTGGCAGGCAACAATAACCGCATCGGGCGGAGAAAGAGCTCGACCTTCTCACCAATGGCGAATGCGGCTGCTCTAGGTGCTGCAGTCGAGAATGCGGTCGCAGACGGTTCTGCATCGATCAGCAATCGGCGCAGCTCCATGTCAAGATCGGCGCTTGCGTCGCTTCACGATGGAAGTCAGCCGAGTAGCATGCCGCAGCATGTTGCCGTTCCAGAACGCAGCGGTGGCAGTGCATTGATCGACGGGCCTCCGTTGTCATCGTATAGCGACAAGTCGAAGGTGAAGATGCGCAGGGCGTCTGACGGCACTCGTCTGACCAAGAAGGAGAAGGCAGCCACTGGCGATCTGAAGTGTGAGACATGCGGCAAGGCATACAAACATGGCAGCTGCTTGACCAAGCATCTGTACGTTGTATCCCAATCCATTGCTGTGTTGTGAGCGAGCACTAACAGACTGGCCAGCTGGGAGCATACGCCGCAGTGGCAGGTCACTTCGAAACTGCTGATCTCCAAACATCAGCAGGTTCAGCTCTTGGAAGCGGCCTCTGTGCTTGTTGCGATGAACCAGGATAGCAACGGTACAAACGACAGCGACAACTCCTCCTCGCCTGCAGCGTCTGGCTCGTCCGACATGCGCGATGAGGAGCTCAGCTCAGCCGAGACGACTCCTCCGCCGCAGACGGATTCCTATCGAGACAGCAAGCGCTTCAGCAACAACAGTAGCAACTACTCGCGTAGCTATCAGTCAGTCTTCTCGGAGAGCGCGCCCCACGGGGAAAGCGGCTTTGGCCATCAGCGCAATTGGAGCACGTCCAGCAACCGACCTGGCACTGCCAACACTTCGATTGCGGACAGCTATCGAGGCGAGGATCCGCAAGATCTGGCCGCTGCTGTTGGGCTGTTGAGTTGCAGTTACGGCACGCCCAAGACTGGGCCAACGCACTTGGCCTCCGATGTTCCGCCGGTGCCGCCATTGCCTGCGAAGTACGCCAACAACTTTGCTCCAAGTTATCGTACCCACCAGGTGGACGTGGACATGGACGACGAAATTGACAGCGCCCATGACAGGCATGATGATGTCGACGAGGGCATGTTCGGCAAGATGGACGCTTAGTGGCTGCTTCCGAATAGCATCGGGGCCAAAGCCACACGAACGAACACGACCATGTGAATGAATACTACGTGATATATTTCGAAGCTCTATTTGCGGCATCAGATGAGGCGATGGATGATCAAGACGATGACTCTTGTCTCATTACAATTTACTGGATCGCGACTGTTTGGGGACGATTTCACTGGGCATGACCAAATCGAATCAAGTTGCATAGCGGCGAAGCTCCGCAACGCCATTCCAACACCGATGAGCGGGTCTACGTGCTCGCGAGGTTGAAGATGGGATGGCGGGTCGAGCGTTGAGCAGCCGGACGGCGCAATGGGGAGGGAAGCAGGGCGGCTTTCTTATCTACTGTTGATCTTGTATTCGAGAACTCTTATTTTGAGTGGGAATTGCTTGCATAGCTAGTGCATGAGTAGCATCTGCGACAGGACTGCGGAGCGACAGGAACTGCGATCGACTGTTTGAGAAAGCTGGTGGCCAGCACTGTTGTATAGTCTCTAGCTGTATGCAATTCCTTAACTCGACCAATGCTCCTCCTGTCTTTGCCTCCATCTGTATGAGAGATAATCGTGACAAGAACCCCAGCATATCAAGAGTCCGTCTCAGTTCGCTTACCAAGCTAGGTACAACAAGCATTCACACGAATCTCAATGGCTCCGCTGTCGCCACAGCAGTCTTGAAGTACAACTCCGAGCATGCCTGCTCAATTACGTCCACCACTTTCCAAGCAGCCTTCAACAGTACATTAACGCCCGTGGACCCACCTCGGTATACCGACTCTGAGCTGAACTCCTCAATCCTGGTAATCGACCAGCTCCAGAGGAAATGCAATCGATCAACAACAGCTCCATTCGACCAGTGCGCAGCTGTATTGCTCCTCGGAAACGGTATCGATGGCACACGACCGTCGGGACAATCTGCCAGCTGGCAAATCACATCCCAATTCAGATCGCCGTGATCAATATTCAGCTCCGCATACCGGTGCGGCTGATGCTGAAAGTACGCTCGCACATTATCAGTGTGATTCCGATAAGAATGCAGCACAACATCCTCATGCCCATCGACCTGCGTAGCCCCGTAGAAATAGCGGTAAGGTTGCCACTCGCCGCGTCCTACGTGCCTCCGCATGCTGTTAAGCCAGGTCTCGTCGTCTTTCCGCAGGCTGAGCAAAAATCTGGCGTCTGGGTACATTTCTGCCATTTCCCGGTACATGAAGGGCCATGGGAGGTCTTCGAAGGCGTCGAAGTAGCGGGTCTGGTCGATTAGGGCCGAGTGGTCGCCATTGGCCCATGTGTGGACGAGGTGCCGGCTTCGGATGTCTTTCCAGCCTAGGCGCTTGTAGCCTAGGAGGGCGAGAGCGTCGCCGATGGATGTGGTGCCGGTTTTTGAGAGGCCGATGACGAAGATCTTGGGTTTGAGGTTTGTTGGGGGTTGCGCGATTTGTTTGGCTGCGAGGAAGATGGCGGAGACTAGGAGTGGCAGGATTGCCCATGTGTACCGCATGGTTTGCTTGCAGGCCGCATGCGTGAGGATGAGTTTAAGGAACGCATGCGATGGAGCAGAAAAGAACGGCAAACGGGCGAGGCCGAGGATTGTTGAACCTACGTTTCCAAGGGATCATACCTCCATGTTGGCTGTCATAAGCCAAACTTCATGTTCTGCGGGGACGTGGGGAAACGCAGCGGGGCATAAGATCTCGAGGGTACATATGTGAATAGTTGGCAACATAAAGCTCAAATCGATCAAGTAATCCTCTTCTCCTGCCTACAGTCTAAGACTCACTACCCAACATGCACATACTAGGTCTCTGCAACGGCCAACTCCAAGGCAACAGCGAAATCCTGCTCAAAGCCGCCCTCACAGAAGCCAGCTCCATCGACCCTTCCATCACCACATCATGGATCCACGTCCCCTCCGTCGTCATCCCCAACAACCCCCCTCCGCTCCGAGGAGCCATGGACATCACAGCCGGCAGCATAAAATCGCACATGGATCCCACAGCAGCAGCCACGGCGCCAGACGTCCATGTCGATGACCGAGCCGCAGCTCTGAACGCCATCCTAGACGCAGACGCCATCATCGTGTCCTCGGCGACATACTCGCATCAACCCCCCGGCTTCCTCAAAGTCCTTATGGATCGTATCGGCGGGCCTTTCCTAGACGCGGGCTTCGTCAAGACCGCTATCTGCATGAAAGAAGCTGGAGTCCCTCACTTTGCGGACTTTGCGTACGACGAGAGGATTCTGAAACCGCGGGTTCTGGGATTCATGATGACGAGCGGCTCGACGACGCGGGATCAGTACTCCATGGCGTTACCGAGTCTGCATGTGCTGTTCTATCCCCTTCATGCGAAAGTGATTGACCAGTTCATTGGGAACCACTGTCTTGACGCTGGCTCCGTGCTCCTGAAACCTGAGCTCATGGCTCGAGCGAAGACGCTGGCACGGAATGTCGTCAGTCAGATGGGGAAACCCTTTGATGAAGCGAAGTACCTTGGACCGCAAGAACCGGGATCATGTCCGTACTGTCATCTAAGCACCGTCGAGCTCTACTACGATGGCAAGAACGGCGTGGGTTGCGTGACGTGTGGGGCGAGAGGCAAGCTGGTACTCAAGCCTGATGGGCAGATGCTCCCTGAGTTTGAGGAAGACTCGGAGTACAGTTGTATTACCATGCGAAGCAAGATCAAACATGCCGAGGAGATCATGTCGTGGGGTGCCGGCGAGTCGGGAAAAATGGCCGAGATCCAGGAGGAGAAGCAGAAGTGGCTGGCGCTGGAGGTCCCAAAGGTGCCATTGCCGAGTGAGGCACGGTGAGCAAAAACGCACTAGCATTGACAGTGCGATATAGGTGATTTTTCTCGGCGGTAACGAGATTCAAGACATCAAGGGTCGTGCCATTATTATGATGCTCGTGAACAGACATCTGCTTTACTTCTGCGGCCTTGGCCCAATGATCTGCCGTCTGCCACCAAAATTGATACCGCTCCCAGTGCTGCTACCCCTGTTCATGCTATCGCCTCCCATATAGCCATACTGATTGACGTCCCAACTCTGACCCTGACCGGTACCAGCATTCGGATCTCTCGGCGCGTCCTTCTGGCTCTGCTGGTTCGCCTCCCATTCACGCTGTCGCTCGCGTTCACGCTCCATCTCGCGCTCCAGCAAACTCTTGCTCGCCCAACCGCCCGCTTTCGTCTTCTGCTGCGAAGCAATGCGCCGGTCGCGATCCCGCTGCTGCTCAAGCGAGGTGTCACCCGCTTCTTGAGAGCTACTAACGCGTGGTCTGGCGAATGGAGGTGGCTTATTTGCTGAAAGAAACTGGTCTGTCCTGTTTGACTTTGCTTGCTCTGGACTGTAGGCCTTGAATTCCTTCTCTGGGGTAGGCAGAGGTCTGTTGGCACTGCCAAGTGGGGACGAATGTGGTGCCGACTCGATGTGGGAAGGGACGGAGGACGATGAGTCTGATTGTTGTAATGGGTGCGACCGTGTCGGTAACTCTGGTGGCTCTTCTTGCGCATCTGTGCTCCCGTCGAATTGCAGATGGGATGGCATTGTGGGCAAGTTTGGACCTTCCTCATCCTGGACCTCCTCCACGACTGGTTGTGGCAGCGGTCGCGTGGGTAATGCAGGCGGATCCGACGGCAGCGGTCTTTGCGCGGGTGCTTGTGCTGCTGGCGTTGGGCGAGTGAATGGTGACTTTGGGCTGTTCTGCCATTGAGATCGTAGATACTCGCGCTCATCGCCCGCCCAACTAGCTTCGCTTTGATGTGCGCTCGATGCTGTGGAAGGCCTGTCCGCTGTGGGAGGCCTGTCTGCCGTACTCGGTCGTGACCGATCCGTGCCTCTGCGCAACCTTTCCTCCCGTTCTACCTGGTACTGTCGTTCTCGCTCGCGTGCTTCTTCAAGCTGCTTCTCAAGCTCACGCACCTTTCTTTGTTCGGGTGTCTCATCTGCGACACCATCACCACTCACGCCAGCCTGCTCTCGTTGGTATTGGGACAAGGTCTGACCTCTGAGAATAGTGCTACTGGGCACTCTAGGCTTCTCTGGTAGCTTTGGCTTCAGTGATGCCTGCAGCTCGGCATCCTCCTTTCGTTTGACCTCTTCCTCCTCCTTCCACTTGCGCTCTTGCTCCTCCCATTGCCGCTTCTGCTCTTCGACTCTTCGTCTCTCTTCTTCGCGCAGTCTTCTTGTCTCCTCTTCCCATCGCCTCTCCTCCTGAACCTTCTCACGCTCCTCCTCTGCCTCGCGCTCCACCCGCCGCTTATGCTCTGCCTCCTCGGCTTGCTGCCGCAACCGTGCCTCCTCCGCCTCTTTCTCCTTCCGCTGCCGCTCCTTCTCTGCCAGGCTCGGTACGGATGGAGCCTGACTAGTAATCTGCCTCCTCGCCCCAAAGCTGATACCCTGGTTGCCCTGCGATGCGCCGCCCATGTAGCCGTACTGATGAATGTTCCACGCTGGTGAAGTGATGCTCTCGTCCTTCCTGCTGCTCCAGCTGCTCACGGGCCCTGGCGACTTTGTAGCGTTGCTACCCTGAGAACCCGTCGACCCGCCAGTGAGCGCAGGCGACATTGCGCGAGCAGAAGGCATGGCGGCAGAGGGTTTGGTCGGACTCCTAGGCCTTCCATATGGACTTCCTCGCAAGCTGCCTGTGCCATTCGTTGTGTATGCGCCGCCCGTCACACTCGGCGACACAATTCCCTGCTTCTTTGGGCCAATTGTCGTTCTGAAACGCGACGGGTTTGCCGCGTGCGCCTGCCTGCTGAACGCTCCCAGGCATTGGAGCACTTGCGCTGGATCCTTCGCCTCGTACAAGTCGACCGTCAAAAAGCGATCGTGCGCCGGCAGATTCAGAGGCGGCATCTCGCATGCTTTCAAGAAGTGACTAATGTTCTCCATCTGCATGAATGGCATCTGACTCTGCTTAAACTTGACGCCGGGCGGAGGAAGCGCCAGATTGGCCAATTTGCAGAGCGCGACGCCATCTTTCAGCGCTTCGAGCAAGTCTCCAGGCGGCAGCAATTCCCCAAGTGTGTCTTCTATCCATTGGCGTGCCTCGTTCGCGGCTTGTGGGGAGTATCTCGAAAGTCGTAGAGCCTTCACATCTTGGTCGAGGGAAGATACAGAAGCCATACTGTCGCTACGGTGTCCAGTGTGTGAAGCGACCAACGCGCATGTCAATGTGTATGCAGGAGGCGGGAAATAGCAAGAAACAGCAGGTGGGTTCCAGATCCAGATGCATGGATGTTTTGGCGGCCTGGTCACTGATGACGCGCTGCCAGACCAGCTCCAGCCAGGCACGAGGCAGTGGGGTCAGTGCGGGTCGCAGCGGCGATCAGTCCTCTCACAAAGACTGAACAATAAACAAGACACCACATCTCGAATCCCGCATCTCGCTACGCCTGTCCGCCTCGCAAAGATATCACGACATCTAGATTGGCGGAACCAGGACGCCTAAAAACAATCACGATCAAGGCTGGCAGCATTTGTGAATACATCCAAGACCGCTGATACAGCGTCACAGCCCACTTAAGGTGCCAGCTCTGAAGCCACCCTAGACGCACTTCGCTTCATTCCTTCTGCTACACATCTCAGAGGTTCACAAGCATGGATTCAATGCGTCAGCTTTCTACCTCTTTGCCTCGACGCCGCAATGAGCAGCCGCAGGAACTCATGGCGGACTTTAAAGCGGCCGCCTTATCAGTGACCAACCTCTATCGGAGCGCGGCAGATGCAGCGAGTAAGGCTCGAGCAGCGGGCTACCAAGACGCTCTAGAGGATCTCATTACTTTTCTGGACAAGGAGAATCTTGGTTTGATGGATGGCGAGGGTTGGCGAGTGCGGCAATGGGCCACGCAGAACTTGTCGGATGATGGGACGGACAGCACGCGACAGCAGACCAGCGAAGATGAGCAGGAAGATGGTCACAGAGAAGAGGAGACGGTGGACACTCGGAGTTCTTCGCCGGAGATAGCGAAGAAGCCAGCTCTACATACCGCTTCCAGCGAGCTCAACGACGACACAAGTCGGAGAGTGGCTTCTGAACCGCCCATGCAGCCGCCGGCACCTCACCAGGCTGCAGCAGTGACCAGCGCTCCGTCCATGCCAGACTTTACATTTCGGTCAAATCAGACCATGCCAAGCAACCACGACCGAGAATCTGGCATGGAGATCGACGGCACCACAACATCTACGAACCCGGAAAACGTGCGCTTCATGGCCCGATCCACACGAAGCAAGCACAGCAACCACAACCGGCAACGACAGGAAACCAGGACCTTGAATCTGGCCCTTGGGTCCGGAGCTGGCAGCAAACGGAAGATACCGTACCCAGACTTTTTCAATATTGACGGGATTGACTTTGGCGGGAATGATGGGAACAAGCGAGATGGCAATGGTGGGAGGGGAGGAAAGCGAGGGAGGCATGTGTGATGGATGCATCTGTTGGTTGGATTGGGTGCGGAGCATTATTCTTGAGGTTGCATAGCGTGGAGAGGATGCATTTGGCAGCGTCGCATGAGACCACGAATTCTCGATACCCAACGCCTTCTTGGCGTCTTTGCATTCTATTGTATGAGAGGGAGGAAATAGAGCCTACATAGCTTCCAGCTCGAGAGCATATGCATGACTCATACTTGATTACTCATGCGAGCGCCATCATCACGAGCCGCCTCGAAGCGCCTCGACACCTACAGGCAGACATCGCGTACCTGACAAGACGTTCCAGACCCACTTGCAGTCACTGTCGCTCACACACCACGCGACAACCGCTCTTATGGACTCTACGACTCATACTTACATCTCCACCGATCGAGCGCATCCACCTATAGATTGACCCGCCCTCTGAAATTCGCTGAATCAGCGAGAAAGAAAAGAAGAGCAGTATCGTATTTGTACGTCAGAACGCAGGCTTTATAGCCCGGAGCCGCCACTATGCGCGACCTAAGGAAGCAGGCACTCGGCCTGGAGAGCAAGAAGACGGTGTCTCGCAAGGCTCAATCAAAGCAAGGCACGCCGTCCAACAGCGCACCACCGTCTCGTGCTGGCTCGAGGGTGCCGAGCCGGAATGCGAGCGACGATGAGAGCGAGACGAGCGATGTGACGCAGTGGAGCACCAACAGCATTGACGACATGATCACCGGGCCGGATGTTGAGGAAAGTTCGGAAGGTGGGTGGAGGCAGGAGCTGGGAGACAGGATCAATGAACTGGTGGATCGCAAGAGAAGCTCGGTGATGGGCAGGGAGGAGAGCTTGGTTTCTTGCGTCGCGATCTTGACGCGGTTTTTCGCCGAGGACGTGCTGAAGAGTCGCGTGGATGAAGTCGTGGCTGCGTTGCTGCGAAGTGTGAGGGCAGGCGCTAGTGAAAGGGAGATTGAGCTGGCGTTGAAAGGGATCGCATTGTTAGTCGTCACCGTGCCGAGCGAGAGTCTATACGATGAGGTCTCGGATCCAGTCAAGAAGGTGATTACGGATACTCAGGATGCCGGGCCAAAAGTTGCTGCAATACATACACTGAGCGTAGTCACATTCTATGGCGGCGCAACAACGGACGAGACGGAGAACATCATGGACTTCTTCCTGGACATTGCCTCCTCCGACGGCGCCATCGTGGAAGAAAGCGACAATGCAGACATCGTCGCCGCCGCTCTGCAAGAATGGGGCTTCCTAGCCACCCAACTGGACGACATGGAAGAATCCACCGAAGTGGCCATGGACACCTTCGTCGACCAGCTCGAGAGCTCCGACGTCGCCGTCCAGATCGCCGCGGGCGAGAACATCGCCCTGCTCTACGAAAAAAGCTACACGGAAGTCGAGCCCGACGACGACGTCGACGAGACGAACCCCGATCATGAAACTTTCGGCGGCCATGCCCCAGCCATGCTTAAGCGCTACACAGTCTACCGGCAACAGCATCTCCTCCTCCAAACCCTGACGGAACTCGCTAAAGCCTCCTCGAAACGCCTCTCCAAGGCGAATCGTAAGCAAATGCATCTCGCGTTCACGGATATTCTGAATACAGTTGAGAAACCCACGCGTGGACCTCGCTACTCCACGGCGCTGGACGATGAGGGAAGGGAGTATGGCAGTCGGATGAAGATTGCGGTTTCGGGGGGCGGGAGGATGACGATTGATGCGTGGTGGAAGCTGCATCGGTTGAATGGGTTGAAGAGGTTGTTGCAGGGGGGGTTTTTGAGGCATTATGAGGAGAATGAGGTGGTGTTTGAGAGTTTGCCGGTTGTTATTGAGGGGGAGTGATGACGAGGTTGGAGCTACGTTTGGGATTTGAGTACTTTATTCTTTTTGGTGATGGCGTTGAGTGATACCCTGAGTGCTCGCCTATTGTGATGGGAATGACCGGCTTTTTTTCTTTCTTTCCCCCCAACTGCAGAATCTACACGTTGTCGCGCGAATGGTTGCCGGAGACGTACAAGGCTTTGCATTGCCTTGCGCCACATGCTGGTGCCTTGGTACATTTCCTTTCTACTCGTCACGTCACGTCTACCCTCGACTTCCTACTCATGCCGATGCAGTACAGCCACAGCATACCCTCCTGCACTCAGCATCGCCCTCCCAGCTCAACCACAAATCGCTGGTGCATGGAAATGCTACTACGCTTCAAGCTGCTGATGAGGAAATGCTTCATGCTCGGCCGTCACCAAGAAAGCTTCAACGGCTACGTACATAGCATCAAGTCCGGCACATTACTGATCTTATTCTCAAGCAAGCTTCAACAGCTGCGTGGTCTCAGGCTCTACACACCTCTGATCACATCCTCAAGCAAGCTAAAATCACACTGCGCGCTCCGATACTGCCTAGAGCAACTCCAAAAATTTCGCGGTCAGCATGTTTCAAGCAACTCAGCCCACTCGAGCACTCGACATGGTTCCACCATATTATCGCCCGGAAAGCAAAGCACTACCACGATTTCCCCTCTCGAAATCCGGCACCGCGCTCACATGGATATCTCGAAGTAACAGCAGATCTGCTCGCTCGCAAACTCTCTTAGGCAGTACGAAAGCTGGAGTATCTGCCAAAAATGCCTAGTCATTTCTGCATGAAATCCTGGATTTTCATCCCCCTGCTGCTTGCTGTTCCCGCCATCGCTTAGACGGTGCCGCATAGGTGTGTATGTATTTATAAGCTGCGGAAATGTCATCAGTAGTATGATGCCCACGGGCTACCTTACACCACGTCCGGTGTCGTCGTTATTTGAAACCATGCCAAAAGAAAGCAGAAGAGAATGAGTCACCAGCCAGCCAGACTTCCCCTTTTCGAAACAAATGTACAAAAGTGGTATCATCATCTTTTTCCCTCTCCCTCTCCTCAAAACACGCGGACATTGCTGTTGCACTTCATATTCGTTTTCTCCATGACTCCTATTCCAGTACGCCATTCGTTCCTGTTGGTCCCTCCTCGCCAGCCGATCAGCCAGCCAGCCAGCCAGCCATACCTCTCCCTTTCCATCCAAAAAAACCTCGCCCTCCCCTAACCTCCTCTCTACTCCCATCACACCTCCAGCAACCCCCTCAACCTCCCCTCCACCTCCCTCAAATACCGTCCCCTCTCATCCAAATCCTCCCCCGCAACACCACCACCCCTCCCCAGCTCCCGCCTCCGTCTCGCTTCCTGCGCTTCTTGCACTGCTTTGATTTTCTTCGCCTGTAAGGGCGCTAGCTCGTCTCTCAATCTCTCTTCCTCGGCCTTCTGTTGCAGGAGAGAAGATTGCAGTGTTGCGATTTGTGAGGCTAGAGATTGGAGGTGGGAGGAGCGGGAGGAGAGGAGGGTGTTGGTGGCGTGGAGGGGGAGGTTGAGGTCGGGGTTTGTGGAGGGGGGTTGGGAGGTTTGGCGAAGATGGGAGATTGTGGATTCGAGGTTTGAGATTGAGGAGGGCAGGGATTGGAGCGTTGTTTGCTGGAGGTGGATGTGCTCGTATCGGTTCGCGAGGTTGCGACCTTGGACTTCGAGTTCTTTGATCAGACTCGCGACTTCCTCTTTCCGTGCTTTTAGTGCGGCTTTGTCTTCAGCGAGCTTTTGTTCCAGCTCTGCATTCTCGCGCGCGTCGACGAATTCGGGTGGATCGGAGGTGATGACCCGCAGGAAGCGTTCTTTCGTGACTTGCTCGACGTAGGAGAAGCGGAGTTTGGTGAAGAGGTCTTTGTAATGCGCCAAGTCTGCGGCGATGAGGGCGGGAGTTGTGGGTGCGGTGTTGGAAGAGGAGGAGTCGCGTTTGGTGGTCGTGTCGGGGTCGAGGAATGGATTGGCGAGGGAGAGGATGCTGAGGTTGGAGAGGGGGTGGGTGGGTCCATTGTCTTATGGATTCTGATGTACGGAGTGGGTTGGACGGCTTTCTCTTGGGATGTTTACTTGTGTTGATCGACAATTTCCTCATTGGGCGTGGACCCTTGTCCGCGGGTCGATCCCGCCGCTTTCACATGCGTCACTGCTGCTATCCCACCTTGACTCCAGCAGGACAGCATTATTATGAACATTGACTAGATTTGGAAAATGAGTGACACCGCATTGAATGACGACTACATCATCGCACTCCTCAAACGCGATGCAGAAGCCAACAGGCGACAGAGCAGTCTCGGCGCATCGGCATACTTGAGCACCGCCAAGCGACGACCAGATGCGCCCAAGCCGAATACTCGATTTCTGAAGAATCTGGTGCGAGATGCGGATAGTCACAATGCGGCACTCAAGGCCAAGGAGGAGGCTGATGCGAAGACGCGGATGGAGAAGCTGAAACGGCAGCGAGAAGGTGATGAGAGTGAAGCCAGGGATGCGAAGAAGAGGCGGGAGGGGGAGAGGAAGGGGCGGTGGGCGAGCGCGTTTGGTGGGTTGGGAGCGGTGAGTGGTAAGAGAGAGGATGAGCTGCATATCAGAGGACGAGCGGGCAAGGAACGGGTGAGCGACAGCAAGGATGATGGAGCGCGAATGTCACATAGAGAGCGAAGACATCGGAGTCGCTCCAGGGATGGCGAGAGAAGACGGCGGCGACGATCTGTGGATCAGGAGAACGATGGCGGCGATCGAATAAGACTGAGATCAAGGTCTCGGGATCGCAATGGAAAGCATCATCGACAGCGGACCGACGATTACAGCAGGCGCGAGACGTCAAGATCACGATCAAAATCTCGCGAACGACATCAACAACGCAAGCATAGCCGAAGAGATCGATCAACGAGTCCCGAAAAAACTGCACGATCAAGAAGACACGACCGAGCCGATCCTGAGGAAGTAGAAGACGACCCCTCACCTCCTTCCTCGGCCCCCAACCCCCTCCCCAACCCATCCCTCGCGGCCGCGGCGCCTACAAGTCCTCCACCATCGACTCCCGCTTCGCCTCCTCCTACGACCCCACCACAGACGTCCAGCCGGAGCACGATGAAGCTGAGCGCGATGACTGGGACCTAGCGCTCGAAGCCCTGCGCGATCGCGCAAAGTATCAGTCCACGCAAGCGGATCGGCTGCGAGCCGCAGGATTCACGGAGGAGGAAGTGCGGAGGTGGGAGGATGGAGGGAGGGAAAGGGAAAGGGGGGTCGAGGATGTGCGGTGGAGGAAGGTGGGGGAGGGGAGGGATTGGGATAGGGGAAAGGTCCTGCTTGGTGAGGGGGGTGGTGGGGTGAGAGTGAAGGCAGGGTGGGTAGAGGAGGGGAGGTTGAAGGGCACGTGAGGCGGCTTTCTTGTATCGCGAGGTGGGATTTTGGGATGCTTGATCAGATGGATCGATTGAGGATGCATTGGTGAGTGAGGGAAGCACACACAAAAAAGAAGAAATTGGAGGTAGATGGATGAAAGAAACTCGACAGATCCCTTTTGTGTTTGTTGCAGGGACTAGATCCGTATCTTGATTGAAGACAGGGTGAGAAAGAAAGATCGTGGGATCTTCCTACACATACATACATCCCACCACTACTCCACATCCTCCACCCTCAAAAAACCCCACAAGAGATAATAGATCCCTGCGAAAATCCTTCTTCCCCTTCTTTCCGCACCTGTCGCCCCGCCCTCCTTCTTCTCCTCCTCACAACGAACCCTCTCACCCAGCGGCGAAGCAGCCAATCCGCAGCAACCACCGGGAGTGAACCAAACGCCTCGGCTCTAGCCCCTTCACAGCCCTCCTAAACTGTACCGTATCCGTCCGGGATCTTAGTCTTTGAATAGGAGGAACACTTCCTCACGTCGCAAAACGCTTGGGAAGAATTCTTCTGCAATTTTTCTGCCCTTTTCCTCCTCCTCCTCCTCCTCCTCCTCCTCCTCCTCGCGCAGCGGCGGGCGCAACAACAACCTCTATGAAGAGCTTGCTTGTGGATTGGTGCCGAGGTCTGGGGCAACGGTATATTACCATTTTCTTCTTCTTCTTCTTCTTCTGAGAGCCATCACACCACGGCCTGTGTATATGCTAAGGAGGGCTGGCTGGCGGGGCAGGGCAAGGCATCTCTGCGGGGATGTACGTAATAGAAGCGATCTCCTCCTCGATTGCATCACGTTCTTCAACAAGCTCCCGACACAGCATCAGTGATGCAGATAACTGTCGCCCTTCTTCGAAACTTTCTCACTCCACTCACATCCCCATCCCAACCCCCAACCCCCTCCCCCCCGCCCTCCTCGCCATAACCTCCCCAATCCCCTCCGCAAGCACCCTCTCCCTAACCGCCTCCACCTTCCTCAACTCCTCCTCCAAACTCCCCGCCCTCACCTCTTCCAGCGTCTTCCCCTTAGCCCCACCATCCCTTCCGAACCATCCCCTCCACTCCAACCATCCCGCATCTCTACTCCCCTCTCTGCTCTTAACCGCACTGGATTGAGAAGAGAGCTGCCGTAGCATAATCTCCCAATTCGCAAGACCAGTTTGCAGGCATTGCGAGCATTTCGACGCATCCACCGCTGTTGCTGTTGTGGAAGTAGCGGAGTTATTGGAGGACTTGATGTCCTGTAAATTGGCCTCTGCAACCGCGACACCCTGCCTTGTCCACCCCAGGCCTTCCTCCGCCCCACTACCGCCGCTGCTACGAGGCGAAGCAGCAAACAGAATCTCCCCAATATACAACATCAACTCGCTCTCCTCGCACGTCGGTTTCTCCGTCGCGCGAACGATCGATAAGTCGCCTGATTTCGGCGGTGGTGGGAAGCGAGGTGGTCGGAAGATTTTCGCTAGGATGCTGCTGGGTGCTTCAGGCTGAGGGGATTCGGGTTGCGGGAAAGGGGATACGGGGGCGGAGCGACGGGCTCGGAGGACGGAGAGGAGGATGGGGAGGGCGGTGGAGAGGTCGTTGTGGCGGGCGCGGTGGATGGCGAGGTTGGTGGTGGCTTGGAGGAGGTTTTCCGTTGCGGATGCGGCGGCGGCGGCGGAGGGGTGGAGGACGAAGGTTTTGCCGTCGATGATTTTGTCTGGCGAGGTATTTCTGTCTAGACCGCTTTTCGCGATGTCGATGCCCCATTTGAGGACCTCATCTGCGCTCTCGTCCAGCCCTTTGTATTCCAGCCAATTCGCATAACCCGCCACCGCCTCCAGCTTCTGCCTGGTAGTAAAACCCCTCCCCGTCAGCACCCGCATATAATACGTCTCGGGCGGCTCAAACGCCTGCACGCAATTCTCCTCCCGTGGAGCCGCAGACATATACGCCGGCACGGGCCTGGGATCCGGATTCGACGGCCCAATCATGACAGCGGCCGGAAACACAATCCCCCGACTCGTATCCAGCACCATCCCATCCATATGCTCCGCCGCGCGCGCCAAAGCCATCAAAACCTCATGATACGTCGCCCGCCACGCCCAGCTCTTGCCACTAATATCCAACCCCACCTTCCCAATCCCCTCCACCAACGTCCCTTCCCCTCCTGACCCATCTACCACCTCCCCACTGATCGCATCACCCAACCCCCGTCCATCGACCCCCGGATCTTCCAACCTCTTAAGTAGTCTCCTCAACGCACCCCCCACGCCCGCCCAATCCAACACCCCGCTCTCCTCGCCCTCCCTCAGCGCCTGCCGAATCCCCATCAACTTCCACCTCGACCACCAACTCCACTCCTCCGGCGTCGGCGCCCGTCTCTCTTCCATCTCCGCTTGCACACCCAAGTACGCGATCCCGAGTAGGGATGCGAAGGTCCACAGTATCGCGGTCCATTTTGCGGCGAGGAAGACTTGGCTCGCCACGTATTGGCGGGTTTCGGTTGAGAGCAGTCGCGCGAGGTGCGGGTTGGGGCCGAGGAGGCCGTTGTTGTTGGGGTTACGGAAGGCGGGTTGCGAGAGGTAGGGGAGTTGGGGGCGGGCGGTGCGTGCGATGAGGAGGAGTTGGGCGGGCCGGCTGAAGGGCCGTGGGTGGGGTATTTGAAGGGCGAGTTGGGTGGTGGGGTTTGGTGGGCGGAGGGGTCGTGTGGAGGGTATTCGGGTGGTCGGAAGGCGTCTGGAGAGCATGTTGGCGTGTGTGTGTGGAGGAGTTGGTGTACAAGGTCGATGATGTCGAGGTTCGAGCTGCGGAGGTGAAGCTTCGCCGCACCTGCCTGTTTGGGAAAGGTATATATTGACGTTTCGGTTGCCCTTCTATATAACCATTCCAGTCTATCTGAGACTGTCAACGAGATGGCAGACCTATCAAGTACTGACAGGCGCAATGCTCACGATAGCGAGTCATCTGCGAACGACCTCGCTTCCCTGTACGACAAACTCGATACCCTTTGGATCCGCTACCTAGACCTTGTAGACCAATATCAAGCCGCTCAAAATGACCTACAGAAGCAGCTGTCCTCTGTACGCCTCTCCCATCCTCTGTCTCTCAACAGCTCATCTAACCAGATCTTCAGGGTTTCTTCTCCCTAGCCCAAGCCAATTTCAAATCTCCCAACCGAAGACCCTATGGCCAAGACTTCTACGACCAACGAATGAAAGCTACCCGATTATGCCACTTCCGTGCAGACGACAATGAGGCAGTGAATCTCTCCTTCAAAAGTCATGCTCCGTCGACTGCAGTCAAGAAGGCAGACGAGGAGGCGAAGTCCAAGGAGCGGCAGCCCCAACAGGAGCCCTCGCCACCGGCTACGCCAGAGCCTGAACCTGAGCAGCCAGCAATTTCCGCCACTGATGGAAAGACCAACGACGAAGACGCAGAGCATGAAACCAAGGACGACGAGACGTCCAAGATTCCTCCAAACCCCATCCGCTGGTTCGGAATCTTGGTCCCACAGGAACTGAGGAGGGCTCAATCGTCCTTTACTTCTGCTCTCGATGGACCTGGGAGCGAGAGTGCTGTCACTCGTGCAGCAAATACAGCGAGAGCGATGAGAGGTCTTGAGATAGAGATTGGGCGGTGTAGAAAGGCGATTAGGAAGGTTGAGGAGAAAGTGCAAAAGGCTGGATGATGAAAATCTGAGCATGTTCAAAGCCATTTGCCGGCCATTTCAATTCATCAAAACTTCTACCACGGCAATCCTCAACGAATATCCGCCCCGCAGTCTTCGATCGCCACCACTCAGCCCTCAACATCCCACGCCCCCCCCCCCCCCAAAAACCCCGCCAGCTACCCACCCTCCCCTTCCTCCCCACCACTTCCTCCATCCCCTCCCCACCCCCATGCACCCTCGCATGCTGCCCCAAATTATCCATCCTCGAAAACCTCCTCCCACATTCCCCGCACTCAAACGGCTTCTCATGCGTATGCAGCGACGCATAGTGCCGCTTCAAATGCTCTTGTCGCCTGAAACGGCGGTTGCAGAGTTTGCATGTGAAAGTCTTGTCGGAGGGCGGGGATTGTGTGTTGCGACCGCGATGGCGGCGCGAGAGGGCCATGGCGCTGTTGGTTCCTTGGGTGGGAGGAGGAGGAAGGGGAGGCGCCTGTTGTGGCTCTGGCTCTGGGTCTGGCGCGGTATCTGAAGTCGTGGGGCTGGGAGGAGAGCTTGATGTTGTCGGAGCTGGCGGCTGCTGCTTAAGAACTGTGGACTTCTTGCCCCCACGAGCAGAAGCACTAGCCATAATCCTACCACTCCTCCGCCTTTCAACATCTCCACCCTTTTCAGCAACAGCCTCCTGCTCTTCCATGCCTTCCTCCTCCTCGGCCTCATCATCATCCCCCTCCTCCTCCTCGTCCTCCTCATCACTCAAAACACGACCCCACCCCCCATGCCCCGGACACTCCCACGCCACCCTCCTACTCGGCGGCCCCTCCATCCCAAGACAATCAAGATGATACCACCTCCCACACCCCCCAACATCGCACCTCACCAACCTCATCCTCTGATGCGCCGCTAGCCGCTCATCGCAAACTCCGCAATGGATTTCTCTCTCCTCAACTACAGCGTGAGGGTCTCGAGTAGGTCGGTGTGTAGAGGGGCGACGGCTGAAATTCGAAATTTTGGGGAGGTTTGGGCCGGAGGGGAGAGGGGTGGAAGGGGTTTGGGGGGAGTAGCGGGGTTTGGTGAAGAGGGTGTTGAGGTAGGGGTTGGTGAAGGTGGCTGGGGAGTCGTTGATGGGCTGGGTGGGGCGGGGCGCTTCGAGGCCGGGGGCGAAGGACGGCCGGACTGTTGGGGGTAGTGAAGGGTGGCGTAGCTGGTCTGTGGGTGGTGCTGATGCAGGAGGAGGCGGTGGTGATGTATGTGATGCGGATTCCACAGGCGCTCGAAGGATACCGATAACGTCGGCTAGAGTCTTGTCTTTTCCCTGAGATGCGGCTATTTCGCTGAATGTCATCGATCTGTTGTCGCTCCTCCCTGGTCGTGGACCTTGATTCGGATTCTGCAGCGTAGTCTTGCGCCGTTTCCGTGGCATGTCCGTGGAACTCAGTGGCGAAAACGCTGGCAATGGTCCGTTGGAACTGGCAGCGGGTGTCAATGGCGAGAAGCTTGGATGTCTGGGCGAGCAGTTCTGTGCTGGTTGTGATCGGGATGCCGTCCTGTCGTTAGGGGTTGAAGTCTTATACAATGGCCTTGTTTGCTCGACGGTATTTTCGTTGTACGTTGAGATTTTCGAGTCTTGGCTATGCGAGTCATTGGAATCTGCTGGCATGCTTGTCTTTATGCCTTCCTCCATCGTTCTGTGATTGTTTCGCGTTTGAAGCTCCTCGCTTGAGGTCTGAGGCAGCATGGCCGGAATACGCTGTTGTGGATGAGGGTGGGATAATTCCTGCATAGTTCCATTCAGGCGTGCTCGTTGATCGGTGAAGCACTTGATACTGATAGGACTGCTCTGATCGATTCAGACAGTGCAGTGGCATACAAACGAAGGTGCCTCAGTCGCTGGAAGCTTGAATGCGCCATTCATAGACTGAAAGATCGTGCTTGTATTTGTTCGAAATGATGCACAAAGCAAGCGAGTGGGTTGTACTTGAAAGTGTTGTTAGGGCTTGAACTATAAAGTTCTTCAATGTACAGTCGAGTGCTGATTGCACACCAGTCTGCTTCACATGGTTGAGTCGGAACTTGCCGGACGAGAAGATGGAAGGAGCGTTTGTGCATGTGTCACCAAAACCTGCCTCATTGGCAACGGTCGTATATTTTTGGGCCGACACTCCAAGACATTTTCCGACATGAGTGATGACGTTCAACAGTCAAGTTTCATCAACGCGAAATAGGGCACTCCTTTCTCATCGACTCGTACTCATAAGCTCTAATGTCTCGAAATGGTTTCCTGACACTACGTCAATCTTAACACCCCAATCCATCTAATGCTCATCAACCGTGATTCGTCATCCACATTTGAAAATCTCCCAATAGCCTTGCTCTCACCAGGCTCACCCTAAGCACCATTCTTCCTCGCATTTCCTGCGTGCCTCAACAAGTGTTCCACACTTCGTCCAGCAGGTACAGGTGACACGATCGCCGTCTCCACCTCAGTCGAAGTAGAGGCTATGCTTGAGCTAATGTTGGCTGAGGCAGCAGTTCCCGACGGAGCGAAACCAAACGTCGTTGATGTGTAATTTGCGTAAGGGGCGCTTGAGGGGCTGTAGGTGAAGTGTGGGAATCCTGTACCTGAGGCAGTGGCACCGGTGCCAGTGGAGATCGGAATGCCAGTGGAGAGGGCTACGGCGGTGGAAAGAAGTACGCCTGTAGAGAGAGGTGCGGAACCGCTCGAGCTCGAGTTGAGGGCGGCAAAAGGACTTGAGGTGATGCTGGCGCTGCTTGACGAAATCGTTGCGCTTGAGCTCACGGGGACTGAACTGTTTGACACAAGCGTGATTGTAAGATCCAGTATCGATGATGTCGGGGTGGAGCTTGAAACGGTCATCCATAAAGTGGTACTCGAAGAATTCGCAGCAATTGACGTGGTGCCCAGAGAGGCCGAGGCGATAGTGGTCGATGAGGTCGTCGACGTACTTGCGACGGGGGATGACAAGTAGCTGGCTGGTACGATGGTCGTTGAGACTGCGCTCGACGACGAGGAGCTCACAGCAATCGCCGAAGCGTTGAGGTTTTGGTACAACGAGAGTCTGCTCGTGTCCCCACAGATCTCGGAGCTATTGCCGTCGCAGCGAGTCTTACAATCTGTTCCTGTGGTGGTGGCGGCGGTGTTCGCGATTGAGTTGCCGCAGTAGCAAGTCGATCCTGCTTCGGTTCTGGAGCAGTACATCAGCACATGTGACGACAAGGGGTTCTCTTAGCAGCATACCCAAAGTATCCAAAAGAAGCACAATACTGTCCGCAGATCTCAAGGGTCATAGGCGACTCGGCAGAACTGTACAGGACATCATTGCCGCCACCGAGTGTCCGGTTGGCGATGGAGTCATTGTAGCAAGCCAAATATTCAAAGCTTCCGACGAACAGAACCGTGGTTGCAGCAGTAGTTGGCGTAGCTGTTGCGGAGGCCGACGAGGCCACGGGAGTAGAAGCATTGCCGATGTACTTGGCTCCAACCATGCCCTTGGTATAGGATGCGTCCTCCAAAATGTACTTGAGATAGCAGGCGACTCCAGACAACGTGATGTCGACACAGCCGGTCGTGTTCGCACAAGTCTCCACGCATTGTTGGAGATATGTGTCATAAGACCCAGTCATATCAACTTCAGCAGGTCACCTCCAGGTCGATCTATGTCGCATTCTATGACGAACACTTCTCCATTGGCTGCGGTGTAGGCTGTCCCGTTGCTTTCAGGGCAGGAGAAATGTGTTGGTGTGGCCGAGGCGGAGGTCGCTGTAGCAGCAGGAGCCGACGTGATGAGACTGGCGGCGTACATGCCTGCACCATATACCAGAGCATTCGCGACGCTCTTTTCGTAGCATGCAGATCCGGAGAGAGTCAACGCCACACAGTTCACTGACGCATCGCAGGCTTCGAGACACTCGGTCCAATTGGCCGCTTTGACGTTGACGCTGTCGCCTCCAGGGTAGTCTGCATCGCATGAAAGAAGATACTGCAGTCCGCTAGAAGCTGTATAAACAGTATTGTTGTCACCAGGGCATTGCAAAGGTGTTTGAGCGGCCACGAGGCCTGTAGCCGTGGCAGTGGCTGTCAAGCTGGAAGAAGATATAGCGACTGATGCTATGAGACGAGCGCCGTACATCTCATTGTCGTAGCTTGCGGCTCCGACCGAGTTCTTCATGTAGCAAGCGACGTCCCTGTGATTAGATCAGCGCACATTATCGATGCCATGGTTTGATCTCGAGACTTACGAAAGAGTTACGTAAACACAGCCCCATGTGCTCGAGCATTCATCAATGCACTGGGAAAGCGAATCAACAGTCATCGAGGCGATGTCGCCTGCCGCATGATCGATACCGCCTAGTCAACTTCAGTATGCGTCAACATCTCAACGGGGTAGCATCCATTGTCTTACATTCAATCAAGTACTTATTACCAGTCGAATCCGTATAGACAGTTCCATTACTCTGAGGACATGTAGGGCCCGTCGCCGTTGGTGTAGCGCTGGCAGAAGAGGAAGTAGCACTGGTCAAGGAGGAAGTCGAAGATGTCAGGAGTCGAGCACCATAGATACCAACATCATACAACGATTTTCCTAGCGAAGATTTGAGGTAGCATGCTGTGCCGGAGAGCGAGACATCGACACAGCCTGAAGTGGTTGCACATGCATCTATGCACTCGAATAGAGAGGCAACGTATGTCGATCCTAGATTGCCTGCGACCTAAAAGGACCGTCAGAGCTCCTGCGTGAATTACATGACATTATGCGGTCCATTCTTACATGATCGATATCACATTCTCTATGGTGCAAACTGATCAGCTTGAGCGTCCAGTGTATCCAATAGGGCCAGGCTCACATCATAAATTGCTTCCCCGGGCCGGCTGTGTACACGGTATTGTTCGAATACCTTGATTTTAATCCAACGGTCAGCATGAGACTATTTTCCGGCGTCGAATCGTCTTACGGGCAACTCGGTGCACTACTGAAGGCAGCAGCAGCAGATGTAGTCGTGGTTGTCACTCGCTTTGCATGCTGCTGTGCAGCAAGTGCAAACGAGCCGAAGCCGAGCAAAATGATGTCGGCAAACATCGCGTATCTTGTCTTGTTAGCAGTATCGTCTATACTTTCAAATCTACCTTGGGCGATATTCGCCTTATGAGCTTGATGTCGCTCTCAACCAGCGTCTAGGAATGCTCGTACTCCAGCCTCCACGTCAGCCATGGTAGAGTCCAGAACTACCCGTGGAGTGGCCATCAACGTGGGATGGTGGAGCCCGTAACAGTGCTTAGTCGAAGCGACCCAAGCATCAAGCTATCATCTGTGACAGACACCAAAAGAGGCGATTGGGTGGAGTGAGGTTCCAGCTTTGCCAAAAGGATGCAGCGTTATGCACAAGCCGGAGTGGCGACCTGGATTCCCACTACATGCCAGTGCCTGCCGATCAGCCGCGTGCCTCGCGACTTCGCGCTCTATTGCTCAGACCGGCTCAGTGTTCTTCCGTAGCAAAAAGGGTTACATATGCCAAGGCGTCCGAGCATGCGATTGGGGAGGAACTCAAGTGCATCTCTTTTTCGAATCTTGAATGAGAGCTGCACCTGTCAAGGATCATCTTTAAACCCGGCTTGCACGTTAGATGGCTGACTGGGCAGGGACTTTTCGGTCGGTGCTGAGCTGTCGAATCCGATGGTGGTGGTCGGTGTCGCTCGCATGCAGATGTAAGCCCCTATGCATGTCTCCGAAATCTTGGCTGTGTGCAATAAGCACATCTCAACCTGTGAAGCTGTCTTCATGCGAGATCAGACGCGCAATCGCATTTCACTGGAGCAAAGTACCGAGTGTCTTGTTCCTTGTCTTCTCGCAGCTTGCGCGAGTGTTGTCGGCATGCGCGAGCGCACCTTCCCGATTCGGATGACAACAAAGGCCCCGCCACTCGACCAATGACAACTGCTTTTCACCGCGGAAGTGACCGGTCCCTCCCGCACGACGCGCGAAAAGCAAACTCTGCATTGTTTACTTTCGCTTCTTCCCTTCCATCAACATCATCGACACACACAGCATCTTCCCGCCAGCTCGACAGGGTGGCAACATGAGGTCTCCACGACCAGTGCTGAATGACGAGGAGCAAAGAGAAGGTTCTTGAAGCTCTGCCTGATGGCCCTGGTCCACCACAGGGTTGCTGACGGCGGCAGTGGAGGGGCGGCGCAAGTTGCGAAAGCGGCCGCTCATCGTGAAGTCGCCGGGTCAGTACCTCCTCACCTCCCATCCCATCCCCCCCAAAACCCCTCTCTGATCATCTACTAACATCTTCATCAGTACGGAGCTCCTCGTACGTTCGCACGTCCCACACCGCCGGGTACTCGTACCTGGGTCTAATCGCACGCTGCTTTATGAGGGTGCCACTCCAGTACCGGTGAGGAGTTGTCGACGACAGCGTGCGTGTGGCCTATGGGCCACCTCTTCGAGCCTGGGCCGATTCCCGGGCACTCGTTGCTCATCGGAGAACCTGCTTAAAGAACCTTTCGAGTCACGGCTTACCAACTGGAAGCTGTCGCACAGGCAGGAGTGACATCCTCATGCCAACGTGCCACTTGAAGCGGTCGCGGGTTGTTGGGCTCACTTGCGCTTGCCGTCAAGGCGGGCGTGGTGAGAGCGCAAGTGCCATTTGGCGCAAGTCCTGCAAGTACTGAATCGGCCTCTGCCCTTCAGAAAAGCTTGATCTGTTCCGGCACAGTGGGGAAATTTTTACCAAAGCAGGGACCACGCGATGGTGTCGGGGGTTGTAGAGATACTTGCTTCAGCTGCTGACAGACGCTTGCATTCTCGGACGCCGTGGGCTGAGGGAGTCGCTTGAAGAGTCGGCAACGAGACACTCGCAGCTTTGGTCGCGAGGGCATTTGCGACACGCCGTGGGCTGAGCATTTCGCCATGTTGAGGGCTGAGCAGTATATTTTCCAATGATTGTTGTCTAACGTAGCGCAGTCCAGGACTCGCGCGTTGCCTGTTGGGATCGTGGGGCTCACTGATCTTGAAGGTGCTGGTGGGCAGTGACGTCGGGGCGCAGCCGGGTCTGTGTGTGGTCGTTCTGGGGGCTTATGTTGGGTCTGGGGGTTCTTTTTTGGGTTCTGGGGGCTATTGATGAATCCTGGGGGCTATTGTTGGGATCCGGGGGCCAGTTGCACTCCATGATGACAAGAAACATGGACATCAGAGATTTCCTCTCTGCAGCTCGCTGCGAGTCGATCTCTACATGATGTCAGATACGTAAAATAGGTCTGATCGAGTGCAACCTTGTCCTTTTCATCAGCATCACGGCTCAGGAGCCGCGTACTGGAGAAGAAGCGCATCTTCGTTCGCAACGTCTTGGACTTGCAATTCCTCATGCGCTGGATTAGGCAGGCGATGAGCCAATTGTCGCTACATCAATATTTCATTTAGCAGTATGACAGATAACGTACATGTCTGAGGTATTTCATGCATAGAACCACTTCACTTTCCGCCTTGATGTCGTGCGTTACTCATATGTCACCTCAATATGCCGCTCGAATGTATCATGCATATCTCCGTTGTCCATTTGTCCACCAGCCGGCACGTAATGCATACCAATTCCTACTGCCTCAAGCCACGCTCTTAACGGCCTTCTCCAGGTTGTCTTCCTCCTTGCCCTGCTTCCTACCAGCAGCGCCGTTCTGATCTCGACTTTGATCCTGCTTTTGCATGCTTCTCCTTCTGATCTCAGACATCGAGATCGGTGGCTTTCGTTTGATTCCCTTTCTCTGCCTGTTCAACTCTCTTTCAAGTGCTGCCGACAAACGTTCAAGTATCCACTCTGGCTCTGACTTGGAACACACGAGAGGGCTCTTACTTGAGAGCCAGGACCAATCTTGAACGTCCATGGTTGTCAGATGGCGACCGCACCCTTGCTCGCGATCTGGATGTGGCCGCAAGCGCTTGTTCGCCTCGTGCTTCTTCTTCCACTCACCAACTTCTGTCAGACGCCCGACGACTCCATCGCTTTGAGCGCCTTCTACGGTCGGCCCAGCAGTCTGTCGTCGCGAGCCGATACGTTCTGGTGCTGGGCCAGCATTGATCATAGTCGCATCTGAGCCAGTGCTGGGCAGTGTGCGAAGGTTGTCTGGAACCATGCTATCAGGCTGCTGCTGGCCAGGATGATCGTTTTGCTCGTCTTCGTTGCCCATGAGCTTGAGGAAGTATTCCCATTCCTGCCAAGTATATCGTTTTTTCGGGTTGTTCCCAAGGTCCTTCTGTAGATTGCGGCACTCTCGAGCAAGGACGTAATGGTAGAAATGGATATCTCGGTCGAGGTCATTGCCATCCTTTTCAGCCTGTCTAGCCTCACCAAGCTCTTCTTGCTCAATGTGGGATGTGAGACGTTCGGCCAGACGATCCATCACTTGATCCTCATGTTCACTGCTGCTCATGCGCTTCTCCTGTCTCACTTCAGGTGCATCTCCAAGGATGCCTGGCAGTGTGAAGCGCTGGAAAGCTTGCTGGAGGCGGGCTGCAAGATGTCGCAAGGCCGTTCGGGTCGATGTATGAACGCCCTTCTCATTTGGCAAAACCGTGACCGATCCCAGCCAAAGCGTGGCGTCCGCAAACCATTGGACGAATGTGTCGCCCATGTCACTGATGAGAATTGTCAAGCTAGGGACTGCCATCAATGACCACACAACGAAGAACGCTCGGCCAGCATTGCTGTCGGGTGAATAGTCTACACTTCGTCAGCATCGCCCCTGATCGTGATCTGGTGTTCGCTTACCGCCATAGCCGATCGTCAACAAGCAAACGAAGGTGAAGTAGACGCTGTCGAAGTAGGTCCACTGCTGAGTACGCTCGGTGACCATGAAGATAGCGGCGCCAACGAGCCAAAGAATCGTAGCCACCGTGATGGACATGAGCAGAGCAAACCACCGTCTTTCCCGCTCGGCAGCCTTCTGCACTTTTCGCATTACGTTGAATTCTGCTTCGCGTCTTTGAGCTGGGCTAAGCGAAGGGTCTGTACTGAAGTCTGCAGCCGCAAACCAGCTGATCTTGATCGTCTGCTTCCGCTCATCCACCTTATGGATAGCCTCAGAACGACGTTTCTCGGTGATCCTTGCTGCCATCTTCTCACGTCCACGCTCCAGAACCAGTGATCGGATACTTCCAACGACAAGACCGACAGTCAGGACGCCACCGAGAGCGAATGGAAAGAGTAAGCCTCTGCCAACCCGCGTTTTTGGTGAAAAGTCGCCCAATCCAACCGTGAGGACAGTGACATCGGCCCAGTACACAGCATTCAGGTACTCCCAGTCTTCCACATGGGAGAACACGAGGGCGCCAAGCAGGAGGTAGGCGACGAAGTACATGGTCTGAATCATTAGCGTGCGTTGTGGTGGCGTCAGGTGGAAGTCTTTATCGTAGTAGCCCTTATTTGCTCCATAAACAGTGAAGCACATCAGAAAGCCGATGATCATATAGAAGATCGCTGCCCAGAGTGCGTAATAGTAAGCAGAACTCAAAGCATGGTGGGAGCCGGGTGCGTCATTTCCTGTCAGCCAGTATGTAGGTGACACGTTGATAGCAGCGATATCAGCAATGAGTAGGACACCAGCCATGAGGAAGCCAGTTATGGTTACTGGTTGAGCGACGTGGAATGGCATACGCTGGGTCATGTTGAGAAGCAGAGTCGCGTTGCCGAGTACGGCGAAGAACAGCGAGACGGCATTAAGTGCCTGATGATAGCTTTAGTATCATAAACAAGCTCGGGATCTTCTTACTCTCACGATCAGCCAAGCAGGATCCTTGATATAGATCCCGTGCTCTTCGGGTAGACCTGGCGGCAGGAAGACTCGCCAGCACCACGCCAAACCGCAAATGCTGAAGCCGCTGGCTATAGGTCCAAAGGTTCCGGCTAGCAGTGGACATGCGGTACTGGCGAACCACCACTTCGACGGCTCTCGGAAGTCCCCTTCCTCCTCTTCCTCTTGCCGCTGCATTGCTGCATCCTCAGAGTTGAGCCCATTGGCTTCGACATCCTCTGCCGTCTTGGAGATAGGCTCGCTGATGCCTGGGTCGATGGTTGACATTGCAGGAGTCTGTGCTGATTCCAGTCTGCAATTCGGCCTCCAAATGATCGTCCCGCTTCTGCACTCTCCACACTGTCATCCGTTCAAAACGAGTCTCGAAGAAAACCTGGCATAGAGAGCCTCTGTCGACGAAGGACAACTTTAGATGGCGGAGGCCATGCCTTCGTGGGAGTTTGGCCGAGCCAGGTCCTTTCCTTGGAACAGTAGCAAGTGCCATTCTGAGTCCACATGTGCGTGTGCATGTGCGGTAGTTCTTTCTAGTGTTGCTCGTGACCAAGATGGAATGTTCTCCAGGTTTTGGCTAAACGAGATGTGCAATGACGTCGCACAAGCCTGGAGAAGCTCCCTCCTCCCCCTCTGCTCTGTCTATGTAGGTTCTAAACTGTTGCGTTATCCTGACTCTTCTCTCTAGGTACGTTTCTGCTAGACATATAATCTTTGTACATGACTTCACACGTGCGTCGCGTCGATCGGCTTAAAATTACCTTATGTTGGGATTCGCAAGTGAGAAGCGGTCTTCTCAAGTAAAGAGCTGCTACCCAGATTCTTGTAAAAATGTGTAATCGCAGTGGCTTACAGAAACCTTGAAAGTTAGGGTGGCATTGAGCTCCGCTGAGCGGCATTGCGCACTCCGGATTTTGAGGAGATGGAGTCGGTCGTAGATGGGAAAGATGCCTGGTGGGATGTAAGACTCATCATGACGCTAGCGCACTTCGGGTAGATCCGCTTTCGCTAATCGACGCGTGAATGTAAACATCCTGGCGCGTTACAAGCTCACAACACATATGATTGTCAAAGGGAAGTCTACGGAAGGGACGTACGGTGGCTGCTATTTGAACGGAGAGCTTCGTTCGGACTCACATTCGATGGACCCAAGATGACACCATATCCACCGTACACAGATCATGGCTAAGCACCAACGTAGTGGCGGAAGCGACATCTTCCGCGTCCGCCTGAACTGCGTGGATCACTACCAATCTGCTCCATCGACATTGGATCCGCCGCTATGGGGATCAGCTACCTACTCCTCCACGCAGGCTGGCAAGCTGCCGCATGTTCCAGTCATTAGAGTCTTCGGGGCAACTGAGACCGGTCAGAAGGTCTGCATGCACATCCATGGAGCATTTCCCTACTTGTTTGTTCCATATACCGAAAGTCTTGATCCAAATACCGTTCAGAGCTTCATGGGAGTGATGAGGCACAGCATCGACCATGCATTAGCTCTATCGTACCGGAGAAACCCATACGACAGTAACCCAAGGAACAGCACATATGTGGCGCACATCAGTCTAGTCAAGGGAGTACCATTTTTGGGTACAACGTTGGCTACAAGTATTTTCTGAAAATTTACTTGCTGAATCCGACTCATATGACGCGCTTCACGGATCTGCTGCAGCAAGGCGCCATTATGAAACGGATCTTCCAGCCGTATGAAGCGCACTTGCAATACCTGCTCCAATGGATGTGCGACTTCAATTTATACGGATGTGCGTATATCGAGACCGACCAGCCTTATTTTCGCAGCCCTGTGCCTGACTGGGAGGATCTTGAGGATCCGGCGCATCTTTGGCATGACAGAAGCATTGACCCGAGCACGATTCTGGAGGAAGGGCCCTTTCCACGACAAAGCCACTGCATGCTTGAGCTCGACATACGTGTAGAGGACATACTGAATCGCCATGAGATCAAAGACAGACCATTGCACCACTCGTTTATCGAGAGACTTGAGAGCCTAGAAAACTTGCCACCCGAAGAGAAGCTTGTACATTCGATGGCCGGGCTCTGGAAGGACGAGACAAAAAGGCGAAAACTGAGAATGGGCATCAACGATCCATCAAGCTCGCCGTTTCCGCCTGAAGTGCTGGTATCAATGTCCGCGGATCCACGCAACACGAGCGACGGTGGTTGGATCCATGAAGAGGAATTTCGACAGATGGTTGAAGAGCTTGCGCTAGAGGAGAAGAAGGCCAGGGGTGGCAGCGATATCACGTTCGAAACTTTCGGAGTACGAAGCAATGAGAATGATGGCGTGCAAACCGTGCTGGAAAGTGTCGAGCAGCTCTTCACCTCATCTCTGACTGCGCAAAAGCAGACTGATATGGACGAGGGAACCAAAGGCGTCGATGTTGCCGCTGATCTACTTGAGGCAAATACCGCAGAGTCCAAAGGCTCTGCCGCAGCATTGGTGGACATGAGCTCTATCGCCCAGTTCGCGGATGATGAAGACTATGGAAGTGATGAGGAGATAGCCCGTAGAAAGATTCTGACGCAACGGCAAAAACTGAGAGACGCCGGTGTGCAGAGTGGCATGGGTGATGCTAAAGTGGAAGGCCAGACCAACGACATTGAGAGCCATGCAGAACGAGTTGAAGATCAGCCGTTGCTTCCCGAGATTGTTCAACAATTGCAGCAAGGCCAGAACCTGAAAAGACCTGCAGTTCTTCCGAGTCAGGGCCCTTTCAAGCGGCCAAAGCTTGATGGACCTCATCAATCATCTCCGAAACGTGTTCATCTTGGCATCGACGAGAAAGGTTCTCAGGCCCAGAGCATTGGTCGAGTCCCAGACGAAGATGGTCTCGGCGATGTTCCACCGCCGGGAGGGCAACCCGGGCTGAGATCGCAGACAAATGGTAGCCAAGAAAGGCCCTATGCATCAGGCCAGTCAAAATCCTCATCTCAACAGCTGTTGGCATCTTCTCAGCGGTCGAGCCAAGGCAGTCGCATCGCTTATCCGGTAGTTAAGAACTCAACACGCGAGGAGGCGCAGCCAAAGTCCAGCAAGAGTGGTCACCATGCAAATTCAATGCGGGACTCTTCTCAGACACAGACCGACGGGAAAAAAGGCGCGAACATGAGCTTCTCCGACTTTCCATCTGACGCGGACTTGGAAGCCTCATTGAAGAGCGAGTCCCAGGACAACGAAATGCGCCTCGACGCTAGACTTGCAGAAAATTATATCTTTGCCTTCAGGCTGCCAAAGAAAACTGACATCTTCATATTCGGGCACCCACCGCGTTCGTTTGTTGAGGTAGAAAGGACAGTCGAGCCACAGGTAATATATCAAGATGCTTACTACAGCAACGAAAGAGACGTCCCTGAGCGACCTCGGGAATATGCTGGGCAGGAGTTCAGGCTGGAAAGCAATACATTGTTGTTTCTGCAGCCGTTCGATCGCGATGGTCATGTCAAGGAAGAAAAGACCGCCCCCTTCGACCGGACCAAAGACCACCTAGAGGAACAGAGGAGGCAGCGAGCATGCACACTCAGGACCTGGGAAGTCATACGTTCGCCGCCAAGCTTCTCCGAGGTCCAGGCATGGGTCAATACCGAAATGCCAGTCGCAGCAGGCGATGATCTCGATGCGCTGGAAGTCGACGGTCCACCGACAGCGTCCCGAACAGTCCCGAAGCGTCAGAACCGTCCAGCACCTGAGCTCAGCCAAATCGAAGGGCCAACGCAGAAGAATAAGCATGGCTTCAAATTCTCACAAAAGAAAAAGAATACCTCTGTACAGCATGAGACGGGGTACATGTCGACCATGAGCCTGGAAGTGCATATCAATACTCGAGCAGATCTAGCGCCAGATCCAGAAAGGGATGAGGTCACCATGGTCGTGTGGTGCATCTCCGACGAGCAGATGGTCGAAGGCTCGGTTCTTGGCATTACACTTCTCGACGCTGGAGGCGAAATGACAAGTAAAGTTCAGAAAGCCATGGGCACGCGTGTGTGTGTGGAAGCAGAGGACACCGAGCTTGACTTGCTGAACAAAATTGTCGACATCGTACGTCATTACGATCCTGACATCCTTACGGGCTACGAAGTGCACAACAGCAGCTGGGGCTACCTCATTGAGCGTGCGCGACTCATTTATGAGTTCAACTTGCCTGACGAGTTCTCCAGGATGAAGTCGCAGAGCCATGGCAGATTTGGCAAGGAAGCTGATCGCTGGGGGTTCACCCACACCAGTACTGTCCGTATCACTGGCAGACACACGATCAATATTTGGCGTGCAATGCGGTCGGAGCTCAACCTGTTGCAATACACGATAGAGAACGTGGTGTTCCATCTATTACACAGACGCATTCCACACTACAAGTTCGCCGATCTTACCCGCTGGTGGAAGAGTGGCAAGGCTAGAGACTTGGCCAAAATTCTGGACTATTTTGTGACCCGTACTAGGTTGGACCTGGAAATCCTTGACGCCAACGAACTGATCCCAAGGACGAGCGAACAAGCTAGGCTATTGGGTGTCGACTTCTTCTCTGTCTTTTCCAGAGGCTCTCAATTCAAGGTTGAGAGCTTAATGTTTCGAATCGCAAAGCCAGAAAGCTTCGTCCTTGTCAGCCCCAGCAGAAAGCAAGTTGGAGCACAAAATGCTTTGGAATGTCTGCCATTGGTCATGGAGCCGCAGTCCGCCTTCTATAATTCTCCGCTGCTGGTCTTGGACTTTCAATCACTGTATCCGAGTGTGATGATTGCATACAACTATTGCTATAGCACTTGCCTGGGTAGAATCGTCAATTGGCGTGGCACGAACAAGATGGGATTTGCAGACTTTCAGCGCACGCCTGGGCTGTTGGAGCTGGCCAAGGATCATCTGAACATTGCGCCGAATGGCATGATGTACGTCAAGCCTTCCATGCGCAAAAGCTTGTTGGCAAAGATGTTGGGCGAGATCTTGGAAACCAGAGTCATGGTCAAGTCCGGCATGAAGGTCGACAAAGACGACAAGACGTTGCAGCAGCTGTTGAATAACAGGCAGCTAGCTTTGAAGCTGATTGCAAACGTGACTTATGGCTACACTTCAGCCTCCTTCTCTGGACGCATGCCGTGCTCAGAGATTGCAGACTCGATCGTTCAGACAGGTCGCGAGACTCTAGAGAAGGCCATCGCGCTGATTCATTCCGTCGAGCGGTGGGGCGCAGAGGTCGTGTACGGTGACACAGATTCTCTGTTCGTCTACCTCAAAGGTAGAACGAAAGACGAAGCCTTCCGGATTGGCGATGAGATTGCCAAAGCTGTGACGGACATCAATCCTCGACCCGTCAAGCTTAAATTCGAAAAGGTGTACCATCCGTGTGTTCTCCTAGCCAAGAAGAGATATGTGGGCTTCAAGTACGAGTCTCCCAAGCAGACCGAGCCTGACTTCGACGCTAAAGGTATTGAGACCGTCCGAAGAGATGGTACACCAGCTGAGCAGAAAATCGAAGAAAAGGCCCTAAAGCTTCTATTCCGGACCGCGGATCTGAGTCAAGTAAAGTCGTACTTCCAAAAGCAATGCACGAAAATCATGCAAGGCCGTATCAGCGTGCAAGACTTCTGCTTCGCCAAAGAAGTCAAGCTAGGCACCTACGCTGACAAAGGCCCACCGCCGCCTGGCGCTCTCATTGCAACGAAGAGAATGCTTCGCGACCCTCGCACAGAACCACAGTATGGCGAGCGTGTGCCTTACGTGGTCATTGCTGGCGGTCCGGGTGCTAGACTCTGGGAGCGATGCGTAGAGCCTGAGAGACTGATTTATGATGAATATGCTGAGCTGGACGCCGAGTACTACATTTCGAAAAATCTGATACCACCACTCGAGAGGATCTTCAACCTGGTGGGCGCAAATGTTAGGCAATGGTATGACGAAATGCCCAAGGTCCAGCGCATACGTCTGCTTGGTGCACCTCGTGCTGATATGGATGGGAAGGGCAAAGGCAAAAAGACTATGGAGTCATACATGGGATCTTCGCTCTGTATAGTCTGCCGGGAGAAGCTGCCGCCTGTTTCCGCCGAGAGCACCGCGACACCATTGCCTATATGCAAGCCCTGCAAAGAAGATCGTACAGCGCAGACCCTGCTCAGCTTAAGAAAGAAAATGCAGAAGGCCGAAAGGAAGAGGAGAGATTTGCACCACATTTGTCGAAGCTGCACTGATCTGGCGCCTGGGGAGGACGTGAGATGTGACTCCAGAGATTGCCCAGTCTTCTACTCTCGGGTCAAAGCCGACACAGCTTGGGGCGTCGCGGAAGCAGGCACTGGTAGTGTGATCACGCGGTTCGAAGAGGAAGTCGCTGAGACAAGAAATGAGATGGATTGGTAGCTTTGTACTAAATTTATCACATCCAAGCTATCTCTACTTGCAGTGGTACTTGCAAATCCGCTGGTCTTGGACTGACTGTCGTTGAAGTTGAAGACTTCTAGCCTCCAAGCACCCCAAGAGCCTTCTGCTCGTCGAAAACAACGCACGTAGTATTTCCGCCCACGGTAGCCCGCGCGATAGGCCTTCCAATCAAGCCGGATGCTGTATCACGCTGCATGATCACCACATTCTGGGAGTACTGATTGCCGACGGCTACGAGATTCCCAATCGCATTCGTGCTGAAATGGCGTGGGTAGATACCGCCGGACGGCCACAGCTGATGGAACACGAGAGAGCCGTCGGCTTTGAGGGCGAAAGTCGAGAGGGAGTCGGACGGTTCCAGAGTTCCGTTGGCAGAGGGCAGATCGAATGATGAATTGTTCCTGTTGCTGATGATGAGGAAACGATTGTCGGGCTGGAACAGACAGTGATCAGCAGGGGCAAGATTGAGTGTTTCTTGGGATGGCTTACCGTCACAAGTATCTCAGCAGGTGCGTTGGTAGGCGCGTAGCCCTCCGGCAGTTCCAAAGGACCATAGGTAGTGGACTCGTAGACCTTGGTGAAGTTCAGGCCGCCGCCATTGGGCAGGTATTGCACAGCATACCCAGTCACGGTGCTGGCCAATTCTGCCAACAGGTAGAAGTATGTAGTACTGTCTTCAGAGACCACACCGTATGGGTTCCAAAAGGCGCCATGTCTCGGGCCAGCACCTGCGGGGGTCTTGAGAGGTTCCAGCGCCTTCAATCGCAACGTTGCCGTGTTAAGGGAGAACACACGCACAAGATCCGCACCAAGGTCGGGGACGAGGATGTACTGCCCAGTAGGATCGAGAATTGCTTCGTGCTCGTGTGGCGCGTCTTGCCGGCTAGCATCTGGTCCAGGTTGGGAGAGTGTAAACGAAATATTTTGATTGAGTGAGAAGCTGCCATTGTTATCCACGAGCCAACTACTGACTGCGGAGCCTCCATAGTGAGCCAGTGCAATGGCACGTTGACCTGCTGCCGGACCATAGAGGACTCCACTGACGGGGCCAGAGATGGTCGTCTCGTTCTCGACGTGGTTCAGACTGCCGTCGCTATTGATCGTAAAGCTACTCAGGGAGCCATTGACCGTTTCGAGACCTTCGTTCATGCAGTATAGAAGACCGCGATCTGCGTCAATGGTGAGCCAGACAGGATTTGGCGCACAATCTCCATTCACGAATGTCTGGTTGAGCGCGTAGGACCCATCTTTTGCAGTCAATGAGAAGGATGTAATCTGGCCAGCATAGTCTGAGACGAAGAGGTTCGTTGCTGACACTATGCGTGCAGCCAGCGCAAGGAGGGTCACGGGTCTCAACATGTTGATGGTTGTTCGTGATAAGTCGCAAAGGATTGCAGCGTCCAAGTCTCTGTGCCAAGGGTACACTAGTCGTACGTTCGCCTAGTCGTTCTGCATAGGATATCGCGCCGAGCGGCCAAGGCGTGAGTAGACTGAGAAACCGATCCGAAGGGGACGTGCAGCGGAGGGGGGGAAGCGAATGAGAAAGTGCATGATCTACCTTCTGCCAAGCATGACTTGCACCTTTGCGGCTCGTGACTGACTCTCCATTACGTTGATACCTAGGCTGAATCGCCCTTTTGGTAATACAGTAAAGTAAGAGGCGATGGTGCTTGCTGCGGGGATGTTGGGGAATTCCAGGTTTCACTGATGCCAAGTCGGAGCTGGAGCATATTACAGCGAGGGCGGTGAGAGTGTCAGCTAAAACCTTGACAAAAAGAGTAACTTTTACTCAGCGCAGGTACGGGAGCTCGATAGGACCAAAGTGTCGTATCAGGCCATCATGCCATGATGGGCCGTGAGACATACGGTCTCATGTACGATTTGACACTCGTTCGTGCTATCGAAGCATTGAGCTTCTCCACAAATAAGACGCATCGTTCATGCCACGACCTCCTGGGCCTCATGTCCATGGCATAGGAGCCATAGCTCTCCAACTTTGTATCACAATGGACAGGAGGCAATAGACAATATTATGCTTACCATCCCTTCTTACGTTTAGCTTACAGTGATCAAGCGGTACAGTATGAAGTGGAGCGGGTAACCTGACCCAGATACCAATGCCGCCTTCCCTCCACAGCTCATCTACAGGATCCATATTCCCTTCACACAATCGTGCTCCGCGAGTCAGGCACCGCTATCGTCATCAATCGTGTTGGTCATGGCCCACTGGTCGCCACTTCACGCCATGCGAAGCCCGTCGAGATACCACTTTTGGTCGACATAGGCGAGGTCGGCTCAAGAAGATCACCACTCGTCACCGCCGCGCCAGCAGTGGCGTGCGAATTACTGGTCGCAGTCCTTTTGCCCAACTCCGTGCCAGCGATGTGCGCAAACTCGACAGACGGCTTCGTTGTTACGGCAAGAGAATTCACATCTGCCTCGACCTTCTTCGCTAATATGGCAGTCTGCAACTTCCACCTCAGTCTCATTTCTTCCCTTTTAGCTTCAACCCACTCCTCGAAGTTCTGGGCTTCCGAGCTGAAGGATCGTTCCAAGTCGATATCCTCTTTCTTTTGCGCCTTCTTGAGCTCGTTGATTTCCCTCTCCTGTCTCTGCTGTCGATATCTCATCCTGCGACTCTGTTCTCCCCTCAGCACATTTATCTGACTATCGTGCTTCGCGTCCATCTGGTCCCTTAGTTTTCTGGTCTTCTCCAGCTCAGCACGGTCTTGATCTGTCACTGGTCGACCGTGCGGCTCGTCGGTGCTAGCGTATGTGCCGGCACAGTACGCTTCCATATGCTTCAAGGCAGTGGCATTGGAGAGCTTTTCCTGCTCGTGCAGGACACGCATATCTGCTTCAGCCTTGACCTGCTTATCTTCGGCGTCAATCATGGCAGCGGAATGCGCGTCGACCAGCTCCTCGACGGCATTTTCGTGCTTTAGACGCAGCTCGTTGCGAAGCCGGCCATGCTGTGCTACGAACAGAGATCTCTGTTGGGCAACATAAGCTAGGAATCGCTCGCACTGCTGGAGCTGTTCGTGATGGAGCTGCTTAAAGTCCTCTCGGTCTGACAAGGGCTCTAGCTCCTGGACAAGCTGCTTTGAGGCTATTGAATCGACCTTGGACTCGTTCGAGACTGTCCTGCTGCCAGCTGTCAAAGCACCAGGAGGCCGGTACGCGACTGAGGGACGACGACTGCCACTGGCGCACGAAGCCGTGACAGAAGCTGCATCATCCCATTGATCCAATCTATCCAGCAATGCGCTCTGCTCCGCCTGAGACATGACATTTTCGAGCAGTCTGCCAGGGAAAGGTATGCCACAGCAGCTTGGAACATCCCCAACTCGATCCTCTGTGGCCGTCTTGATGGTATTGCGCAAAGCCTGAGTACAGAGCCGGTGCCCGCACGGCAGCTGATGGATCGCTCTTTTGTGACTTTGCACATCGCGTGGGCAATGCGGACAACCATCGATCAATGAAGAGTTTGAAGCATTCCTGCTCAAGCGGAGCATGCTAAGTCCTCGCAACCCGCGAAAGGGTCGCTTGGGGGACGATGACGATGACGACAGCGGCAGGGAGAAGGTCGAATGTGAGGGTGTGCTGGGCGGTGAGAACGAGAAGGACTGCCTTCCACTGGCCCTGCCTCGAGCAAGAAACGCATCATAGTCCCGAATTGACATGGAAGCTCTCGACCTGCGGCCTGGGACATATGAATGGCAAACGTCCCTTGACGTATCCGAGTACATGGAGTGGTAGCCAGTAGATTGCGATAGTCTTGACGCCACAGACTCTTGCGATCTTCTTGGTGTATCCATCGGCAATGGCGGTGAAGGTAACTTCTTCGACCTCTTCATCTCCTGCTGTATCGCCATGGCATCCACATCTACACCAAGGTTTAAGGCCCGCTCTTTCAACTCATGGTCAGCCTGCTCCTCCGTCTGTCCTTCTGGCAGCACAAGGACTTCTCGACGGAAAGCCGCAGTGTCTGGGATCGAGGGAATGCTCGCGGGTAGGATCTGCTCGCTTGAGTCGGCGGCGCTGGCGTGCATGCTCTCCAAGCAGACAGCCCGCCTGCCGTCTCGACTCCAGCCTGTTTCACGACTGCTTCGTTGGACAGCGCTGACTTCTCAAGCTGTTCATCAGATAGATCGGTGCCGAAGACCACCTCGTCACCAAGGCACCGGATTTACCGTAGTAGACTCGGTGGTAGTGCTGCAACACAGTGCAAGCAAATGCAGCTCTCTCTGGCGTTGTGCAGCAGCAAGCTTGACAAATAGATGCACGTTCGCTTACGGCGTCCTGGAGTCCACAAGTAGAGCGGTCAGTCAGCCAACGAGATTGAAGGCGTAGCGAGCACGAGGTGGGACCTGTGGTGCGCCAGTTGTGTGTGTCTTCGTGCCTATTTTGCCAATTCGTTTCCTCCTGTTTCGAAGCAAGAAACACATGTCTCACCGGAGGAGGACTTGCAAAAGTCCCAGCTCCGACTTTACAACTTGATGAGCTAACCGAAGTCTGCTGTATATAGACTTCTCGATATACTCACATGCTTTGGCCGTTATCCAGAGTCGACCATTGGAGATGCTTGGCTTCTGTAGTGACTTGTCTGTGCCTCACAGATCGAGACGCCCTCTTCGCTTACTTCGAGGCACAGCAAGAAGGGTACATGACTAGGGATGCGGATAGGCGCATGCAAGCAATCGCAAGCGGAATCGTCGCACTGCAACCTCTGAGGTCACCAATAAGACGGACGCGCTGATGGCTTGCAGGTAGGCACACCCTCCGCATACTGAGCGCCTACGTGCGGACACGCCGACATGGCCTCCTTCCTCATCATTGCGCGTTTCAAAAGCAGCGAGTATACGCCGAAAGAGTATTGAAGATGTGGTTCACCTCGGAGGATTTGCTGTTGTCGTCTTGAAGGTTTGCGACAGACTTCTTGCATCCGGGGAAGCTGCTCGAAAGGCATCTTTTGGCGGCTATCAAACTGCGGAGCTCCAACCCATTTCTCTGGACGACGTTCGTCCGGATTCCTGCTGGGAGTGTCTGTGGGGCCGTGATCTCATCCAACGGCAGACTTGCAGCAAGATCGACAAGTGAACCGGAAAATCAAGAGCAATAGGCTCATGGATCGGGTCCGGGACCGAAGTACTCCTCGAACCCTGTCCTTACACCGGTACTGCACCTTTCGAGCATTCGAGTGAGTGAAATCACGGAGGATGAGCAAGGCGCCTGGCCAAATTGCGCGCAAATTTCCTGCCATGCATGATAATGCTCGCAGTGCAGTCGCGGTCATGCCATCGAGGCCTCAATCAAATACCGCTGTCCACGAAGCCTGAGCTACTCCGTAGGTCAAGCCTTCGGCTTCAAGCCGAACGCCGCAAAGGCTTCTGGCACCACCGACGGCATGCGATACGTACGATTGGAATTTCGATGAACGTAGAGAGCAATACAGTTGGTTGATGTGTTCGGGGCCAAAAAGACAGGCGCTGAGGAAGATGGGCATGAGTTGCAGTACCAAAATGACGTTGCTCCTCAGTTACTGTGTCATCACATAGGTCAAGAATCGTCACAAAATCGTGACTCGGAGCCGATGTAATGATTAGAAGGACCTGACGCTCCCAGCGTACATGTTGGGCAGCATACTGGGTCCAGCGGAAGCGAGTTGGGGAAGATGAATTGCGCTTGGTGCTACATTAACTATATCGTCTCTTCATGAATCGTTAGCGCGAACAGCGCAGCTCGATCAGAGTCTCCTCCGCCCATTATTTCCACAACCACTGCAAAGCAGGATCCGCTTGAGTCTCGAACCACACGTCACACTATCCCTCGATTGTGCTTTTAGATTTCCACTTCTCCTCCACATAGACCACGGTCGGCCTTCCGTGACACTGATCGACTTTTTCCAGGCAAGTTTCTTTCTTAGAGGCACATGCTCGTCGTCCTCGAAGAAGCAGGCAGGGTATTGGCTAGCATAAGTCCCATCCTTATCGATTGATAGGCCTCTACTGAACAGCGACGAGCCAATTGATGTCCGAGGTGGACAGAATGCTGGGGTCAACTCAGGTGAAGCGATGGTGTCGTCGGACCATCGGCTTTTCTGCTCAGGTGGTGAAGCTGATGTCGTCGAAAATGAAACAGATGCCACCGAAGGGCTTCGACCTGTAGATGCTGTTGATGTCGATGAGACGGTATATAGCGGAATCATGGGCCGATTACTCAAGGACCGGCAAGAGGTAAAGCTATCTTGACGACTTCGTACAGAGGGTGTCAAGCTTTTTTCCGGGGTTGATACGACGGCCTCGGTGGTGTGTGAGATGAGATCTGGGACATGCCGCTTGGCCGGCTGTAAGCGGATGTTGGCAACATCCGATCTAAGGTCAGGGCTCGCGGTCGACTGGTCTGAGGTGTACTTTGGTCTGTCTTAGGAAACAAGCTGTATGTTTTCTTGTGCTGGATATTAGGACGTTTCATCGGTTCGCCAGGAGAAGTGTAGTCCACAAGCTTATCGGGTCTTCTGGCTGCAGCAGTTGTATTGCTTTCGACTGGCTTGGCGGACTGCACTGGCCTCGCCTCAGTTGGAGTAGGCGTTTGCGGCGCTAGCTCAAAGTCGAAGCGGTCCAAAGGGGGGTCAATCTTTGGCGTCGGAGGGAGAGACTCGTGATCGTGACCTGAAGGACAGTCACGAGTGTAGTAATCTAGGATGCCATAGGAGACTTCTGACTGCCTGGTACTGCATCGGGAGTAGAGCGAGGGCGTCCCGCCTCTGCTCGATGGGGCGTGCTTGGTGGCCGTGCCTCTTTGTGGCCAGGTCAGCGGAACAGCCACGTCAACAATTTCTCGTTCTTTCGGGCTTTCGAGGTCCTCGAGGTTACTCGCCGCCTGTGTCGCCGATGCGGCTTTGGGAGTCGGCTGTGCTTGACATGCAGCAATATCAATGGGAGCAGGCTGGGTTCGAAGACTGCTGGGTAGCTTAAGGTGCTCATCTCTGGGCTCCAAGGTTGCCTTCCGTTGAGTATTAAAACGAGGCATAGATGCCGAGTCTTGAAGAACTAGTCTTCTGGAGGCCATCTCTAGTTGCTAACTTATGGTCGTAGGAGAGATGAGAAACACTGATTACGCAGCATTTCAGTTACCAGTCAGCGATCCATGCAATGCGTGGGCTGCGATACCCTTATAAAGCTAGTGCTTCTTTACCATGAGGATGGACCTGAGGGGTGGAATGCAGGACTCTCCATTCTGTCAACACAGCATCTGGTGTGCATAGGTCCAGATCTGGGGCTCGATCACTTGCATCAGGGGCTCGATCACTGACTGATGTAGCGGCAATAATCGGAACGTGCAAGAAGAGTTCGGAGTGCTCACAAGCAAGGGGTGCATGCTTTTGTCTTAAAGAATTGCACCGCCGTAAACAAATGATCGTCTAAGATGCCCTCAGATTGGAAAATGGACCTGACTCGAATGTAAGCAATCTCTAACAGCTCTCATTTGATGAGCCCGATGAGCTATGAAATCCTAGTACAATCCCAGCGGTAGCAGAGGTCGTTCATGTTCCTGTGCAAGGAAGTGCTTGTAAGGAGGTCGCGAAGTTTAGTGTGGCATCGAGCGCAAGGTAGACCGGCAGGCCGCCAGGTCCGGTCTCCCTAGCATTGGGGAAAGCATTGTTGGTCAAACCTTCGGACTCCTGGCTTGTCAATGATGACAGGTGTAGATGGACGTCCAGTGCAAAGTATTTCGCATGAAGACGCACATTTCTAGTCATGCTGCGCGAAGTTTGAGTCATGCGCGTGTGATGCACTCTTCATCGAACAATGCATTCTGGCAAAGTCATCTAGCGCATCAACAGTAATATGTTGCCTCGGAGCAATGGAGGGTTCCTGCATTCATCAACGGCTCTTTCTCGAGCGTTTTGCGCAGCCGCAATCTATACGAGAGTTGCCGGCTCCATCATCGGCATCAGGGTAGGAGCGCTTCCCGGTTGACAAGGTCGCAAATAGCCTGACTAGCTCGACAATATGGCTCACACAGGCACCAAAGCCAATGGCGCACAAATAGCCTCAGACGCCTTAGACTACTTCTCAACTACTCCCAAGCCGTCGAATCTGGACAAGTATGCGACCTTGGCCCGAGCTTTCATCGAGCAGCATGCTCACGATAGACGCCGTGTCGCTCTGGTGACTTCAGGAGGTACTACGGTTCCACTTGAAAATCAGACAGTCCGCTTTATCGACAACTTTTCCGCCGGGACTCGAGGGGCGACGAGTGCAGAGTACTTCCTGGAAGCCGGCTATGCCGTCATCTTCCTCCATAGGCAATTCTCGCTCTTGCCATATTCAAGGCACTATTCCCACAGCACGAACTGCTTCCTGGATTTCATGACCCACAACAATGCCGGAGCTGTGGTCGTCGAGAGTGAGTACCAGCAACAGATGGCCAAGGTCCTGGAGCAGTATAAGAAAGCCAAGCAACAGAATGCGTTGTTGCTCCTCCCATTCACGACTGTCAACGAGTACCTGTGGTATCTTAGAGAGCTTGCAATGCAGATGCAGCCGCTAGGTCCACAAGGTCTCTTCTACTTGGCAGCGGCAGTCTCAGACTTCTTCGTGCCCGCAGAGCGTATGGTCGAGCACAAAATACAGTCATCAGAAGATTTCCACCAAACGCTTCCGAATGGAGAGGGCGGGAAGCCGCCAGCTGCTCACATGGAGGGCAAGAGTTTGATCATTGATCTCGACCCTGTGCCTAAATTTCTAAAACAGTTGGTGGACACTTGGGCACCAAAGAGCTTCATTATCAGCTTCAAGCTTGAGACAGATCCATCGCTCCTTGCTGAGAAAGCACGATATGCGCTCAAAAAGTACTCTCACCACCTCGTCATTGGAAACTTGCTGAACACAAGAAAGTGGGAGGTACTGTTTGTCTCGGCCTGGGCTGGTGAGAAGTGGATCAGGGTTCCTGTCAATAGGCGTTCCAAAAGTGCAACCGGCAAGGAGATTGCAGATGCAACGCCACGCGAGCCAGCTATCGAGATTGAAAGCTGGATAGTACCTGAAGTTGCAAAGATGCATACGCAAAAGATAGAAAAAGCTGCAGAGGAGAGACAACAGGCTCAGCCATAGATCGAATGAATCCACCGAGGGTTGACTATCGACGGCGATTTTCTATCATCATTGTCAAATACCATGCTCACAGAATGGTGCGCCATGGCGCGCCGTGTGCCAGCTATTGACTACATGTAAAGCGCAGAAGACTTGGGTGAGAAGCAGGTGCCACCAGCTTCTAGCTGCAGAAAGGCGCTGTTGGATTCCCGGGCTGTTACATGTTGTGTCCGCCTGCTCAATACTGGAAATATGGTGCTTGGACTCTTGATGATCGAGGCCATCTTGACATATAAATGTTTCATGTACATGTATGTCGACTTGGCAGAAGTGGTCCAAACTCGCAAATCAGAGCTATGCACAAATGACGTAGGCAGTACGTTCGACTTTACCTAGACAAACAAACCTAAACAACTTCCCTCTTCTCTTGAGCATCGAACTGCTTGGCAACAGCTGACAAAGAGCCAACATGTCGACCTCAGACAAGATCAAGGAGACGGCGAAGGAGGAGGTAGAGCGTGTGAGGAAAGTCGCAGAAGAGGGTGCGAGATCTGGCGCATGTAAGTCATCCCGGTATATCGTGATCATGGCATCAAGAGGCATTGTTGTGGTCGACTTTGCTGGACGCCGTGCTACTCCTTTTACCAGAAACAATTGGCTGACCATAAATTTTTAGACCTTTATCCGTTGAAAGTGTGTCCCACCTTACAGTAATTTGGACGTTCACATCGTCAATACTGACTGCTACATTACTAGGGCATATACTACTTCGCCTCTCACAAAGACCTCTACAAGCCGTTGCTCTCACGACTGGCCCCTACCATGACGCTAGGCGCCGGAATCACCACAGCAATGTTCCTCTTCACCTACGTCCCCCAAGTCGCCGTGCTAGTCTTCACCTCAGGCCCCCTGGCAGCTCTCACCACCATCCTCCTAGTGCTGTCAGAGTCCAGCACACTCACGATGGTCCTCTCCAAAGCGCTCCTGATCGAAGACAGCCTGATCGACACCTTCGACGGCACCCTCATCGCCAAGGGCGAGACAGCCCTGGTCCAGAAAGATCGCCAAGTCAAGTCCGGAGGCGCAGGCGATGCCATCGCCAGGCTCGGGAAGCTCGTCAGCAAGCCGTTCGCAAAGTACACGCCAACAGCATTGGTCAGGTACTTCATGTACTTGCCACTCAACTTCATCCCGGTCGTCGGCACCGTCGCCTTCGTTGTCCTTCAAGGCAGGAGATACGGCCCCTCTGCGCACAAGCGCTACTTCCAGCTGAAGGGCATGAACAAAACTCAGGCGGAGCGCTTCGTGGAGGAGAGGAAAGGGGCGTATGCGGGCTTTGGTGTGACGGCGACTCTGCTTGAGATGATCCCGCTTGCTGGTATCCTTTTCGCTTATACCAATACTTGTGGTGCGGCATTGTGGGCAGCTGATCTGGAGCAGAAGTCTGGGACGTCGCCGCAGCTTCGGGAGCAAGCTGCGAGGGCTGAGGGGCAGTAGATTGAGGTCGACAGTGATCGGTGCCACCCGAGCAAGTAAAGGCTGAGTCTGTCGAGAGGCCGATAATAGAACAGAGGCATGATTCTGTGCTCAGTACTGGCCTGGATAGATGAGCAAAGCTGTACCAGGCCAGCCAGCATCACAAGTAATTGGCTCTCGAATTGATGCGAGCTGCTGCCTTTCTGTTTCGAGTTCTTCATGGTCTGCGCGATTGGCAGGATATGAGCAAGTATAGGTCGCGTCCTAAGCGACCTAGCTGCTCAGCACCTCCATACAGAGATGGTTCCTCGAATGCTGAGAATGGAGGCCCACGGTGGTCAGGTTGCTGGTATGTCAGCTCGATATTCAGTGTAGAGCTTATAACTTGGCTAGCCGGCACGCGTGGCGCTGTGCTACTTGCGACCACGTCCCAGCACCGGATTGCATTTGGTGAAGAAGCGAGTTGATACACACTGCCAGCGAATAGAGCTACTGAAGCACTATTCTCATGAGAACATTAAAGCGTACAAGGTCATTGATATTACATTACAGACCACCATCTGCCCCTCTTTCTTGTCCGCCACTGTCGAACAGCGCCTTTTATCTGGTACCAGTGCTGTTTGAGCTGAGGATCATGGCGTGAATTGATGGTGCCGAACACCGGTGATTCGCTCAGTCCTCATCGAAGATAGCAGTTGCATTTTCCAGGATGGTTTGGACTGCTCGTGCTTGATAGCTTGCGTCTGCAATCTGGGAATTGGTGTGGGTGCCCATCAGGCTCGGCCTGCGAAGCAACTGTCAGCAACTTGATTTGTAGGAATGTCAGGCGGTGCTCACGACTTACGCGAAGCACAACGCAAGGTTGCTAGCGCCCATCCTGTTTCGACTCTCGTTCTGCATAACACGGTGCAGATGCAGTACGAGCGCTCGTAGAGTGGCATAGTTCGGGTCTGGAAGGTCGTTGATGGCTTGGTGAAGCCCGTCTCTTCGCATGTTCTCATCTTCGCAGACTGTCAGTCTCATGTCACATTTGATTTCAGTCTGGTGACTGGTTACCTTCGATCTTGCTCGCTCTGATGAAATCGTCGTAGCCAATCCTGGTGAACAAGGGATCGGGCAGATCCCTGAAGAATTGCTTCAGCAAGGTCGCCACGCTGTTCACGTCGTGATAGAAGTTGTTCGGATTCCTGAAGTCCACGCCACTGGGATCGTGGTTGAATCGATCCTTCAACATGTTGACGTGGCTACTGGTTCCACTCAATCTGTAGATACCCTCAACTTCCAGTCCAAAATGGTCGACCGCAAGTATGCATTGGATGACGACCATAGGGACAGCAGACTGGTCGCGCTCGAACAGATCGTTCAGCGAGACGCCAAAAACGGGCTTCAGTGGTGGCAGGCTTTGCATATGAGAAGGTGGAGGGCCGGAGTTCTGACGCTGTTGGCTGGGTAGTGGGATCGTGCCAGTCGTGCCGTAGCCCATGGGCCCGTTGGATCCGTACCCCGAAGACGGACCCATGTTTTGTACTGGCGGTTGGCGGGTGTTATCGTTGGTAGGATACGGCGGACTGTTGTAGTTGTCCCTGATTGGAGCAGCCGTAGGGTTATATGGGCTTTGTGTTCTCTGTTCCGGACCACCATAAGTAGGAGATCCATAGGTAGGCTGCGATGACGAAGTCGGACTGAAAGCGGTCGGAGACTCTCTGTAGGCGGTAGGCTGCGAAGCTGCGACCATGGGTCCCGGTGGTGCTTGGGCGGCATTGTATCGACTGCTCGTCGAGCCACCTTGCGAGATGTTCCCAGTGGCGACTGATAGGCTGGGTTGCTGGACGGATGGTTGGGACGGCTGAGACTGAAGTCCACCGCTCGAAACGTTGCGACTTGAAGGCTGCTGAGTCTTGGGCGCCAGTGTTGAATGTTGCTCGTACTTGATTTCGCTAGGTCTTGTAATCTTGTTTACGTGGCCGCCAACGTAGTCATGGAAATCCGCATCATTGTCGATATCACCAATGGTATTCCGTAGGCTCTTTGAGCCGGTCTTCTCTCCCGTTAGTGGCGAGACTGCAAGCCCATTGCCAAGCAGCAGCTTCTCATTGAACGTAGCGAACTTCTGGAGCTGCAGCGTGAGACCCGAGTCACATTCCCGGCACAGCTCCTTGAGCGCTGAGACAGCCTTTGGGCGGTGGTCGTTGATCAAGGCTTCTCTTTGCGCCTTCGCTAGCCGTACTTTCTCCTCGTAATCGGCGTCTGCTGCCTGTACCTTCCGTAGCAGGTCGCTCTCATACTGCTCAGCGCTTTTCGGTCCCTTGAGACCAATACGTCTGCTACCCTTCGTATCGCCGGTCCTGGCACGATCGTAATCCTCGGCCAATGAGTCGTACCGCGCCTTTGCCTTTTGCATGGCCGCTTCCGCGTCACTCGCCTTCTTCTCCGCGTCCAGACCATCGTGCTTCCACGTTTTCCTGTCACGCTCCATGTTCACTGACAGCGCATTCAGGTCCTCGTGCATCTGGTGCAGCGAGAGTGCAAACTGCATGCCATTGTCGCCCATCCGTTCCTGCACCTTCATGACCTCCGTGATCTGCATCGCATAGCTGCCACCCCTCATCTCGCTCCTCTTGACCGTCTCAAGGTGTGCCCGTGCCAACTTCTTCAGACCTGACGCCTGCTCCTCCTCCAATTTGCTGCGCTTCTGCAGAAAGGCTGCGAAATCACGAGCTGACGCGATCGACTGCTTTAGCCGATTGAGCAATGTGTTGATGCCGATGTCGCTGTACATGACATCCTCCACTGCCTTGGGCGGTCCAGCAGAGGGTGCCGAGGCCGTTGTGTCTGCAAAGGCAGGCCCATCGTTGGTTGCTGGCGCAGCTGGGCTCGAAGGCTCGGCTGAGCCATTCGTTGCGCCATTGGCCTCAAGAGAGCTGCGGTTGTACTCGCCCGACATGGTCGCGACTGTCTAGATATGAGGCGATATTTGTGTCGTCGACGCGACAGGAAAAGGTTAGGTGGTTGCTGTATTGCGAGGCGTGTTGCAAGACAAGGAGTGATCCCAGTAGCCAAGGTCGAAGGTCACAGCCACACTAACGCGTAGACGTCACGCGGTGCCGCGCCTTGTGCAGAACATGTGAACTGTTTCGACACTTGCTAGATGTAATCACAATTGATGCGCGATATCGTTGCCCAAGATGTGTGGTCTATGTAGGATCATGTTTATTACATACGGGCAATGGTGATAAAACGGGGGATCTTCGGCTTGAGGATGTAAGAAGCTTTTGAGGCTGGAAGCTATTGCATACACGATACCAGAATGCATATTTGAACAGGCCAGCTGGTGCTAATCTTCGAGGGCTTAGCCGGAGTGCTAGACGTGTATGAGCCTATCACTACAGCCTCCAAATCACTGTGACCATCAGTCGCCAGCGTCCGTACGTAAAGTCTTGCATTCGCCTCCCACATGATCTGCAAACCACCATTCGATGTCGACCAGCACTGGTGGGCGATCGAAGACGTGGCAGTCGCGCAGATTATTAATTCTTGCAACGGCTCATTCCTGCTCTCCAACACTTGGGGTGCCTTGTTTGGCATAGTCTTGAAGCTGTGGTAGAGTTGAATACTCCTGCAATGCCTGGAGCCACGCACAATGAAACCTAGCAGTTGCAGCAGACACCTCTCTTAACCCTGAATCTTGGGCTTTGCAAGCCAATCTGATGGCTTCACAGCGCCTGGCTTGCCTTGGTAGTCCAACAGACCAACCTCGCCGGCAGGCCTTGCTCAAACCGACCCTTTTTATGTCAGACGAGCCAACTGTGCAACGAGTATACTGGTGAGTCGCGGTGGCACTGGTGCAGACACGCCATCGACCCTAGCGATCCCAGTGGAGCAGCGTATTGAAACGCATCACATGGTCAGAGTGCTTGTGACGCTGTCGTGGCATCGTACGCGCGCCTGATTGGGTTCATGCACGAACTTCTGTCCAGCCGCATCGACGCTGCCGCATCTGACCAAAGAGCCGTTCAGTGCCGTGCGGGCGATTCCTGCAGCCATAGTGCTGGTGCTGACGAGCATGCCAGCACTTGATAACTTTTGAACCGGACGCAAATGCTCCCAGCGAGTCTGAACCACAGCACGCCGGATTTATTATAACCAGCCAGACACTCACTAAGCGGCGTGTTCTCCACTCAGACCATTGACCAGCGGCCTCCCGCCCCCTGCCGATGCAGCCGGCTCAGCGAGCACAAAATCTTTGATGTTGCCCTTGAAGTCACTGATCCTTCCATCCCGAATGCGCACAACCACCACTCTGACATCATCGTCAGCAATGTAGCTATTGCTGCAATCAGCTGCAGGCCCTGCGTTGCGCTGCTGCGAAGGACTTGAGGACAACATTTGTGATGAGTCCTGGGTGCTGCCCTCCAAGTCGAAGCTGTTATTCAATAGATGCTGCTCTTTACACCACTTTGCCTCTTCGGATCCGGGCTCGAGGACCATGGCCTCGCCGTTGATGGTCGCGCTGATGCTACTAACAGCAGCGCTGTTCATCTGCATAAGCATCGTCGCCAGACTGCTCGACCTGGCGCTGGCTGGGCTGCGCTCTCTGTCACCAGTGGAGGATACATTTGGAGGTCTGCTTGACACCCAGTCGTGGACCAGTAGGCTGACATTTGGATTTTGAAGCAGATTGAGAGTCTTTTTCGATGATGGATTCGAGGTCATGATCACCAGAGGTCCAGCAGGTAATCGCCCGGTTGGGTACGGATGTGAAGAGAGATAGGTGTAGTTCATCAAGGAGACATGTGGGAAGTTGTTGGTACACGTCGCTAGATGAAGCTATATGGCAGCCGGTCAGTCAATGTCAGCTGCTTGAAGGCACAGTCGATACTTACATATCTGGCGTTTTGAAGGCATGTTGCTACTTCATCTGGTAGCCTGCCAGCGATAGCAGGATTAGAGGAGGCACTGCCTTCCCAGGAGAGCCTTGGCCCTGTCTCGGCCATGGTCGTTGTGCTTGCTTGGTTTGTGATGTTACTAGCCTTTCTTGCGCGCGTATGTCTCGTGATGCTTCTGCTAGAGAGCTGGTGCCAATGACGCCGATCTCAAACTCGACGCGACCTCGGCCCGCGACGGTGACAATCGGCAGCACATGCGTGCCGCCGCAAGAAGATCCCGGTCCTGACTCCGCAGCTGTGCTCGAGCTACCATTCAGACGCGGTACGCTGGTAAGTACATACGCAGCACACGACCAACAGGGACACGCACCGAACAAATACGTGTGCGTGAGCGGCCTCTCAACTGGAGTAGTAGAGAATTTCGTTGTCAAATGGAACCGCAATCGTTCGCAGCGCGATGACCACCCCGGCTACCGAGCGTAAAGCCAGCCGTCAGGACAGCACGCCCAACAACCGCGATTCAGATGCGACACCGTTAGCACCGCGACAGGACTCGCCGCCCAAGCGCAAGTCTTCTGAGGCAACGACGAACGATCATAGCGAGGGCAAGAAGAAGAGACGCAAGGTCAACCATGCCTGCGTATATTGTCGGAGGTCGCATATGACGTGCGACCTGCAGAGGCCGTGTACACGCTGCGTCAAGAGAGACATTGGTCACTTGTGTCACGATGAGCCACGAGAGCCGCCCAAGAAGGGCAAGAATGAGACGGGCGTTGCTGAGATCGCTCCTGCACCGGAAGAAGGGAAGCCGGACAAGATTAGCAACGGACCGAATGGAGGATTGCAATTCGGACAGCAGAGTAGCGGTGCGGTGGAAGTATTGAATGCGAGGAATTCAATCGGGTCAGCAGGGCATTTGGCCCAGCCGACTCCAATATCGCCCAGTCAGCTTCAGCGACCTAGCCTCAACACCATGAACAGTGGGGGCAACGATACCATCAACCCTCAACTCCGCAATCTTGATTGGAACAACAATGGCGTGCCAAACCAATTTCACGAAATGCATCATCTGCACCCCAATTACATGTTCAACACAACTGAAGTCAGCAATGAGTACAATCTGCTCAACGACTTCCTCACAAACTCTCTGTACGATGGCGCAATGTTCGGAAACGATAACGCCCAAGAATTGTTCAATGACCCACTTTTGGCCACTTCGTCCGCAAACGCGCTGTCCGACAACTTCCAACAACAGCAGCAGGCGAACAATAATCGGCAAAATATATCAAACCTGCTACCACCCTCTCAGCTTAAGGCAGGTGAGGAGATTTCGCGACCTTCCTCGACGTTTCCAATATCCGACAAAGCACGCGATAGATTCTACATGACAGCTGCGGATCCGGCGGGCCTTAGTAGTGCTGGTGATCGATTGCATAAGCTGCTGAAGGCCAAGTATGAGGCGGGCATGCTCAAGCCCTTCAACTACGTGAAAGGGTACCGGAGTCTGCAGCAGTACATGACGCAGCATTTGCAGCCTTCAAATCAACGCAGGATACTGGACCAGCTCGCCCGCTTCCGGCCCAAATTCAGAGAAGCCATGCAGAGCTTGACCGACATGCAGCTTGTATTGGTCGAGATGTGGTTCGAGCGGTCGCTGATGGAATACGACCGCGTATTCGCAAGCATGGCGATACCGGCCTGCTGTTGGCGGCGTACTGGTGAAATCTTCCGTGGCAACCGTGAGATGGCGGAGCTCATCGGAGTGCCTCTCGAGAGACTGCGGGACGGTCGTTTAGCGATACACGAGATTATCGTCGAAGACTCTCTGGTTAGCTACTGGGAGAAATTCGGTGCCATCGCGTTTGATCAGAGCCAGAAAGCCATACTCACATCTTGCTCACTCAAGACACCAGATCCAGAACCTGATGCTGAGAACGAAAAGGACAAAGGCAAGGCGGAAGAGAAAAAGAAGAAAACAGAGAGTGTCAGGTGTTGCTTTTCTTTTACCATTCGCAGAGATACCCATAACATGTAAGCCCTCTGCCACGATCCTAATTCCCAACCGAACGACCACTGACGACAGCAGTCCATCTTTGATTGTTGGCAACTTCATACCGATACGACAAAAAGCTCAGCGATAAGTGCCGACTAGAAGAGCACAGCGCTTGCAGGCCTCGAGCACTCTGTATATTTGTGTACAGAAATATCGCCAGCGTCTTCCCTGATGACCAGTATGATTTGTGACGACGCGAGCGAGACACGTGCTGCAGATTCGTATTCACGCACAGTACTGTATGTACATATGGGAGGTGTGTGTATCTTGGCAGCGCTAGTTAGCCCATGAGTCTTGGGCGCGTCAGAAAAGACACTCAGAGGTCAAGACTTGTTGGTGTCATGAGACCCAGTGTTGATACTGTTCGAAAAGCATTTGCATTCGTCGTTTGCATTGTATTACAGGAGCTGCCTCCGGCAATTGCTCGAAGAGCAAGCAGAGTCATAGTCGAACAACGCTGTCGCCACGTCGCGCATCTTGAAGCTGCTCAAAATGCGTTCAGTGCGATGGTCCTGAATTCATCGCACGATAGGAGCATGACCTCACATTTACATTCTAAGCCCAATTCTTCCCAGTGATCAGCTCGTACGCCTCCCTATACTTCGTCGCTGTCTGCTGCACAATCTCCTTCGGCATCGCCACACCCTCCTTGCCCTTCAGTCCAGAACTCGTCAACCAGTCGCGCAAGAACTGCTTATCATAGCTCTGCTGCGTCTTGCCCAAATGGTAGCGGTCCGCCGGCCAGAATCTCGACGAATCCGGCGTCAGCACCTCGTCCACCAAGATGAGCTCGTTCGTCGCCTCGTCGATACCAAACTCGAACTTCGTGTCCGCAATCAGGATGCCACGGGCCTCGGCGTGATCGCGGCATAGCTCGTAGATCTGGAGTGAAGCCTCCTCGACCTTGTTCGCCACATCCTTGCCTACGATTTCGGCCGCGCGATCGGGGCTGATGTTCTCGTCGTGCTCACCCTGCTCGGCCTTGGTGCTCGGAGTCCAGATGGCTTTCTCCAATTTCTGGCTCTCCTGCAGGCCGGATGGCATTGGGAGACCGTGAACGGTGCCCTTGGACTTGTACTCGGACCAGGCCGAGCCAGTGATGTAGCCGCGGACGATCGACTCGAGCGGCAGGATCTTGAAGCGGCGGACTTGCATGCTGCGCTTGCTGAGCAGTGGTTGAAGATCTTGTGGGACGGTGGATGGGAGACTGGCGGAGAAAAGGTGGTTGCGGATGGATGGGAGTTTCGAGCTGATCAGCTCGAACCAGTAGATCGAGAGCTGAGTTAAGATCGCACCCTTCTCTGGAATGCCCTGTACATCGTTAGTATATCGTCTGCCATGTATAAGACTGGTGCACTTCGCCTTGACTCACGTTCTCGAGGATTACATCGTAGGCAGATATACGGTCTGTGGCGACGAAGAGAAGGATCTCAGGGTTGACCTCAAATATTTCCCTCACCTTCCCGCTTGCAATGTGCTTGAAGCCCTGTTGCTTCAGATCGATCTTGGTCACAACATTGTTACTCGCCATGACTGTTGCTTCTAAAATTGCAACGCGGTGCAGGCGGGAAAATCCGGGTGTCGTTGTCACTGCCCTTGGAGGTGGTTTGAAATTTTGCTGAGATGTTTTGAGTAGTATGGAAAATTGTGGAGCAAGTTGTGTTTATGAAAGTGGCAGAGTTTCTTCAATGCAGATGGTGGTGAAGCCATAAAATTTTCTGCCTTAGGAACTTCGTTTCATGGCGATCAGCTTGACATTCACATACTTACCTCTGCCAGTCAACAAGCACACTGTACCGCACAAATTCTCGCACAGCACGTACTCTCGTAATCACAAACGAGCTAAAATTTTGAAGTGAATGGTCAAATATTCTTCGAGTCCTAGCATGTGAAGTTGCGACTCGACGCGGACGATGACGGAGCGCTGACTTCATCGCTGTGGAGCGTCTAAATGCATTGCATGTGCTCATGCTGCAACCACGCTCGATGAGCGTGCCAGAACGTAATAGTTAGGGCCGCCACAATTTGCATACAAAGCTGCTAACAGGCAAGTCACTACATTGATTTCATCGAAATACCTCGCCATCCTCGTCACCAGAAACCTTTTCGCCACAGCCAAAATGTCTAATAAGCCAGTGACCGGCTACAAGCAGTGGGAGCAGCTCAAGCCGCAATCTCAAACCGGAGGACCTGGTTTAGACAAGGACCTTGACCCCGATGCGAGCTGGACACAACTCGAATTTTTCGACGACGAGGGCAATCCATCGCTCAAGGAGTATGAGGGCCGAGGACTGCTAAAGGACAAGGCCGCCATCGTTACTGGTGGCGACAGTGGTATCGGTCGAGCGGTGGCCATTCTGTTCGCGCGTGAGGGCGCCGACGTCACATTTGTGTATCTCCCGGAGGAGGAGGAAGATGCCAAGTACACTGTCAAGCAGATCGAGCAGGCTGGGAGGAAAGCATTGCCACTTGCGCTGAATGTGAGGGAAGAAGCGAATTGCAAGAAGGCTGTCGACGTAAGGATTGAACTTTCGCATTTGAGAGGCCAAGAATCGAGCTGACGGTCTGCAGGAGCACATGAAGAAGTTTGGCAAGCTCAACATCCTTGTCAACAACGCAGCAATGCAGGAGATCTGCGAGGTGAGTCTTTTGAGACCAAGGCTACGGCCCCGTCTTGTCCTAACCACAAGCGCAGGATTTCAAGGACATCAACCTCGAAGTAGTCGAGAAGACTTTTAGGACGAACATCCTCGCCATGATGACCATGGCCAAGTACTCTCTGCAGCACATGAAGCGGGGCTCAGTCATCATCAACTCCGCATCGGTAGCCGCATACGCAGGCAACCCAACCATGGTAGACTACAGCTCGACCAAGGGTGCCATCGTCTCCTTCACACGGACGCTGGCTCAGAACCAGGGACCAAAGGGCATCAGAGTCAACGCGGTGGCTCCCGGCATCATCTGGACGCCACTTCAGCCTGCAACGAAGGGCAATCCGGAGTCAGCTATGGAAGGCCTAGGCGTTGGCATGGCACCACTACCGCGTCCCGGTATGCCGGTAGAGTGCGCTACTGCTTACGTCTTTCTCGCATCACCTATGGGCTCGTACACGACTGGCGAGACCATTCATGTGACCGGCGGCATGGAGAACCAGGGTTAGAACAACATAATTCGTGTCATATGAGGCGGCATTGGGGGTAGCTAGGCCCACGGTCAAGATAACGAGTCGACGATTATGGTTTTGTCGAAGTTCTTGCTGCAGACATCAAGCTTCTCCATAGCAATTGCACCAATTGATCATTTACAGTGGTCAGATACTTTGGCGCAAACCCTTAACGGTACGAACAGAAACAATTATCGGGGCGCTGTGTCGCGCCCCGGGGCTGCTAATGACCACAATGATGATGAGCGATGAGCGGGAATTCAATTTCATACACTGTGTTGCCGTCCACCTGAAATAATGTTCGCCCAGTCAGCCGCCAAGCCTCTCTTACGCACAAGGCCAACAGCGTAGCTTGTGCCGGCAATCATCCTTCGAACGTCAAGCAGCGTCGCATCACAGATGAGCGTCTACCCAGCACTGCAAAACGACCTGCTCAATTGGGCCAAGCCCGTCCAGCACCTAGCGCGGACGGGACTTCATTCTCTTGCTTGCCAATGGAGCTTCGCCTCAAGAGCTACGAACTTCTCCTCCCACTTCCAAATGCACCAGTGCGCTTACACGAGCAGAAAATACCACGCTTCAACAATTGTGCCAACAAGACCGCCACGAGGCAGCGCCCCTCGACTACCAGCACCACTTCTGGAACAATTTTACCAAGGACAAAAGTGCGCCCACTGTCTCCTGGCTCGAGCATTCAGTCCAGAGCTCCTGAACAAGATCAGATCTCTGACTATCATCCTCGCGCGGCAAGAATGAACAAAGCAATCGGACTTTACCGCCATCAAGGACATGTCGTGGGGAAGGACAGGAGGGGCCGGGAGGCCTGGCGTGCTTTGAGTCGAGCGATGTGTCTCGTTGGAGTCGCGGAGCATGCTGCTGTCTTTAGTAACGACTACAGGCACGCCACCAGTCACGGCAGACTTCCTGTAGGTTCTGCGGCGATGACTGTTTGTTCGGCTAGAAGTTTAGTATATGAGCCTCACAACCTATTTTATAAGTACTTTTCCATGAGGGTGGAGCAATTGAGCAGGAAGGTCGAGATGCTGAAGGACGAGGAGAAAGCGAAGGAGTAGTTTCAAAGGATCATCGTGGCAATGGGGTCCGTGGAACATTGGTCGTGACAGCTTGGAATCGCGTGGCACGAGTTTCTGTAATGTGCTCCGACTGTCTGGTGGATACATGGCCCTGCGAATCTAGCCCAGGTCATGCTTGGTGGAGTATCTGGGCATACTGCGCCTCCGCTTGGGCGGCCAGGTTGTCATCACCTGCCCACTCTGCTAGTCGGATCTTCATAGCTTGGCACTCTAGCATGCCAGCACGATCTTCAAGCTTTGCGTACGCTGTACAAACGTCAGCATCTCACAGTCTACATCCCAAGGATACGAGTAGGATGACTACCTTCTTTGCCGCGATCTATGAATGCTTCTCCTACCCGCAATGTTTGCAACTGCTCCATTGAACCTGGCAGGCACAGATAGCCCGCCATGCCAACGTGGCTCTCGCCGATTATGACGAAAGACTGAGCGACCAACTGACTGTGACGAGTCTCGAGCATCTGATGGACCATGTCAGCAAATTTGTTTCAATGGTCATAGGCTGAGGTCCTACCAGTGGCATGGCAGATTCAAGTAGAGCTCTACTTGCGTCAAACTCTTTCAAATCATTCAGTATGTTTGCAAGACCTGCGATAGCCTCCAACGCCGTCGGGATCAGGTGCAGTCGCTGTGCAGTCGATGCGGCGCGTAGCGCAATGGAGAAGGCCTTCAGCGGCTGTTCTGCGGCAGCGAATATGCGTGCCTTGAGCACGAGGAAATGCAAACGTTGTGCAATGTCTGCTGAGAAGTCAGTGTGAGCACCCAGACTAAGCAGCCATTCACTTACCCGATCCGGCATTTGACTTCAACTGCTTGATGCGAGCATTTGTGATTCGGAGAGCTTCGGGAAGTTCTTGCCGCCGTATCAGCGACTCGAGTTCGAGTAGCTGAATCTCATACTCCATTTCTGGGTCGCCGGAAGAACGGAGTGGTTGCAATGCCGCAAGCGAGTAGCGTGACTGGTCCTCGTCGCCGCTGATAAGCTCAGTGGTCAGCCCACGTCTACGAATTTTCGAGCTGTCAAACATACCGACGAAGGCTCCTTAGACATTGCACAAGCAGAGTAAATCCTGTGACCCGTTGCTGAAGCTTGAGAACGCCATTTGCAAGCACGCCTATATCATCAAGCAGTTTCAAAGCCGCGACATACTGCCCAACGTGCGCAAGACCATGAGCCAACCTACAGGTAGCACGCACACGATCTGTGATAGGCGAAAGAATGTCCGCATTCGCCGCGAGCCCTTCGTAGATTCGGTTGGTCAGACTGGCTTGTCCTGCAGGAGTTAGCGTCGCTGTATATTTTTCCAACAGACATCTGTATCCTACCTAGACGGTCGATTGTCGCGCCATGAAACAGACCAGCAGCAGGCATGAGGGTGCGAAGGTCATGCTGCACGTTGAGGAACATGGACTGCACAATCAATTCAGCAGACTTTGCATTGCTGCCGCCCTAGGAATGATGTCAGCCGGAGTACTGTCGAAGGCGACCAAGGCTGCGGACCAACCCGATACATCTCGAGCTTTGATTCCTCCAGAAGAGTGCTGCTCAGCAGTGACCAGTTCCTTGTGTCTTTTGCCTTGGTCTTGAGGAAGAGTATTTCGTCTTGCTCGCCGCCAGCAGTCAGTCCGGAAAGGGCGCCAAACGGCGACGAGGAGTTTGTCGGTTTAGCTTGGCGGAGATAGAGGAGCCAAGATAAAGCGAAATTGAGACATCCTGTGTCGTGGTTCTCCCGAGCTGTAGGACAATCAGTGGTCATTATGAAAGGTCTATAAGATCTGGGTTGACTGACCTGTTGCAATGCACTCGTCCATAGCTTCTATACTCTCCTCCCAACAGTCGAAGTCGGCGTGCAGCACACTGAGATGAAGCAAAGCATATTGGTAGTAGACTCGCATGCTTTCCGATCCGCTTTTGGTAACAAGGGAGTAGTCAAAGTAGCGATGAAGGCTCTCGAGCGCCATTGTGTACTGGCCTGCCTTCCAATGCTCAAAAAAGGCTAGAAAATGCCGGAGGGAGTGAGTATTCTGGTCAGATTGGAGGACAATCCATTTCTGAATCTTTCCATGAACGTCATCAGGCAACCGAGTCCCAAGTTTCTGCAGACGATGAATCGAGGCTGTGAGTAGACGGTCGACATCTTCGGCGCTGACTCCAGCTTCAGCATGGAGTCGCATGGAGTCGCTTTGCCGACCATCGGAGCTGAAAGCAATAACACCTTGGTCGGCTTGAAGCTTTCGTGCCGCTTCTGGGTTCCTGCTGGCCCAAAAGTCGTAGGTAGCAGCACGGAAAGATACGAAAGAGTTCCAGAGGTTCTGCGTATCATTGAACTGCAGTCTTGTGAACTCGACACAGCAGCGACGCAGATACTGTCCAATTGGCGATGCCCGCGTGATACTTCTTTCGCCGTTCTCACTTGGTCGGCTCAGTGCTATGAGCTGACCCAACTGCTCAAAAAAGACATGAAGTGAGTCAAGTCCGTCCAGGGCCCAGAGGCGAGACAAAAAGTGATCGTAGAGACTACGGCCAGGTACACCAGTTTCCCATTGCCTCAGCGTGCTTGATAGCGCAGAGGCGTCTTGCTCCACATCATCAAGCAGATCCGTCACGTCCGCCTGCTCATGCTGGATCGTAGCGTGGATGCGCGATGCGATGAAGGACAGCAGAGGCAGCCTGGCGTTAGATGCCACCTCGCCAGACAGATAAATCTCGATCAGGACCAGTGAGCATACTCGTCCTGGGGTCAGATAGCGAGGCATTCCGACTTTGTGTCATGCTGTCTGCGAATCTACATGTATCACGGGATCAAAAGTGTTGCACTGGTCGCGATGGAAGTCGCGTCGCGCGTCTGCCAAGATTTACGTTGACATCATGTCTCTGGCTCCATCAACATAGAGAAGGTGCATGGCCATTGTTCACGCCTTATTGAGGCATATCTGACAATCCTGACTTTGCAGCCGTGATCGCGTGAGCCTGCTCGACCGCATTACACCTTGTTGTGTCGGCATGTCTTGCGACAGAGATGAATCGAAGCAGCAATCGCCATCCGACGCCGATTGAGAACGGCGCATCGCCACGATGAGGCTCACCACATGGTATAGCATGGATATCTCAAAAATCGTAGGCAGGCCATGTGCTAACTTTAATACCACACAGGAACGTCAATGGCATCCGGAACCCCTTCTCATACCCGCCATGGAACACCGAGCGCACCTTCCCAGCGATGTTCGACGGACTTGGCAGCGATATCGTAGTCATGCAAGAGCTCAAGATACAGCGCAAGGACCTGCGGGACGACATGGTGCTTTTGGACGGGTGGGACTGCTGTTTCAGCTTGCCGAAGCACAAGAAGGGCTACTCGGGTGTTGGCATCTACACGCGCAGCAGTACTTGTGCGCCTATTCGCGCCGAAGAAGGATTACTGGGCGTGCTGCCTTCCCCTTCTGGCGTCCCGTATTGCGAGCTGCCGGAGCAGGAGAGTATTGGAGGCTATCCAACTGCGCTGCAGGTTGCAGAGCTAGGCGTGGACCCGGCTTTGCTAGATGCTGAGGGCCGATGTCTCATTGTCGAATTCCCAGCTTTTGTCCTGCTTGGCGTTTACTCTCCTGCAAATAGCAATGGACTGCGTGATGACTTCCGCTATGGCTTCATATGTGCTCTTGATTGCCGCATTCGCAACCTGATCAAAAGCGGCAAGAACGTTGTCCTTGTTGGCGACCTGAACGTTTCCCGGGACGAGCTGGACACTGCATCGGCTGCGGAGGACATGCGTAAAGCTGGCATCACGCACGAGGAGTACATTTCGACGCCCAACAGACGGATCTTCAACCAATTGCTCCTGGAAGGCGAGGTTGTAGGAGAGCGTGACGAGGGTCGCGAATCTGGTATGCTATGGGACACAACTCGCGCTTTTCACCCCGATAGGAAGGGCATGTATACTCACTGGGAGCAAAAGGTCAATGCGCGACCTGGAAACTTTGGAAGTCGTATCGATTTCGTGCTTGTATGCGAAAGCATGCGGCATTGGGTCAAAGACGCCAATATCCAAGAAGGCTTGCACGGGTCGGACCACTGTCCAGTCTACGCGGACTTCAAGGACGAGGTTGACATTGATGGGAAGCGATGCAAGCTGATTGACCTCATGAACCCACCAAACACGTTCTCGGACGGCGTTCGCTTGAAGGAGTGGAAGGTTCAGGACTCGCCAGCATTCTCAGCAAAACGGATGCCGGAGTTCGACAAGCGACGAAGCATCAAGTCAATGTTCGCAGCACCCACCCTGAAGAAGGCGCAATCGTCCGCAACACCAACACCTGCCAACGCAGCTCCGGCTCTGCCATCTGAGGAGGCTTTGCCCACTTTATCGCCAGTCAAGTCTGGTACCGACACATCGAAAACAACGCCGTTGAAGCGAAAGGCATCTGCGATTGCGACACTGTCAAAACCCGTCAAGAAGCAAAACACGTTGAGCGATGCACCAAAGTCCAAAGGCCAGCAAAGCCTTAAGGGTTTCTTCCAGAAAGCTACACCTGCTGCTGGGTCCCCAGAGAAGCCTGATCTGCAATCTACGGAATCCATAGAGCCTCTATCTAATGCTCCGTCATCGCGAAATACGGACCAGATGGCTTCGACCAATGGGTCTGTACAGGGCTCAAGCATGGCCATCAACGGCGCGGCAGAAGCATCGGCGGATTTGAATGACGTGTCAGGCAACCCTGAAAGTCAATATCATGATGCCGCGACACCAGCTTCGACGATGGAGATGCCCGGAGAAGATCTCGATGTCTCGCCATCACAGTTCTCTGCGAAGCTTGAAGCCGTCGAGCAAAACCAGAAGTCATGGAACACGTTGTTCTCGCGGCCGGTAGCACCGCTTTGTGAAGGCCACAATGAGCCGTGCAAGTCTATGCTTACGAAGAAGAAGGGAAGTAATCAAGGACGTAGCTTTTGGATGTGTGCGCGGCCGCTGGGGCCGAGTGGAAACAAAGAGCGCGGGACGCAGTGGCGTTGTCCGACTTTCATATGGTGCTCGGACTGGCAGAGTAGGAAAGGTGAGGAAAAGGCGGCGGAGCCTGAGTGAGGGAGTGCCAATGAGGCGATCAGGAGAGTGATCTCGCGCGGTGCATGTCATATTGCTAAACCTCCTTGAACGAGTGTGGATGAAGCGGCGGTAGCGATGATCTTGTTCGGTGGTACACCATATTCTATCACGTTGCCACATATTTGCTGGCACGCCGTGGCTAGAGCTTAGCCGAGATGGTACAGATGAGGCGGTCGAGGGCAGCGACGCTGCCTCTTGCTGGCCCATTTCATATCACATTGCAGCACGTTTGCCTTCAGGGCAGCATCGATCTCTGGAATGAGGTTCCAGCACTGTCTTGTGTTTTCCAATTAGTGGCTATTGTACACACGTCCATGACTTCTGTGCAACTGTCGCGATATGGTCCGTAGCTTCGGTATCCTGTGCATGGGTCAGTGGCTCTGCTTTGAAAGCCTGAGGTCTATGCGTCTGAGACATTGACGAGCGACCGTTGAGGCGCAGCAGCAGCAGATGACCACCGAGCACTTTGGTCTTATGGACAGCCATGACTTTCGCCGCCATGGCAACTTGCAAATGTCACGCAATGCAGAAATTTAATTGGGGTACAATGAGCTAATGTTCGTGATCATTGGTTGTGGGAAGTTTCTGAAACATCTAGCCTCGCTAGTGCGGAAGCTGGAGTCGCCGCAGTGACACGAGTTCTGCCAGACCTGTGCGATTGGAATCACGCCGTCCGTTCATACGTGCATCGGCTCAAGAGCCTCGCACGCCACCCAGCCAACGCCAATGTCGCTGGGAAAGCTCGCGAGGTGAAGGAGATGTCCAGCGCTGTATAGAGGATCATCGGAAGATGCGTCCGGATCTCTGAACATGGTACCACGGCACTCTGGTCCACACTCGTTGGCTGTGGAGCACGTCTTTGATAGCATGCTGTAGAATCAGAAGTGCACATTTTATGATGAGAAAGAAAATAGTTACCGCGCGAAACAGATCCTGAAAGAAGATCTCAAAATTTTGGAAGACAGATTCGCTCCTTCCGTTTCAGGCTGAGCCGACATTTGACCGGCGCGCGCTTGCCCACATGACAATCGCGCACGTCTTGGTATTGTTGTCGCTCCTCAACGTGGCGCACCCGCGCGCTGCATTGCCTTTGCACACTGTTCAAACATTCACGCCGCCCATATTCGCTTTCCCAAGCAAGAAAAATGGACGTTTTAAGCGATAATTTTCCGTTGCTGCGCCCAGGGATTCAGGCACCGACTGCGACAGAGACATTGGAGGAGAAGAGCAAAGCATCTCCCGGAAATGCGAGCTCACCTATAGGCCTCCTCGAGCGCTTGAGCGAACTGGAAATCGCGACCATACGAGACGATGATGATGTCGTGTCTGCCGAAGACATCGCCCTTTCGTTGAGCGAGAACTTGCAGCAGCTCGCGGATTTGTTGCAGCATCCCGAAAAGTTCGAAAATGAAGAGACTCGTAAAGCTTATTTCCGTCGCGCGGGCAGGATTCTTCGGGGAATGGGCAATGCCAACAAGATGTGGCAGGGCACACGTTCTGCTGTGCGGGAGTTTGAGGAGGACGACGACGAGAGGAAGCTGTCAGACATTTCGCTTGTGCGATCTAGTTCAAAGGCTGCACCATGGTCAGCTTGGTGCCGAAGTGTGCGTCCTGTTGCCGACAAGGAAGTCGTTGGACTAGCCAGGAATGATGATAGTCTTGTCCTGGCCAGCGAGCAGCACCTCCCCCGTGGAGGCCTGGGCATCATGGGTCAGTGGCAACTTGGTGTGCGTCGTGTGGTAAATGGTATCTTGGATGTAAGTCGATTCCTATACCAGAGCGAAATCGTGAGAACATGCTAACAGCTACTTTCAGGATGTGCAAGATGAAGCGAGACGGGCAATCATAAATTCCCAGCAGGTGAGGCCACCCGTTCTCAGGAATGCTGAATTTTGCTGACAGGCCAGGCCTCATTCCAAAACACAGTTTACACAAACACTCCAGATCTCGGCGTTTATCAGCCAAGGGAGACAACGCAGTGCTGGACGTTTGCTGAGCCACACGAGCAGGTAAGTCTAAGTCTGGAGGCGAGTCCATGACAGTGCTGATGAGTTTTAGTTGATGCCGAGTCATACTTCTGTCGTCCATGAGAACATCGCATCGCTTGCGACTATAGCTTCGAGGCTGCGTAAGTCGGTGGTAAACACTGGTGGTGATTATCGTGAAATGGGTATGCAGAGATGGTATAGCGCTCCAGGTCTGTGGGCGCAGCGCGCGAACGTGGTGTGGGATCCAAGGGCCTTGTAAATCTCGAGTGTGACACCGCCCTCTCCCGTAGTCTGTCTGTACCAGTATTAAATGCAAAGCCTGTCAAAACGCATGTGAACGACTCTTAAGCTTTGCAGGGGTGTCTCAGAGCTCCCAGCCTCTCGAATTTCCACAGCAACCCCTTTACAAATTCGATCTCAGACATTCCTTTCAACTTCCAACACACTGCATCCGCACATACCTTTGTTATTGTTCTTTCACCATACCCAAACAATCGGAACCACTGCGCCGACATGGCTACGACCTCAGCTCTATCGCTCGATCTGAGCACCTACCTTGCGACTTGCTCTCCAGAGCATGCCGATCAAGTATGTCCCGCTGCTCAATGCATTTCGACCAAGTACTGACAATCTTTTTAGATCACGCAGACGATCCGCGAGACGCTGCGACAGAATGCTCCAAGTCCAGCGGCCAATGCAGCGCCCAGCATGAGGGTCCAGAGCAGTTTGAAGACTGCAAGGACCGGAACGAAGCAGCGCAACAAGAAGGCGAAGCGTGAGAGCGCGACCGGCGGTCCAAAGAGGCCACTGAACTCGTAAGTATCGCCCATCGTTTTGTTTGAACACAGCTGATCAATTTCTGCCAGATGGATGGCATTCCGCAAGTACTACAATGCCTCGCTGGCACCGCACACGCAGAAGACCATCTCCAAGGTTCTGATGGCCTGGTGGCGTGATGACCCATTCGAAGCCAAGTGGTAAGCGTGACGAGCTATGGGCATGAATCTTGACTGACAGTGACCAGGGCCATCCTCGCCAAGGCGTACAGCATCCTGCGAGGCAGTCGTGAGAAAGAAGACGCACCTCTTGACGAGTTCTTCCGCCTTTGCGCTCCACACATCGGCGTCATCCCACCAGACCAGTACCAGGAGATGATGGGCTGGCAGATCAGCCCGCCGAAGGATGGCGATCAGGACAAGGTGCCGCAAGTCATCCGTGTCTTCACTCCGAACTTCGACAACTTCCCAGAGAAGTTCACGACCACCAACCTCAGCGCAGACAACCTGGTCGAGTACTGCATACAAGCCGGCTACGTCAGGAGTGGCGACAACAGCACTCCTCACTCAGGCGCTCAAGGCAGCCTCACCATGGCTGTGCAGCCAACCGCAACTGTCACGACGCTCGTGACCACACCACCAGCTACCGAGGGTACGGTAGCCATGCCGATGAGCCCCTTCAGTTTCGAGCTCTTCCAGAACCTCCAAGATGCTACCAATGAGCCAACGACAGAGCCAGCAGGCCAGAGGGCTCTCACAGAGGCGACCACAGCTGTCACCAATGCCGGCGCCTACCCGTACAACAACCTCTTCGACCCAACTAGCGAGTTCGACGTCAGCTTCGACCCAGCCGAAGAGACCGACCTGGCAGACGGCGGCAGGTGGGACGCCTACGATCCCGCCGCCAGCATGTCGGTCGACGAGATGCTCAATATCGACTGGACCCAGTTCGTCAATGACGAACTCTAGTCGATGGTAAATCTGCAATTCATCCCTTGGATCTATGTCCATAGCTTACTCGTGCACAGTACAGCATCCGAGCGGCGAGAACTGCATCAATTACTCTTCACCATCACCTGCATCCACACCAACAACATCATACCCACCAGCACCGCCCACATGCACGGCAAAAGGGAGGGAGCTGAAGGGGTTGTTCATAACTGCACAGCGGTGCACATAGATAGCCTCATAATGCAATTGTGTTTACATACCTGCCGCTCCCCTTGCTTGAGTCTTGCAATGTCGCTCAAATTCCACTCCAATACTCCAATGCGACTGCCAGCAACGCCATATGTCGTGATATATGAACGAAGTTTGTGATGTGGAGGTAGAATCGAGGCAGCAACTTCCTCCGCATCCTCTCCAGTGACAGACAGGCCAAGCCCTACCACGTGCCGTCACCGCTGATCTTGACACAATGTGCTGGAGCAGAACCATGATGAGCCATGAGTATCAAGACCATCTTGACGGCCTATTTACTCGGCGGGCTCACACTTCCTCTCCTGATCGTCACTGCCGTCCTCTGGGTAGCGTGGCACACCTTACCCGCCGCGCAGGACCTTCCTGCCGCCGAACTGAACGATGAAGAGCCGGAAGATATCAAAGCGAGCATACATGCTGCTGCGCAACAGGAGAATCACGCAGGCGACGCTGCAGCAAGTGGATCTTTCGCGGTCTTGAGAGAGTACAACTTTCCCGCTGCTATACAAGCGCTCAATGCTCGCAATGCTACAACTGGCGCGAGCAGCGCTGGCGGTGGGACAGATGGGAGTGCAGATAGTGGCGGCAACAGCAGCAGCGAGTCGGTCTACCAGAGCATGTATCGCTCTGTCTTTGACCGCAACAAGAACGTAAACACGGCGAGCGCGGTGCTCGCCAACGAGAATGATGCAGACGGCACGAAAGCACGTGCGAAGAGAAGAGCAGTAGGTGCCAGCGTGTTTTACATAGTTCTACGGCATGGACACCTCATGCTCTACGACTCTGCCGCCCAGATGGAAGTACGCCATGTCATCAGCTTGTCACATCACTCGATCGCCCTGTCCGAAGGTCCAGGTTCCAATGATGAGGGAGAGCCGTTGAAAGAAGCAGACCTCTTCATCAAACGCACTGCTATAGTCTTGACTCCCATATCGCTGCCTGCGGGACGGGAGCAGCAGCAGTTCGCAGCAATGTCCCAGCCTCGACCATTCTATCTGTTCTCGTCGACGTGCTCCGAAAAGGAGGATTTCTACCATGCCTTGCTAACCACGAGAAACCCACCACCAATTCCAAGACCAATCGTTGCGGAAGACATCATCAAGCTGCAGTCGACGTTGCATGCTTCCGCCATGACTGCTGAGACACGTGCGTTCAATGCTCTGGTCGGGCGCATTTTCCTCGCAGTCCATCGCACCCCATTCTTGGAGAATCTGGTGCGCAGCAAGATTGAGAAGAAGATTGCACGCGTGCAAAAGCCTGCTTTCATTGCTTCGCTCGACGTCAAGTCCATTGACCTGGGCAACTCCGCGCCAGTAATCTCCAATCCACGCCTTCGCGACATCAACATATCCGGAGACACAACCGTTGGTCTGGACATACGTTACAATGGTGGAGTCAAGGTTGTCATCTCGGCTCTAGCCAAGCTCGATCTGGGTCCACGGTTCAAGGCGAGGACCGTGGATTTGGTGCTTGCTACTTCGCTGCGGCGTCTGCAGGGCCACATGTCGTTCCGAATCAAAGCGCCACCCAGCAACAGGATATGGTTCTGCTTTGATTCGATGCCGGATATGGACATCAAGGTTGAGCCGGTTGTCAGTCAGCGACAAATCACATACACCTTCATACTCAGAGCAATAGAGGAGCGCATACGATCAGTAGTGGGCGAAACGCTGGTCAAGCCGAATTGGGACGACGTGCCATTCTTCGACACCAGAGATCAAGCCGTCAGGGGCGGTATCTGGTGTGAAGATGAGGGCGAGACCAACGGTGCTGCAAATGAGGACTCGGACCAGGCAGAAACACTCCAAGCGGCAAAGCGTTTGTCAACAAAGAACGAGAAGACCAAGTCTATGCCATCACTAGTCAGCACTGCCGCAGACTCAGAGTCAGCTGCAGCTTCTTCGGGCACAGAGTACAAGTCTAAAGCAATACCACCAGCCGCAACAACACTGATAGACCAAGCAAGTACACTCAAACGTCGATCCGCGGCCTCGTTGCCTTCGCAGGAATCAGCCCAAGACCCCTCCCTAGGAAATGGAGACAAAGTGCCTGCACTGCCGCCCAAACCGCTGCGCAGTCCCTCGTTCACCTCGCCGTCGGTATCGACACCATCTGTCGCGTTAGACGGTGCCAACGTAGTGCCGGTGAGAAGCGATGACGCTTCTCTCCAACCGAAGCGGTGGCGTCCGCGTGCTTCAGTCCCAAGCCAGACTCGGAAAGAGGCAGTGGACGCAATCAGAGAGATGCATGAGCGTGTTCGAGGGACAGATCCACTCCCACCAGACGAAGATCTTGCGGGTGGGAAGACCTCCGAAACTGAAGAAGCAAGTTCTGACGGAATTGGGACACCATCGAGAACCTCATCTATTGCATCATCTTGGCCCAGGTCGTTGCGAGATTACCCAGGCCGAACAGACTCGGAAAGATCAAGTGCCGGAAGTGTTGCGTCCTCGACATCAGCTAAAAGTCCGCAGCAGCGCAAGAATATCCTGGCAGCGACCGCAGCAGCCACAAATGCCGCACGCAATTGGTCGTGGAATGCGATAGCGAACCGGACAGGCAAAGGCAGAGGCGATGGGGCTGGACGACAGCCCAGTCCTGGTGTGAATGACGAGGCCGCAACTCCATCTCAAGCATTGGGCAATTTGCAAGAGCCAATTGGCAGAGGCCAGCCGCTGCCACCTCCAGGGACGCCACTGCCAGGGCCGCAGAAGACACTCTGGCAAGCTGCTGCAAATGGGCTGGGTGGCGTGGGCAAGGGTGTGGCTTCAGTGAGGCGCAAGCCTGTTCTGCCGCCTCGACGCACGAGTACGCAACAGACCTCGCTTACGCCAGGCACGGGTGGACTGAATAGTAAAACTGCTAGCCAAGAAGACGTGGCGCAAAAGAGCGAGGACGAGGACCGCCAGAGCAAAAGCGACATGCCGAAAACGTCAGGTGAAGATGAATTTGGACCTTGGAACGAGAACAGTGGCAATGCCGCAGATGCTGCTACCAAGGCTGACGATCTGGACGAAGTTGAAAACGTGTTGGAGAGCGAGGATAAAGATACACGAGTCGTTGCACTGCCGGCTGAACAAGGGCTCGACAGTCAATCTGCTGCGACCCTGGCGGATGAGATGAACCAGGATGATCACACGGAAGCGAGAGAAGAGAAGCTGAAGAAGGTACCGCCTCCGCTGCCTGCGCGACGGCGACCTAAGGTTGAGCAGGCGACGTCTGCCGAAAGCGTTGATCGTGTTGACGCCAAGCTGGTGTCTGATGAGCAGCTTAGGGACAGTGGCGAGGCGGGTGCGGCTGATACGACTGCTGGACATGCTGATGCGAGTCATCAGCTCGAAGACTCATCTGTTCAGTCGAATGTTGAAGTACTACGAGCGTTAGCTCAAGAAGACGGGAAGACTGTCGGTAGCAGTGTCGGGGTTCAGCCTGAAGATGACGAGGACCTACAGAAGACCAATGTATTGAAGGCAAAAGCGCCCGAAGACGACCTGTTCGAGAATCGGCATCCCTCCCACAGTGAACCTGAGAAGCAGAAGCTCAATGCGGAGACTGCTGGAGAAAGGGCAGATGCACTGCTTGGGACAGAGCCGCGTGTAGAAGAAGTCCCAGGCTCCTCGGATCACGCACGGGAGCCTCTGAAATGAGTCTGGTATTATCGTGGAGTTTGGAGAGCTGCATAGCGTAAGGCGGGTAAGAAGGCCGACATGATTGGCGCTAAAGGGGATCATCAAATGTGGATGCGAGAAGTTGATGAAAGAGGGTGTATCATAGTATGACTTGTAATGTGTAGACGACACGGAGATGAAAACAGATTGTACAACAGGGAGTGCATGGTCGACAAATGGAATCTCTCGTGCCGTGTTCTCTCGCAGAGCTATGCTACACGCCTCAGTATGTACACAGCTGTACCCCTGCTGCTGCTTCCTCGATTGCACATCTCCCATCCCGTAAAACTGCAACAACCCACCTTCTCATCTCCCCCTCTCTTCCTTAATCAGTCTTGTGATAATTGACCTTGGGATTCCAGAAGAGAGTCTGCGAGAAAAAAGAACCATTAATATCATCCCTCCACTTCACCCACTACCATACTGTAAAGAAGGGGTTAATTTGGAAGACATACCTTATCACCATCCCCCCAAAAGAAATTCTTGGTCCGGATGTTCATGTAGGGGTACTCGACGCGCTCCTCGAGGGGCGGCTCGTGGGATTTGTGCTCCCAGTGCTCGTTCCAGAGGCGCCAGGCGTTGACGCCGGCGATGATGAGGGAGGGGATGACGACGTAGATGGAGAGTTTGCGCCAGGTGTCTGTTCCAATTTCATACTGTTAGTATTTGTGGAAGAAGTGGTTGGAGGGTCCCGTTTTATGCTGGTTGAGCTTGTTCTGGCTTTCTTCTCCTCGTCTTTCTCTTTTGTTGGCGCGTGCATGCGGGCGCTGGCTAGGTTGTCTTCTCTCCTCGTGTTCCCTGTCCGTGGGCTCTTTCATTGATGGGTGTAAGACGTACCGCTAGTCTCAGCAGCGTGCTGCTTCACAGCCGCTCGCTCGCGGTTGAAGGCGTTGTCGGCGGCGCCCGTGAGTTCGCTGGAGGCCCATCTGCGGGCGCCGAGTTGGCGGATCGCTGGGCGAGCGGCGGTGGCTCGCTGGAAGCTGCGGAGGCCGAGCATCGTGTTTGTATGTGTGTGGTGTGGTGTGGGTGGAGGAGTGGAGAGCAATGACTGCGTGCTTGGAGAGCTGGCGTGATACGGGATTGAAGTCGCGGACAGACAGGTGAAGCTGGCGGGAGTTGCCGAAGCGAAGCACCGAAGCCGAGCAGCGGGATGATGGCGGGCAAGTAGGTGGAGTGACGTCGGGTCTGGCTGGCGGATTGTTCTTTTGCATGTGCGCGTTCAGGCAGTTTCGATGAATATGTATTGCCACTGTATAGAAGACTTTTGGAACGACTTCACGATGCGATGAATGCTACGATTCGGCCTGGCGCCACCTCATATAATCTTCCCACAACATGGCTCTCGACCAACAGCGCAACTGGACGGTCTCGATGGCAGACAACCTGGACCAGATCATGCGCAAGAAGAGCAGCAGCACCAAATCCTTTCGCGGCGTGAAGGAAGCCACGACCAAGCACTACGGCGCCGACGAGCCGAAACGACATCAAAAGCAGACGCGAGAGGAAGGAGCCGCATGGACAACACCGCCCGTCTACTTGCCAGAGGAGATCCTGATTGAGATACTAGAATACGTCGCACGCAGCAGCGAGTCCCAGCAGACGCTGGCGTCGTGCTGCCTCCTCTCGCACCAATGGTACTCCGCCGCCGTGCCTCTGCTCTACGCCCGCCCCTTCATCTCCGGCCACAACTACGATCCCTTTGCCAGAACGATCATTACATCGTTGAACTTGAAAGTCCGGGATTCTCCGCTGGCGAAGTTGATAAGAGGGTTGAACATGGCGAGTCTGGTGCATCAGGGGAGCAAGAGCTCGACGGCGAGACTGCTAAGTCGGACCAAGGACAATTTGGAGGAGTTTGTGGCGCCCGTCGCGACGTTTGGGAGTAATTGTCTGGCGCCGTTGGCCAAGTGCGTGCAGTTGCGCATGCTGGATTTGAGCCTTGTTAGCGAGTGTCCGCCTTTGCCGGAGCTGTTTAAAGCTGTTTCCCGGCTTGAGAGGCTGAAGATTTTTCGTCTGCCGCGGTCTTCAGGATTTGGCGTCCACCATAATCCCGACTCCTTCACCTGGCCGCCGAATCTTGAGGATCTGACTCTCAGCGGCGGTATAGATGCGCACTTCCTGCACGGCGTTGTCGCTTTCCCGCAGACCCTGCGAAGTCTGACAATCGAGCACTGCCCTCTCGCCAAAGGATTCGCAGTCACGCATCTCCTCAAGAAAGCCATCAGACCATTGAAGAATCTACAAGCGCTAAAAATAAGACACATGCCTCGCCTCTCCGCCCACGCCCTCGACGACGTCCTGTTCCTCCTCCCCCAAATCCGCAAACTCAGCACTAGCGTCGACTACATCACCCCCGCCATCTTCGACGAAGGCCACTTCCACCACTTCAAAGGACCCCTCTCCGAACTTGACGAGACCACCTTACCCGCCCCTCCCGAACCCCTCGTCCACAAACTCCACACCCTCGAACTCACCAACTCCGGAAACCCAGGCGTCGAGGACAAGATTAGTCCTATCGACATCATGATCGCGCTAGATGAAGGCAGTGTGCCGAATCTGAGAGTCGTGAGGGTGGCGCAGAGTCTGCATTGGCATTCTAATGCTACAATGAGTGATACGGAGGCGTTGGCGGATGCGTTGCTGGAGGCTAGTCGGAGGGATTGGGAGAGTGGGGAGGGGGTGTTTGCGGGTGCGAAGGGGAGGTGTGGGAGGTTGTTGATGGAGGGGGATGGGGAGGGAGGGAAAGTGGTGAGGCCGTGGGAGGAGGTGGCGGGGGTTTGGAGGTTTGATGATTCGGTCATTCGATGATCTGTATCTGGAGGGGTGGGGAGCGGAGGTCGAGTGTGTCCGAGACATGGTAGATTTGAAGAGAGATGGATGGTGTGGTATGGTGAGATGTGGACTAGATTCGGCTCCCGAAACCTCCAAGCCGAACGACGTTAGAATACTCCGGCCTTCGTTACGCCGAGACATATATAATTTGCTTGCCCACCCCCTTTTTTCTTACCACTGGTTTATCACAATCCATGAATTCTCTCTTTTTCAATAATTTCCAATATATTTTCCCCGCCAGCCCCTCACCAGTCCTTCGACACCAACCACCAACCACAAGCCACTCGAAACAACAACAGAAAAAAATGAAATCATCAACCCCCCTTCTCCTCCTCCTCTCCTGCTCCCTTCCCTCGACTCTAGCATGGGTACGCCCACCCACCTCCGCTCCCCCCCTTTCCCCCTTTTCCCCCTCCCACCTTGACCACCAACATTCAACTAACCTCTCCTCTTGTGTCCGAAAACAGTACAACTGCAAAGTCCCCGCCACCTCCCACGGCGTCGGCGAATGCGTGCCCGGCCCCGAGGAAAAAGCAAAGGGAGCTGCGAATCAGTTGTGTGCGCCTGTAAGTTTCCCCTTCCTCCAAAAAGTACAAAAGTCCGGAGTGTTTTGGGTGTGGGGAGCGGGGGCTGATGTATGCGTTGGGTGGTAAACAGGATCGCCCATGTAGAACTCAGGGAAATGGGTGCGTACAGAATGCGCAGAATGTTTGGAATGCGGAACAGGGGCGATGGTGGTTGAGGAGTAATTGTAGCTAGGATTAGTTTTGGAGGGCTAGTCGGGCTGAGGCAGAGGAGCGAGGGAGCAGGGTTAGCGAGTCTCAAAATGCCAACTCCTCTCAGCCAGATCCCAGAATTTCTATTTTCCCTTTTTTTCCTTTTTTTAAACAAGCAAAAGCAGACGGAAGGCGAAGTATCACATGACGGGCTACCATAATAACAAACCACCCGTGGGAGCCTGCATACAGTATAACGAGCGATGTACTGCTGACCGGCTGGGACATGCACGCATGGCTTCGACGAGGGGGTCAGCGCGGAGCGGAGTGTCATGATCGATGTTCGCCGTGTTAGGTAAGCCCGAGCCCGAGCCCAAGAAGCAGGAGAAGGAAGGAGAGAGTGAATGGAGTGGAGTGCTGCGACAGCAAGGAGAGGAAGGAAGGGATCTAGAACACTTTGATTCCATGCCGATTCCATAGAATGTCCCACCAAACTCCCATCCCATTCCGTCCAACATGCCCGCCATTCCATCAAGAATCCTCCCCACGCTTTCTGGTACTCATACTCGATTTGCAATCCTCTGATACCACCACCTACGACCTCATCATCACAATTTTCTCAATCCTCGTGACATCGCTTCCATCATATCATACACCTCCCCTTACCCTCTAAAAAACCACTTACAATTCCTCCTTCTCCGTCTCGCCACCAACCTCACTCTCCGGCTCGGCCGTCGCGCCCTTCTCCTGCACCCACTTCTCCTTCCTTAGATCCTCCTTCACATCCGCATCAGCCGGCGCCGTATTCACGTCCTCGACCCCCGGCGTGCCAGGCTCCGGTGCATCAGCAATGGTCCCCGCATTGCCCTCCGCGTTGACGTCCTCTGGACCGCGGACGACCTCGTTGTAGAGCTCATTGCCTACGGCGTCGACGAGTCGTGTCCGTGTTTCATAGCGCGTGCTAAAGGAGACTTTGCCTTCTAGTGCCTTGACTTGGTCGGCGTCGAGGAGGTTGCCAGCTTCGTCGCGGTATTCGATTTTCTCTTCTGTGATGCCGCCCTCGGCGAGGACTTGTTGAGAGCCTGGTGTGACGACAACGTCTTTCTGTGGGTCGTCTGCGACAGGCGGTGCGGGACCGTGCGCGGCTTGACCTGTCGGGGCAGGGCCGGCAGCTGATGGGATGGCGAGGCTGTACTCCGCGTAGGAATCGTAGAAGGTATTGCAGTCCCAGTCCCAGGTGTTGAATAGCTTGACTTTGTTGCACTCGGACTTTGTCCAGGTGTTACCGTAGGCGAGTGGGGCGTAGAGGCCAAAGACGATAATGGAAAGACCGAGGAACACGACGGCAGAGACACGCGCGATGTACGGCTTATTCTTGGCGGTGAACGAGAAGTCGCTGCCGATGGAGATGGTGATGCGAGACGTGACGTAGTCGAAGATCTGGGCGATGGCAATGATGGCGAAGTATAGCGCCGGGAAGTAATGGTGCAGGAAGAGTTGACTGTGATAATGTCAGTAAACAAATGGTAGTGTGTTGGATGAGCAGGACTCACCGCTGCATCAGGTAGAATGGGAAGTAGTGGAAAGCCCATCCAAGCACAGTCTGTCCCAGCTCGTAGTCGAATCGGCGGAAGGTGACGTGCTCATAGTCATTGCACTCGCGCTGCCATCTCAGCACTGCCAGACCCTTGAAGAGTATGTACACAGCAATCGCCGCTGTGCTCGTCCACCAGATAAGCGGGTTACCAATCAGGTAGATCTGCCTGTGGTCCTTGCCCCAGAAGTTGATGCCTCTCCTCAGGGTTGGCCATGACGGAGGTCTGCTGTCCCAGGCATGAGAATCCACAAGACCAGCGTTGGTGGTCCACATGACTCTTTGCAGCTCCCAGAACTTGCCAAAGAAGCCCGGGTTGCGGTAGTTGACCTTCTCGGCATCCTCTTTCAGGTTCGGGTGGATGTTGCTCTCCACGTACCAGATGCTATTGGGCAGAGTACCTTGCTTGGCACAAGTGACTTCCTGTTGCTCAAAGCCCCAGTCTGGAAGCTTGACCTTGTGCGAGAAGAGCACGCAACCAGTCATGATGTGGACGAGCTTGAATTTGGTCTCGATGGTTCGGAGCCTGCTCTTCGCCGCGGTGCCATCGGACATGGACTTGATGATTTCGACACGGAACAGATCGTTGGCGTCACCATCGAATCCTTCATAGCCATATGCCGAGACTTCATTCTGCCAGTCCGCTTCTGTGACCGGAGGACGCACATCGTGAGAGTGCAGGCGACGATCGGTAGTGATGTGGTATAGACGAATGAGTGCGCCGTCTTGGACGTACTCTGGGTTCATCGTGTCCCATGCTAGAGGTCCTGGAATCGACGTGTTGCCGGTAGGATCGACAGCCCAGTTGATTGGCTGAGTCTGGTTCTCGACGATCCAGAGGTTGTTCTCATCCTTGTGCGGGTAAAGCGTGATCTGCTGTTGCTTCGAGCCGCCTGGATACATCGAAGCGTGCGAGTGAAGATAGCCCCCCTGTGTGTTGTGGTGGCGGAGCGAGATTCTGGAACCGAATGCGACATCCGCCGGCACATCAGCCATTCCCTTGCTGTTCAGCGTCGACTGAAATTCGGAGCTCATAAATCCATCACCGTCGCCGGGGTTGACCAGGCACATAAAGTGGATCGCAAACATGGCCATGTAGAAGGTAATTGGAATGACGATCAAGCAGAAAATGCGGGCGAAGAGATGCTTGAACCAGACCCGCACAGTGACGTTCTTGGTGTCGCCCAGCAGGACCCAGAGTTGCAGAGCCGTCAAGCTGCCGACCCAAGCGATGGTGAACAAGCCGACCCATTTGACGGAAGCTGTTGCGCCAAGCGAGAGACCGGTAGCCGCCAGCCAGAACCACCAAGTCGGCTTGAACGCATAGGCCGGGCCAAGTTCATGTTGGTTGGTGAAGCAGATCCAGCTTAGTGCCGTCAATGCGGTGAAGATGATCAGCGGCGAGTCCAGCAAGATCAACCTCGACTGCGTGACCAATCCATTCTCGAATATGACCAAGCCCGCACCCAGAGCAGCCGAGATATTCTTGCATCCCGCTGCCTTCAATATCAAAAACATGACCGGGACTGTCAACACACCCATCAATGCTGGCAGCAGCCTCATGGCAACGTAGGGCACATTCGGCTCCAAGTAGTCCTTGCCAATGTCCTTGAAATCAAACTCTCCATCAAATCCAGCCAAATATCCCGCCAATGTGATCAACATCTTTGCCAGAGGTGGATGGACATCCATGAAGAACTTGCCCTTGATGTACTTGGACGCGAAGCCTCCAAAATGCACCTCATCGAAGACGACGGATGATGGTTGGTATATTCTGAACAGCCTGACGAACAAGGCTACGATGGTCAATGCCCTGACCATTTGCCAGTCCTCGCTCTTGAGGTGCAGGAGGTTGTTGTCCTTGACGCCATAACTTGTGTATTCGCCGACTGGATGCGGAGGCTTGTATGGCGAAGACTGAACGAAGGAGGGTGGTGGGCCTTTGGGGACAACGCCGTTGGGTTGGACGACGGTCTTGGCTGGTGGTGCTCTGCGGTCTGCTGTGCCGTCATGTCGCTGTTGGGCAACCATGACGGCGACGTCTTTTGTGTGTTGTGTCGTGGATCAATCAATCGCAGACCGATCTGAGTCCAGTGTTCAGCCTTGCGACTTCCTAGCTCGAACTCGGAGACGTCCAAGCTCTTTCAATGTCTGGGACTGCTCCTTCCCAATTAAGCTGCCACTATGGGCTGGTGACTGTCGTGTGAAAATTAAAAGTTCAATCAAGGAAGGACGTGAAAGGTCGGGAGAAGTGGAAGGCGCTGGCTGGCCTGCAAGTGCTCTAGCATTGAGCGAACATTTGTCGTCGTTCAGCTGCCATACGTGGCTATTCTTACTGCGCCAGGGGTCGGCCACACACGCGCGCTTCGGACGCAGCTCCAGAAAGTCCAGTCGGAGCTAAGACTAGCGCCTCTGCAGCTGATGCGGGTGTCCCCGTCGCGATGCGCTGCCGAGAATATCAGAAGCTTACATGACTTTAAGCTTTAGCAGAGGTCTGTCAAAGCGACTGGGATACATAATAGACACGTAGACTCGCGGTCTTTGATACCATTCGAATGCACATGATATAGCGACACAATTTTACGCAGCCATGGCCGCCAACGGCACCACCGACGGCACATCCGGCATCCTCGAGGAAATCTCCTCCAAAGCACCTCCTGGCACCGTCCTCCCACCCCGAAACGTCCGCGAGCTCATCGAGAAGACCGCCGGGTACGTTGCGCGTAATGGTCCATCCTTCGAAGACAGACTGCGGGAAGGCGCGAAAACATCGGGCAAAGCTGCCTTCTTGATCCACGAAGACCCGTACTACGCATATTACCAATGGCGGTTATCAGAAATCAAAGCCGGCAAGGGCAATGTCATCAGTGCCGGGAGACAAGGTGAGGTCGGTGCGAATGGCGAGACGGGTGTAAGTAGCAAAGGCAGGGAGGAGAGGAAGGGTCCGGATAAGCCAGAGGACTTTGCCTTCTCTGCGCGTATGCCGAATATCAGTGCGCAAGATCTGGAGATCGTGAGGTTGACGGCGCTGTTCGTGGCGAAGAACGGGAGAAGCTGGATGACAGCGTTGTCACAGCGGGAAGCAGGCAACTTCCAGTTCGACTTCTTGCGGCCTCAGCATAGCTTATACCAGTTCTTCTCGCGACTGGTAGATCAGTACACAACCTTGCTGAATGGCGATACTGTCGATGAGGGGCGACCACAGAAGAAGAGGATGACGGAGCTGGAGGCAAATGTGAACAACAAGTTCCACGTGTTGGAGAGAGCGAAGAAAAGGGCAGAGTATGTCAAGTGGCAGGAGCAGCAGAAGGTCGCCAAGGAGGAGCAAGACGAAAAAGAGCGGATCGCGTTCTTGCAGATTGATTGGCAGGACTTTGTGGTGGTGGAGACAGTGGTCTTTGACGACAGGGACGAGGAGGCAGCATTGCCACCACCAACCAGCAAGAACGACCTGCAGTCGGCATCACTCGAGCAGAAAGCGGCCATGTCCATCAACCCGAATAGAAGATTGGAAGAAGCTATGCCGACATTCGACGACCAACCACAGTGGAATGCATACGGCCAGCAACAGCAGCCCGCCGCCCAGATGCCGCCTCCACAGCAGTACGGCCAAACACCTCCACAAGCCACACCCTACAGACCACCACCAGGCGCAGACGATGAAGCAGGCCGCATGGCCGAAGTCCGCGCTGATCGCGAACGCGCCCGCGCCGCCCAAGAAGCCGCACGCTCCAACGCCTCCAACCCCAAAATCCGGCACGACTACGTGCCCCGCGCCCAAGCCAAGCGCCAAAACGCCAACACTTCGCTCTGCCCCAACTGCGGCCAAGCGATCCCCAACGACGAAATCGACCAGCACATCCGCATCGAGATGCTGGACCCGCGCTGGCGCGACCAAGCGCGAATCAATCAGCAGAGGAGTGCGACGACGAATATTTCGACGCAGGATGTGGCGAGTAATTTGAAGCGGTTTGCGAGTCAACGGACGGATTTGTTTGATGCGGTTACTGGGCAGGCGTTGACGGAGGAGGAGCAGGAGAGGAGGAAGAGGGCCGAGGTGGGGAGTTATGATGGGGTTGGTGGTCCTGGTGGGATGGTGGGCCAGGGGGCGTTTGGGCAGGGGGCGCAGAATGTGCAGGAGCAGGTGGCGCAGTTGCATCAGAAGTATGGTCAGGGTCAGAGATGAGAAGGGGGGGATAGTGCTATTGGGCGATCACTTGGAAGCGGCTTGACATTGTGGTCGCGTGCTTCTGATGCTTGCGGCACATGCGACAAGCATGCGGTCTCAAGACTTATACGATTTGCCGGAATTCATCGGCAACAATTTTGGGGCGGGAAGCACATCTGGAAAGCAAGACGCAAAGGTAAAGTACCTTTCCGCTCATCTTCCCTCACTCGTCCTCGCACCTTGTGAATCTGACTTCCGTCCCAGCTTGGCTATGCCCTACATACAAGCTCCAACCACATATTACCGCCACGCAGGCTTTATCCTGCTTGCTACCAAATCCCTCATATCCTTTCCTTTCCTTCCCCCGTTGCACGCTACTACTGTCCAACCCGGCCTGCATATCCTCCTCAGTATACGCCCCTTGTCTCTGCAATGGAAGGAACGCGTTTGTCAATGGAGGTAGAGTGATTTCAATCCCTTCCGCGACATGCATTAATTATTTTTGACCAAATGCACGGCTGCTGCACGCGTGTTGGTGGTGTGGTGGTGGCGTATGTGGGAGGGGACATACCTCGGTGCAGGACACGAAGAGGGTAATGGCTGAGGCCTGCTTACGATGAGAATTTGTGATTCAGAACGCTGTCTGCAGCCTGCACTGTCGAGACCTTGATGACTTGGCTGATGGATGGCTGACTGCGACTCTGGCGCTGATATTTCACGAGCTCGAATTGGACGACGCCGGATGGAAAATCCGATTCTTAACCCTGTAAGGTTCGATTACGTTTGTCGGAGCTGCTGGCCTTTCCACAACAATCAATACGACGAGTCTCCTGCTCAGCGCAAACATCATTGTTCTAATTGGCAACGTCAGCAAGGTGCGGTAAGCGGGAGGAAACATGCTTTCCAATCGCCATGCGCCCAAAAGTATGGTTTGCCAAGCCCACAACTTCAGTGGAGGAGTGGCAAGAAACACGCCGCAGTCATTGCTTACCTAGTACCCCATGCGATGGTTCTTCTCGTTCCTGAGTAGGTATGGCCTTGGAAACATGCAAAAGGTAAATGCAGGTAGGTCGTCTATATCTTTGGGAGCAGCTCTGGTCTCTTACCTCGGTTTTCTTTCTACCCTCGCATCGACTCTTGCTTGAGATACTTACACAGACAGAATACTGCACTGCTGCACTGCTGTATTGCTCAGCTACTGCTTGCGAACGACCAGCCTCGAGAGACCAGGACGGATAGTACCGACCGACACGCGCTTCGAAGCACGATCGAAGAGCCACACTTGTCGAACATAGGATTCTACCGCTACACACCATCCTGAGCCAGTACTGCTCAGCTACAGCTTGCAAGCAAACAGCCTCGAGAGATCACAACAAATAATACCGACAGCAACGCGCTTCGAAGCACAACTAGAGAGCCATACTCCACGAAGACAAAAAAGTCTACCGCTACACGCAAGCTCCACACCTCAACAACAAACCTCACCAACCAATCTAATCCACCAAGCTCTCACCATGGACTTCCCACTCAACACCCGCCCCACCATTCCCTTCCACGACCACCCAGACTACCGCCGCATGGTCGCCGAGCGCAACCTCCGCCGTGCCACTGGAACCCTCTCCCCGCAGCCTACGCGCTCCACAAACCACGCCGTAAACGTCATCAGCGACCTCCTGAACGCCACTCTCCACCGTCTGATGACCCGCAAGCACAAAACCTGCCAGGGCTCCTTCGCCGAAAAGCGTCACGCCGACCAAGCCAACGAAGGCGCGCTCCTCCCGCCGCTCCGCCCTCGTGTCCGCTTCTCCCCATCCACGCAGACGCAGCGGACTTCACCTCGTAGGAAGGCAGCGTTCCAAAGAAAGGTGGCCGCCGAGCAGAAAAACGAAGGCCTCCTCCTAGCCACATCCCCACGTTGCCGTCGCGTGCGCTTCGTCCCATCCACCCAGCCGCCTAGACTACGACTACTGGGCAAGAAGTTTCAGCGGAAGGTCAAAGCGGAGATCGCGCGGGAGAGGGTCATGCTGTCTCGCATCCGCAACAGTGCTGGGGAGGTCTACACGACTGCGGACGATGCTCCTGCGTTGCCTACACGTACTATCGCCGGCTCTGCTCGACCAGCACAGCAGACTCCTCCCACGGCCGCCACCCCCGCCGCCCCTCGTAGATGGCAGCAGCAGTGTCCCCCACTTGACCCCAACCGCGCCACCCGCCCAGACGCCATGTTGCCGTATCTGCGTCACTGCCCGCGTTTCAAGGCGAGGGTAGCGGAATTGATGGCCCTGCAGGCGAATCCGCTGCCGCCGGTGACGTATGAGAAGGCTACTTGTAGGTCTTCCGAGGTAGCGTTGTTATCGCCGTCGCTGGTGGGGAAGCAGAAGGATTTGCATGGATTGGCGCCGCTGGTGCTTCCGGAGGCGGAGGTGGAGGTGGAGGTAGGGAGGGACGAGAGGAGGGATAGTGGGGTGGGGTTTACGATGGATGAGGGTGATGGGGTGGTTAGAGATGCGGCCGCTGGGATGAAGGATTGCTTCGTCGGTAGTCTGAGTCTGGGATTGCTCGAGCGCGATGTCCAGCCCCTTCCTACCATCGCTGGTATGGACGCCATTGACGCGGTTTCCAGTGCCGCTGCGGTGCCGGTCCCGGCGCTTCCGAAGGCTGTTGGTTCGGGTATTAGGGAGATTGAGGAGCGTGATGCTCTTGGGGAGGCTGAGGCGATGGTTCATCGTGGGTGGTATGAGGATGATTCGAGTGCTGATGGGCTGCTGCGGGGTGAGGAGATCGTGGGGAGTGATGGTATCGAGGGCGAGAGAGTGGGGTGGGAAGTCGAGATGAGGAGGGAAGGGGACGAGGTGTATGAGGGGTGGTGATTGTGTTTGACATTGCAGTGTGATGGGCAGGCAGGAGCGTTGGTCTTGTGGTACCATGGTTCGGCAACCTTAGTGATTATAGGCGTTGATAGGTTGCGATGTGTACTCCGTCTGACTTTGGAGCGCATACGCTGAGCATGTCTGTGTATATGTAGATGTAGATATGAAGAGAAGAAATCGTGTACATTTGCACGGATCCCCTTCTCAGCGTCGAAGCAATTGGATGGGTTTGTTTGGTTCTGGCTTGACAGTGCCAAGCTCATGGCCTTGACCTGACAGTATGCTATATTTGCTTCTGCTCGCCGTCATCTGTCTCACTGGCTGAGGTACCTTACTGTACTACTTCAGGTTGTCAGTACATTGCGCTGGCTTTCGCGTGTCTTAGCACTGCTGTCGGCGGTTCTAGACATTTCCGGTATTTGCTTGCTGAGTGTATCGATTCATTCGAGTTTGACTGTGGATGTGTTCCTCTTGACTCCCGTACATCTTCATGCCATGCTTCCACAAGTCGGCGTTAGGGTGTCTCGCACATGATGGTTCGCGGATGCTAACCCAAACACTAACCCTAAGCTCGAACATGGGGACACCGGCCAATTTCTGGCGCAATGTCTTGCTACACCTTATAGCCACGAGGCCTTACATCCTTCAAGATGGCAGAGATGACCGGGAGCGTGTTCCCCCCCCTCGCTGGACTTTAATCGGCATGAAGGTGGTATCCTCAAGCACCGGTGATTGACCGCGTGAACACACGAACTCAGCTATTGCACCACGTGGAAGCCGCCAATATGGACCACGCAGCTTGTGCAGTGGCGCGATATGCAATGAGGGCGTTTCATTGAATGCATTCGGAAGATCTCCTCACCATCTTGAGCGCGAGATGCCAAGTGGACGGAGAGTATAGACTTCTACACCTGGTTCCTGAGGAAGAAGATCAAGGCATTGCCGATATCTGCGGGCGAATGGCTGTCCAAGGAAAGGTGAAAGCGCCCGATGGACTCCCGACTGCTTTGCACAGATAGTACTTTCGAATTGACAGCTGCTTCCAGACCGCCTAGCCTCCAGTCGGACCATAAGATCCTCAGTCTTTTTGATGCTCAGGAGGGCACCGCAGCCGAACTTCCCAGGGCTCAGAAGGCATCGAAAGATTTCATTGCAGAAAATCTACCAGCTGACGAAGTCAAATGGACGCCAGAGATCAGGCAACGCTATGCTGAGCAACAGCCTGGCCGCCGGGCACTTTTGTGGTTTTTGCGTGTTGGAGGCCCAGCTCGCTTCGATTTACGACTAATCCCAGAATCCCGACGATGCTTAGTGCATTGCCTTGCAGTAGAGTGTGCAGAAGAATTTCTCTGGAAATGGATGACCTTACCTGTCAGTCCCGCGCTTTTGAGAAAAGACCTGAACTTCACGAAGCAGCGGTCATGGAAGGGCCCGACTCTTGCCTGGATGATGGAATCAAGGCTTGATCTTGCATCTGACTTTCGAAGCGGGCTGCAAAAGGCTTGGGGCAACCTCAAGAGGGCTTACGACCAGAATGGGGGCCTTCGAACATCTGGAAATTTGACCTCGACGGCGTGGATCTCGCTCAAGATGCCTTACAGATAGCTACTGTCGCAGGTCAGTGTACTCCAGAGGCCCACCTTACCAGCGCATGAGTTCGATCGTCTCGTACAAATGGCCCAGTCCTTGGCAGCCGGTGAACACGAAAGGCGATGGAACCATGCCACCCTTCATTTTTACCACCCAGAAAGGCCAACGGGTCATCCCATGTTGTCTTTTTTCAAGGATTCAGGTACCACCGGAAAGAGTTCACCATTTGTCTACGACCTGCTGCGCCCGCCGAACAGTATCAGTGCATCATTCCTGTTGTGGACGATCGTACAGGGCGCGCAGCTTCTCAACAGCCACGGCGGCGGATCTGATGCCCAATGGCTGCTTGACTTCGGACGGAGCAAAATACCCGACTACTTCTCGAAAGGATGCGGTCATTCCTATCAGAACTCCGATACTGGGGGCCTCATTCCCAGCCGCCCTGGTCCAACACTCCAGCAAAGAGGTGAAAAGGTTGATGCAGATGGGGCGTGGTTTCTATCTCAACGAAATACAAAGATCAATAATGCTTTGAAGATGCACAGTTCTCGCCGTATGTAGGGCGCGTGGTAGCTCGGGAAGAGGCCTTCGCTGCGAGACAATATCCCAGGAGCACAGATTCTGTGCACAATTGGTAAGATATTCGTCAACCGCCCTCTCTGAGGCCCCCTCGGCCGCTTTACTCGCTTAATTTGGGGCCTCCACTGATGCGAATGCTTACGAGATGCTCATTCATATTGATTTTGTCAGTTGTAAATTTCCACGTACGGCCATAGGTCACAGAGAACAGAGGATCCCGTCCGCTCTCCTGTACTTAAGCTGTGAACCGGTGGATTAGTACTACGGTGGGTGACCACGTGGGAATCCCCACTGCTGTACGTTTTGCCCTTTTTTAATTTCCTTTTGGCACTGGGGTAGATTTGGAGCTTGCGGCACTCTATGCCTGGTGACCGCCGACAGCATTGTGGACACAAAACGCTTCAATGTAGATACCTTCATGAAGTTCATGCACTCAAATTTTGTCTGACTACCGACTGTCTCCACATTTCGCCACAACTTCCCAATTCAGCTGCCTCTTCATCTGACCACCATTCTGTGTATACTCAACTCATATGTCACAATGGCAGATCCGCAACCGCCTCGGGCGTTCGATGGTGAGAAGTCTGATATGGCAGATGACGGCACAGTCTTCGTGTCCCTGACGTACGATGCGCTGGACGCTTCGACCGCTATGGCGCGAGTCAAGAGTCCCAAAGCAGGAGCTGTAGTAGTGTTCGCAGGTATGTCCATCTGTCGCCACCAGGATTCATCCGACTGACGGAAAGACCTGTAGGCTAAGTACCCTCTTCTCTACTCACAGGTTGTACACGCGACAACTTTCAATCCAAAACCGTGACCCACCTCGCTTACTCCACCTACGTCCCCCTCGCACTCCGCAGTCTTTTGTCCATCGCAAAGGATATTTATCAAAGACACAACTTGGTAGCGATCAGTATCACACATCGATTGGGAAGAGTGGACATCGGCGAAGAGAGTATCATCATTGCGGTGTCTGCGCCGCATAGGAAGGCGGGGTGGGAGGCAGGCGAGGAGTGCTTGGAGATGGTGAAGAAGAGGGTGGAGATTTGGAAGGAGGAGTGGTTTGAGGATGGTGGAGTGTGGAGGAGTAATAGAGATGGGCAGGCCGGTGTGCCGGTGGTGAGCGGGAAGGCCGCGGGTTGAGGGACTGTGGGCGAGAGACACGAATGATGAGTTTATGTTTAAGAAAAGTGACGTCTTGGTATACTCTCAGCCGTGTGACTAACGGTGAACGCTATACATATTTGTTCGCTGAGGCGAAATTACTGCAGCATCCGGAATTACAGCCAGTTGGCGGCCAAGAACCACCTCACAGCACCATCCCAATCGCTCCAAGTGCACCGAACGCAACAAACAGCTCATTTCCCACCGACACCAAACGCCCAGCAGCTGAAGAGCTAGCAGTCGTAGGCGCACCGCTCGTCGTGCTCGGTCCAGTAGGCACAGCCGTCGCCGATCCACCGCCTGAAGTCAATGCTCTGGATGCCTCGCTCGTCGCCGTACTCGTAAAAGTCGAAGCCCCGCCACCTCCCGCACCAGAGGCCGTAGCGGTAGAGATCAACGTGCTGTTGACGACGCTAGGCGAGATACCAGTGCCTGTGGCCAAGCCTAGCGACGCGGATGTGGTGGTGTTGCCACTTGTAGTCGAATTGACGATGGTGCAGATCTGCGTCGTGATATTCTTGTACGCTACCAAAGATCGTTAGCCAGATACAAAACGGTGTGGTCGGCGATGGGTGGCACTTACCAACTAACTCAGTACCATTACACGTCGCATTCTGATACAGACAAGGCTGCACCACTTCTTCCAGCGCGGCCATGTGGGCGCAGTGGCAGGCAGCGTCTGAGTTGCTGCAGCCTATGTCGGCGAAAGCTAAGGTGGTGCAGGGGAGCTGTGTGCGAAACAGGTCGTCAGTCGAGAGAACGAGCGAAAGCCTTTTCGAAGAGGTGGAAACATACCACACAGGTAGGTATACCCGCCTCCAGCGCAGCGAGTGAAGCATTCTGCGCCGCCGTCTGCGCATAGCTCAGAGCCGCCGATGCGAGGAGAATGAGTGGGAGGTACATCGTTGAGTTTCGTGTGCTTAGGCGTCAGGAATTGCTGGCGAGTACGTGTAGCAAAAAGGGAAGGAGTGTCTTCAAGTCGTAATGAACATCAACAAGGCTGAAAAGAAGGCCCCGGTAGACCCGTGGACAACAGATATGAATAGCACTTCAGTCTCAGCCTCTCGTTCAGCCCCGAGTAGAGGCTGACCTGCATCCATCCAACGTCATCGTTTGCCCGAGTGTCAGACCGCCAGAGTCGCACGAGGGCGTGCAGAACTTGCAGCGTTGTGCAGTCGGCATATAGATAGACTATGTGAGTAAGCATTATGCACATTGATGCAGGGTCCGAGCAGTATGCGAACACACACCAATGTCTCTCCCTCATTACAGTGTTATGGAAAAGCATGTCATCACGCCCATCTGCTATGCATAAAGTAACCCCAACCTTCGTAGCCCAGAAGTGAATTAGGCTCAGAGAATCATGAACAAGAAGCAGCAGCAGCACCAATATATGCCGCACCCAAGACACACGCAAAAACGCCCTGCTAATCCCACAAATCCCTCCCACGATACTCGGACTCATCAGTATCAGCCCCTCCACTCCTCTACCACCCTCCCACTTCCCTTCCCATCCTCCCTCTCTGTCGCCTCGCACCGGAACAAATTGACGTGACCGTCATTCACTGCCCCACAAGCCAAAAGCATGCGATGCGGATGAAACGCCGTAGCTGTAATCGGCGCCGCGCGACTGCCATGGCCCCCACCGACAACACCTACACCGATCGCCGTGCGCAGGTAACTCATGTAGGGCTCTGCAGTCGATAAACGACGGAGCTCGGAAGTATTGTAGACGCGAATTGTGTGGTCGCTGCTACCTGTTGCGAAGACAGGAGCATGTTCGTGCACGCTTAGACTCCGAAGGTTTCGTGGTGTTTGTGGTGAGCCAGGGAGCGAGGACAGCGGTTTTCGCATCCGAATATCCCAGAGCCTTACACCACCATTCGATTCCGCGGACACGAGTTCACGCAGTCCGCCGCGCTGAAGATGCACGCCTACGACCCACGAGCGGTGGCCGGTGTTGCGGTCAACCCAATCCATGATCATGGAATCGCGACTCGCCATCCTCTGATCATAGGCTCGTACAGAACCGTTGCCGAAACCTGCGACGAAGACATTACCTTCGACTTGGTCGGATGTGAGTGAGGTGATGCAGGAGCCTGAGCGGGCGGGGATATCTGCGACGCAGAGTTCGTGCCCAGCTTGCCAGACACGCACAACGCGGTCGTCACCCGCGACGAGGACGCGGCCTTGTCCTTGCTGCCAGTCGAAGACTAGGCCTGCGGAGCCGCCGGAGGAGGAGACGAGGTCGCTGAGGGCGCGGAAGGCCGTCGCGAGCTGCATGCGCTTAGGTGACTCGTAGGAGCGATAGATCTTGATAACGCCATCAGAGGAGCCGACCATGAGCATGGCTTGATCATCCTCGTTGATGAAGCGGAGTTCAGTAACGCGGCTGCCCTCAGGGTTCCCATTGCTGAAGCGGTTCAGCTGTTCCTTTCGCCGCCAGTCCCATATAGCAATGGAGTCTCTATCGTCAGACGTGACGAGGTGGTCTTCAAATTGGTGGAAAACCATCTTATATGGCGCAGCGCCTATGCCGAAGTAGCCGGCTGGGATGTCCCATCGCTGACTTCCTGCTGCCTCCTTAAGTGGCTGGGTAGACGCGATGATCCTGTCATTTCTGTTCCTCCTCCACAATCTCTCATTGTAGTCCAGAGACCCAGGTTCATCAGACTCGGGCGGGTGCATTTGCGGCTCCCGGAAGTATGTAGAAGACCATGTGAAGAACTGGCTCTTCAATGGGATTTCGGGCGGAACACTCAGATCTCTCGGTACGAAGTATGGACTTGGCGGTACGGGAGCTTTAGGCTGATGCTCCGGTCCTTGAAATTTGTCCAATGCATCCGGAGGCAGCAACTCAGCGTCGCCAGGCGTGAGCGGCCGACTGTTATATCTTCCACTCCCTCCTCCAGCCTGACCGTCGCGGCCTGAGATCGACGCGCGATGGCTCTTCGTCGGGCTGTCGGACCCAGCATCACTAGCTGCGGGTGTGCGGCCAGAACCACCAGAGAAGAAGTTCTTCATGGCTGCCGCCACGCTGGCAGTCCTGCTCAGAGCAAAGTATCCGTCTCCACCCGTCGTGGCTCGACTGCTCGCTGTGCTGGCTGTAGGAGATGGAGGAGTTTCCGGTCGCCAGCTCGAGGCACGACTGAGACTGTCAGTACCGTCGCGAGAGCGTTGCTTCGAAAGACCGTCCATTGAGCTTAGCACTGCGTGGTCGCGCTTAAGCCCTTGAATGACAATTTCGTCTAGAATCTTGTTCGCGAAGTCGCCCAGGGGTGAGTCAAGGAGGGCATTGAGAACATAATCCACGACTATACTGGCGTTGCGAGCGACTTCTGGGTGCGGATCCGCGGACATGCTCAAGATTTGTCTCCACATAGCGCGGTAGATCGTCTTCTTGCTTAACGTCCTACTGGCCTTTGACGATGCCGTGGTCGTACTCGCGAGGTCTGAGTCTTGTGTCGTGAATGACACAGACCTCCCATGACTTCCGGATCTCCTAGGAAGAAAGTCGCCTCCATTCACGATCGCACCATCGCCAGAGCCGAACGACCCTTCAGCCTTCTCCTCGCTCGTTTCAGTCTCGCCTTCTCGATCCTCCTTACCCCACCTCTTGTCCCTCTCCTCCAGCAGCTGCTCCCATGCCGCAACCATCATCCTCTTCTCGTACTTCTTGATGAAAGCCGAGTAGAACACTGTCAGCTCCTTTCTCACCATGATTGACCCGTCCATGCCCATGGCAATGACCACGCTTGCCAATGTCTCCTCCTCGAGCACGATACCGGCATCCATGATACCGTCGTTGACACCACCACCCTGGATACCACTGACGGTACCCACGAACGACGTGAGAGCATCAAGGCAAGCCGCCCGCACTTCCGGGACGGGGTCATGGCTTCGGTCTCGCACACGAGCGTGCGCCTGGACCTCCAAACCCAATGCCTTGGCAGGAGGAAAGTCCTTCCACAGATGACTGAGGCAGAGACACGAAAACTGCCTCAGAAGCGGGTTCTCCATGTCTCCAAGATTGCCAAGCAGGCACTCTATGATCTCGGGGTTTGTCTCCAGTACGGCCTGCTTTCCCGGCTTGAAGTCTTTGCAGAACATGGCAATCACGAACGCGCACATGGCCCTATGCTCCGCCAGATTGCCTAGCGGAATGACCATATTCCCACTACCATTCGGATTTGGCGGCGTCAAAGCGCTTGTATGATTTAGGATGTTCGTGAAGTATGTGTATCCAGAATCTTTCAAGAGGTCACCTTGGCAAGACTGATCAACAGCCAGGATTCTGGCCCAGATGAAGACCATAGGCGGCTTCAACTCAATCGCTTGACTTTGTAACAACTTGAGCACATATGGGAATATGCCAATGCTCAATGCCAGATTTACAGCCCAAGGTCCAAGGTCCAAGAACTTGCTCAGCAGGATCAGTGCTCTCAATCGATGTACCTGGCTCAGTAGCACTTGCAGCACAATAGGTAGCTGCTCGGGTGGCTTGCTGTGTGTATTCGGACTGCTTGTGAGGTAGACATCGAAGGCTGAAAGTTGGTCGGCGAAGAAAGTCGAGTGCGTATAGTCCAACTCAATCGCTGGGGCAGGTGGAGCTGGTCCCGACCCATTGGCCTGGCTATCCGCATGCATCTGCGCCATCGCCTCTTGCGCTTTGACCTGCTCGTTGAGCTTTGGGAGCTGAGCAAGTATCATCTCCACAGCGAGATCCCACGACTTCCAGAGAGGATGGTTGTGCGTATCTGGTATCGCTGGATGTGACATCGGATGACAGTGGTATATCCGCATGACTCGCTGAGCCAGCAGGAAATTGCGGAAGAGAGCAGCGACCATCAGATCCTGGCGAAACAGCTTCTTAAACAGAGGCTTTGGGAGACAATTCCAGGCGATGGTGTCGGTGATGGCGGTGAAGATCCAATTAAGCTCTCCTAGAGGAGTGCGGCGCTCTGAGACTTTGCCTGGGATGTTCCTCGCGGTATTCAGGTCGATGTTCGACGTAGACGGCAGAGGGTTTTGGAGGATGAAGAACCTCACTGCCATAGCAATAGGTGTCGTAAGACAACTCGTGAAGATGTCGGCCGGCAGCTTCGGATTGGTAGGCAACACCTCATTTTCTCGACAGGCTGCAAGGTGGATACTATCCTCCCATCTCGTCGACGGACCCTGCTGCGCTCTGCTCGGATCCCGCCTCTGAGCTTCAGCCTGCGTCTGGCTATGCTTTGTAGCGGCCTCCAAGAAACCCGCAATGATGCCACCCGCAGCGCTACAATCCCACACCCAGAGACCGGGAGCGCCGACCCAGTCCTGGACGTCGCCCAAAGACACAGGGATGTATTGGGTGTAGCTGCGGTTGAAACACCATATCTCGCCACTAGCGGTGGGTTTGGGGACGCCGTGACCATTGTAGTGGAATAATATTCTCTCCTGGTGCGCCGTCCTCCGCAAACTCTGGGTGTACCTCTTCAACTCTTCTATAGTTGGGTCCATGATCACCTTATATCTCGTGCGCAACGATAGATTTTCATACTGGCTTTGGAGGTTCTTCCCGATTTGCTGGTTTGTGTTGTTTGAGCTCTGCGAGTTAGAGGACTCTGGCGGCTGAGGGTCAACCCAGCACTCCAGCCTCGCGCATGGGTTCGTTTTGATGACATCTGGAGGGTCGACGCCGACATTCAGACATACGGCCAGTATAGCCGACACTGTCTTCAGTCGGTCCTTCATGCGCCATTCGGAGACGAGGGTCGTGGGGTCGTAGTCTGGCGGCGGGTTGCCAGCAGTCTCGTGGCGCTTGTCCTCGAAGTACATGAAGAAATGCTGACTGAGCATAGCCGCCGTCTCTTGCTCCAACTGCCAGCCATGCCGCTGTTGCGCCTTCCTGCTCTCACTCTGTCCATTTGCTACAGCTCTTCTCGCGCTGCCATGTGCCACCTCACTGTGCGCTCGCGACAGCATCGCCGGTCGCTGCGCACCGTTCCTTCTCCGCTGGATCTCGAGCCCGCCATCCTCCGAGTCGCTTTCACTTCCTCCATCGTGGTGGTGGCCGTTGCTCTGCGCATACGAATGGGAGGACTGAGGACGCGACTCACCTGTGGTAGTGGGGTGCTGCTGGTCGCTGTTTGGTAGGGCGTGCAGGACGGGGCGGGGATGATGCTGAACGGCGCCGAAGTACCCGTTCATATCGCGCGACCCCATCTTGCCTTGCGACGACCCATTGGTGAGTCTCGAGATTGTAGCGTGAGACGTTTGCGCGGGTCTTGCGCAGCAGACATGTGAGCTGTACCAAAACGAGAAGGTACGGCGTAAAGTAAGCAGCCGCACTAGCGGAGTACCTTTGGCTTTCACGCGCTGCTCCGAGCACAATCAATTCCAGAAAACGGGCAGCGGGGAAGAAGCCGCACACACCGCGTCAACGTTTCACGATGGACTGTATAACAGCGATAGCATGGTATATCATGACTAGTATATGGCTGCATTGAGCATGACATGTTTATACGTTCGAAGAACACGTGAAGATGCAAGGTGAACGGCTAGAAGGCTACTGGAAGCTAACGTTTAGAGCAAACGGCATCTCCTCCAGAAAAGACCCGAAAACGCAATGCGACTAGCGGAAGGATCGACGCGAATCGGGGACGATTCTAGCAGAGCGCCTCGACATTTCATGTTTCCTGCCCTACTGTACATATATACCTTACGAGCTTCTGTTCAATTATCGCAGCAGATCCGAGGACGAGAATTTTTGGTTCCCGATTGACAAGTCCTCATCTCCTGCTAGCTCCAGTATATTCTGGTCCGGTCTGCAGGCGCTCCGGCCATGCTGCACCACCAAAGAAGTCTCGAGAGTCAGGGAGGGAAGGTAGAAATGCAGCCAATCAGAGAGCTTCGTGTGTTCGGCATCGAGCGCCAGACGGATCAGGGGGCGTGATTGTGAATTTCCTCTACCGTGACTACTCCACCTGACCCTGTGTTGTTGTACGCAATCACCTGTCGCAGAATTTTGTACAGTGTGTGCGCTGTTGTCTGATTGCCACTCAATTTTGATCGTGCCATTGCCTGCAGCGTTTTCTGGGTGACGAGGCAGGACGGAGAAAGTGTGCTGGAGTGCCTCGGTCGGTAGCGTTGCTGGAGAACTTGAGAGCAGAACGGTCGAGCATTCCAACCTGGAACCCGGCCCAGCCTCGTTGCGCTTGTCGCAGTCGCAACACGGCCACCGCGCCGAACGATCAAGACCTGTCATTACAATACATCAACATAGCCATTGCTTCACGATATTACGCGCTTGCCCAGCTGGATGATTGCACCGACAACGACACGACCCCGTGACGCCTCGCGCGCACGGTAGACACCACATCGCAACCACGATATACACACAGTAATTACACATCATGTCGTTCCTATTCAAGTCCTCTAAGAAGGGAGGGCCGCAGCCGAATACAGCACTGCCGCCCGCGACTCGTGACATCAGGAGCAGCGATGGGCCGAATGGCGGGTCGCAGATGCCGCCGCCCATGGGTGGCATGGTCAATGGCCAGAAGCCTGCGAGTCCCAGTCCGTCAAGCGTCAACAACAGCATTGGAAGTTTGACAGAGCAGCCAGGGAGGATGGGAGAGGACAGGCAGGTAGTGCAGATGCGCCAACAGGAAGGGCCCAATGCGCCGCGCAGGAGTGACAGTCCAGAGCAGAAGACCTTGAGGGGTCAGGAGGCGGTATGATACATGGCGGAATACGCGTGTGTATGTTGGGATATTGACATGGTAGCAGAACGGCCAGCGAATGGGCCCACCGCCGTCTCGCACACCACCAAACGACAACAACCCCTACCCATGGTCGCAGAAACGCCTCGCATTCACAGTCTCCCACACAAACCCATTTCCCCGTTACGGACCGGCAGTCAACGCATCAGGAAGCAAGGATGGCTCGATATATCTGATGGGTGGGCTGATCAATGGCAGCACAGTGAAGGGAGACTTGTGGCTGGTGGAAGCCGGGCAGTCAAATATGACCTGTTACCCTGTCGCGACAACAAGTGAGGGTCCAGGACCGAGAGTAGGACATGCCAGTCTGCTGGTGGGCAACGCGTTTATTGTGTTCGGAGGTGATACCAAGATGGATGAAGGCGATCAGTTGGACGATACATTGTATTTGCTGAATACTTGTGAGTTTGCGATAGGGCGGGTTGGTGGGCAAGAGCCATCGCTAACTCTGGGCAGCTACGAAGCAGTGGTCGAGAGCACTTCCAGCAGGACCAAGACCGCCAGGGCGATACGGCCATACTCTTAACATCCTTGGCAGCAAAATCTACATCTTCGGAGGTCAGGTCGAGGGCTACTTCTTCAACGATCTGGTGGCCTTCGACTTGAATGCGCTTCAACAGGCGTCAAACAAGTGGGAGATCCTCATTCAGAACACAATCGATGGAGGCCCACCTCATGGCCAAATACCGCCCGCACGAACGAATCACACGATCGTAAGCTACAACGACAAGCTCTACCTGTTTGGAGGAACGGATGGCGTACATTGGTTCAACGACGTCTGGTCGTACTCGCCACACACAAACTCCTGGACCCAGCTCGAATGCATTGGCTATATCCCATCTCCTCGAGAAGGCCACGCCGCAGCACTCGTAGGTGATGTGATGTACATCTTTGGTGGTCGCACAGAAGAAGGGACCGACCTGGGTGATCTGGCTGCCTTCCGTATTTCTTCGCGCCGATGGTACACTTTCCAGAACATGGGTCCTTCGCCATCTCCACGATCAGGCCACAGCATGACGACTGTGGGCAAAACGATTGTGATTCTGGCTGGTGAGCCGAGCTCTGCACCAAGAGATCCGGTGGAATTGGGCTTGGCGTATTTGTTGGACACGGGCAAAATTAGGTATCCGCCCGATTCAGCTTCCCAGACTCCAGCGAGTGATCGCATCCAAGGTACCAGACGACCCAGTGGGGCAGACAAGAATGGCGCTCCTGCTATTGGTGGCGGAAGGGGTCAGCCACCAGCCGAGTTGATGGAGAGACGGATGAATAGTCAGGAGTCAGCGCGTGGCAGAGGCGAATCTAATGCCGGTCAATCGCGTTTGCCCAGAGCTGCCGGACAGGGTGCTCCTAGCCCTGCGCCAACAGGGCCACCGCCACAGGCTCCTGGACAGCAGGGCAGGGCGGTGGGACCTGTGGGCACCAGGCAGCCAACAAGGACCCCAAGCGATCGGCCATTTAGCCCCGCTAATGAGGCGGAGAGGGCACAGAGATTCGAGAACAACGCATTCGGCCCATCGTCCGGCCCAAGGGAGAGTCCAGCCCAGACGAGGATGCCAACAAGCCCAAGTTACGCGCAGAACTCGTTCTTCGCGGACGAGAATGACGAGCCTCACTTCAGCCCACGGAGGCAGAAGCCGGAAACGTATCAGCCTAGCCAAGATCCTCACGGCGAGCCTTTGCAAAGGAGCTCTTCCAGCCGGAATCAACGGAGCCGGGCCGGCGGCAGTATGGACGAGACGCCGAGAGATTCTGTCGATCAGCAGCCTGAGCAGCTGCCGAAGGTGCGGGAACTGCAGCAAGAGGATGACGGCAGGATGGGACCGCAAGACTCTGGTATTGGCTCTTCGCCAGCTATGGGTCAACGTGGCTACGAGGACTTGGCTAGAGAGCTTGAGGCGGTCAAGCAGAAAAATGCATGGTTCGCTTCAGAACTTGCATTGGCGCGCAAATCCGGATATCATGGAAGTCGTACATCGGCAGACAGTCCTGTCCTGGATTCACGAGGGATGGAGGACGTGTTCGCGGATGATGACAAGCCACTGATCGAGGCGTTGTTGAAGATGAGAACAGAATTGGCCAGAGTGCAGCAGACTATTGACGAGCAAAGCAAGAGCGCTGCAGAGAGAATAGCCGAGATGGAACGTCAACGCGATACCGCCATCAACGAGGCTGTCTTCGCCAAGGCTAAACTTGCTGGGCAAGGTTCTCCGATGCCGGATGGCAGTGCGCGAGGCACACCAGATGCTGAAAGAGAGCGTGAAGTAAGAGGCAAGCTGGCGACTGCTGTCAGCAGACATGGCGAGCTTTCAAAGCGGATGGAGACTCTGTCGCAAGAATTGGAAACGGAGAGGAGGCAGCGCCAGCTTGCCGAGGAGACGGCGGAGATGGCTCAAAAGCGGGCTGTTGAGCTGGAGCAATACAGACAACAGCACTCCTCGGAGCTCGAAAGCTTGAGGAGCGAGCTGCACGAGGCCCAGAGTCAGCATCGAGACATCTCAGCCAGCCATTCGGAAATCATGGCTCAGCACAAGATGCTGCAAGTGGACAAGAATGAGATCTCGGAGCGACTGGAGAGGCAGCTGAGTGAGAGCCAGAATCACACGAGTATCTTGCAGAGCCTGAAGGATGCGGTCGAGGCTAGTACGAACAAGGCCCAGATGCTTGAATCGAAGCTGGCTGAAGAGAGGGAGCAGAGGACGGGCTTGGAGACGTCTTTGAGAAGCTTGAAGACAGAGCATGAAGCACGGGCAGCCGAATTAGAGAGCACGCAAAGGAGGCTGCAAGATGCTGAAGAGCTGGCCGATAGACATCGGCAGGAGGCAGAGAGCCATCGGTCGGCTGTGCTGGCGGGTCTGGGGCAGGTTACGAACCGCGACGTTGGCTCCTCTTCTGCTGTTGACGAGCGGGTTACCATTCTTAGAGAACAGGTGGAGACTGCTCATGCCATGGTGCGGCAGAATCAACAGGCAGCGGACTCTGCTTCCGACAAGCTTAGGAGAGCGGAGGAGAGGATCGCGGGTCTGGAGGCTTATCAGGAGCAGGCTAGCCGCGAAGGTCTGTCGATCCGCAGCCAGCTGCAATCGATTATGAAGCAGAACCAGCAATTGGCTCAAGAGAAGGGAGAGATCGAGCAGCGTCTGCAAAGTCAGATGTTGGAGACGAATGCTCTGCATGTGCAGCACTCTTCCCTCAAGGACATCCTGGCCGAGCGAGGTATTAATCCTGCCGACGTTAGGAGGAGTCGGGCGCTTGACAGCCCGAACAGCTTCAGCAAGAGATTGAGTACGCCGGACCTGCAGAGAGTGAGGGAACTGGAGCAGCAATTGGAGGCAAGCTTGAAGTCTCACGATGAGATGAAGCGCGAGTTCGAAGAGTCTTCTGGCCGGGAGAGCCTGCTGAGGAGGGAGTACGAAGAGAAGCTTACGGCGCTCGACAACGATCACCAGGCTGCTGTCAAGTATTTGAGAGGCACTGAGAAGATGCTTAGCAAAATGAAGCAAGAGTTGCAGAGGGTCAAGAATGAGAATGGAGAGCTTCGGAAGAAGATTAAAGGTGTCGGCGCGGGAGATGATGGCAGCGACATGGGAAGCAAGAGAGGCACTCCAGACCTCACCGGCGATTGGGAGAACGAGAAGGAGGCTTTGCGGAAAGAGCAGGGTGAGCTCAAGAACACGGTCTCTACACTTGAGAGCAGGATCGGCGAGCTGCAGAACCAGCTTGAAGGGCACGCGAAGGATCTACAAAAGACGCGCATGGAGCACGCCACTGCTCAGGCCGACCTCACCACCCTGCAGTCTACGCACGCACAAGCGAGAGGCGACCTGGACCGTCTACAGCGGGAGAACAGCATGCTCGAAGAGCGCGCAAGAGATGCCGAGAACAAAGTCCAGCTCCTGCTCGACCAGGTAGAGCACTCTGTGGATAACTACCGGAGACAATCGCGGCTGCCTGGTGACGCCGCCGCAGGCCTCACTAATGGTGGGGGCGCACATCATCAGCGCGGCCTTTCGGCCTCTTCGAACGCCACGAGCAATACCACGGGCACTACCACCACCGGTCTCGCGGGCGGACAAGCGAACCATTTCACTCCTGGAGGTCACACGAGGAATCTGTCTGAGGGTGGAGAGTCGACGTACTCGGAGATCCAGGCAGCGAGCGTCACGAGCGGCGACGATGGCAGGAATTCTTTGGCGCTTGATTCTCTGGCGTCGGAGCTGGATGCCCTGCGCACGCATTGGGAGACTACGAACAAGAACTACCGGCTGTCGGACAAGTTTGAGTTTGAGAGGACTCCTGCGACGGGCACGGCTAATGCTGCCGGTTTTGGCGGTGGGCCGCGGAGCGCCAGCGCGGGGTTGGTGGGCTCGTCATTGAGCCAGTCGCAGCATCCGAGTGCTGGCGGCGCTGGGGGTTTTGGGATGGCGAGCTGGAGGTCAGGGTTGAAGGATGAGGACGAGGAGGGAGAGGAGGAGGGAAGGAGTGGTGAATCGATGGAGAATGCAGCTCATGCGCAGGGGCAAGGACAGGCTGTTACTACGGGGCAGCATGCTGGTGGCATGATTTGAGCGAATGGTGAGGGAGGAGGACTTCCTTGCTAGAGCGAGGGAAATGTGAAGGAGACAGCAGCGCGTATTTGTGCTGGGCTGAATTGTTTGGCGAGCGGCGAGTGTTGGCGCATCATTTGGCAAAGGAATGGTACATACACATATTTGTTTCTGCCTGTCACGAAGGAAAATGCTACAGTTGCGAGAGAGCGAGATCAGCGGTCTTTTGGTACTGTAGGGAAAAGATGATGGAATTTTTTTGGGATGTTGTTTGGAGCTTCGGGGCGCTGCTTATTTTGTGTACAGAATCATAAGGGGTTTTTGGTATGGTATGTGGTAGCGGTGGTTGTATGTATGTACCGCGTGTATGTAGGTAGTGCTGCTTATCGTCTCTGGCACGGCAAGAAGTGCAGAAGTAAAGAATAAGAGATCAAGCTACAGCGACTGCGTTCGTTCTGATGTCTGGATGTATGGCTGATATCGTGTCAAAGCCATAGCAAGGAATCAAGTGGCAGGTGACAGTTGACAGTCTCGAGGTACATAAGCGAGCACATGTAGGGAAGCCTTTGAGTCGTTTTGATGTTACTGCATTGCCTAACCTGTTCATATCCCAATACTCTCTCTCTCACTCTCTCCCTCCCTCCCTCTCTCTCTCTCTCCCTCATGATGCCTCCTAGAACCTCTGTCCCCGCTTATCGCAGTGAGGGGCCTGGCACCTTATTTCATAATATCCATTTCCCATCCCGTTTCACGTCGCCTATAGTGCTTCCCAGAACCTGTGTCATCCGCTTACTGTGATGAGCGGCCCAGCACCTTCCTCGCCTGAATCCCAAATCTGATCCCTCGATGCCTTCGACGATGTTTTCCGGAACCTCTGCCAACCACGTTCAGCGGTGCGGGGCCCAACATCTTCCTCTTTTCCCCTTTCTTTCCTTCCATGCACGGCCATTTCTCGGCTATCATTTCCTCCCAAGCTGACCCTGCTTCACCCTCATCGCCTCCTCCCTCTGCAACTTCAATATCCTCACAAAATCCGGGTGGCCAGCATTAAAGGCATTCGCAATAGATATGGCCCTATCTGGAAATCGCCTAGCCCATTCCAGGCACAAAGCGCGACCCTTGGCGCTGTCGATGTCGGCTGTCGTCTCCAAGCCAAGCGCAGCACGGCGGAAGTCGTCGTCGAAGAGCGGGTTGCGGTGGACCTCCCATGACAGGCCCGGGGGCAGCTCGGGCGAGTCGAGGTTCCAGGCTGGCATGGCGGGTGGCTTGGTGATGGGTTGGTCGCATCGGTCGACGGCTGCTCTGGCGTGGTAGAAGGTGGTGGTGGGGGAGTGGTTGACTTGCGCTGAGTGTTCCCATTGGACCCGCGGCGTTGCAGCCAGGCTCGCGGGCCACGCGGAGTTTGTGGTGGTAAGCCAGCGTTGTCGCTCGCCGCCGTCACTGTCGGCTCGGTCGTAGGGTTCTTGCCGTTGGTGCCTACGTTCGGTCCCGCAGCAGGCTCATGCGCCCATCGTGACGCGCCTAAGCCTGCCGGCTGCTTCTTGCCTGCTTGCTTAGGCTCTGATGCCCACCGTGACGCGCTCAAGCCAGATGGCTGCTGCTCAGGCGCTTGCTTAGGCTCTGTTGCCATTTTGAATGCGCCCAAGCCAGATGGCTGCGGCTCGGATGCTTGTATAGCAGGCTTGCGCTCCTCCGACGCCTCACTGCTCGGTCGAGGCTTCTGGTTTGCATCAGGACCCGTCTTCGGAGATGCAGGAGGTCCAGCCGCCCCGCTCAAGCCCGACGGCTGCTGCTCAGGCGCTTGCTTATGCTCTGGTGCCCACCTGGATGCGCCCAAGCCAGATGGCTGCTGGTCGGATGCTTGAATATCAAGCTCGGGCTCCTTCGAGTCCTCACCTTTTGGTTGAGGCGCCTGGTCTGCATCAGGACCAAGTTGTGGCGATGCACAAGGTCCAGCCGGATCGTACCCGATTACCTCGATGTCATCATCGTCGTCCTCATCGTCGTCCTCATCGTCGTCCTGGCCTCCCGTGTCATTATCGTCTCCCGTGTCATTCGAAAGAGATCCAGGTACAAACGGCGCAGCCGTCGGGTTGATGGTAGACCTAATGGCAGGACTCAATTCGGGATTTGGCGGAAGACCCTCCTCCTGGGGGTCGACTTCACATTCGTCCGGCTGCGGTGTGTAGCATGGATTCATGACGGGAGCCACGTTTGGATCGTAAGACGGCTGAGCGTCCGGGTAGTCATCGTCAGCGTCGTCAACACACGATGCATTGGACTTCTTGGAGACGTAGTCATCACGGCCGAATCTCAGCATGGCGCAGATTCTGGTACCCGAGATGTTGTACTCCGAACGATCCCAGGCATCTTCTGATGGCCTCACGCAGGGCGGGATTGCCGAAGCCTGATGGTTGACAGAGACGCTCCAGGCGCTGGTCGCGGGATTTTGAAGTAAGGCGACAGAGGCAGTACCCTTGTCGACCTTCGGTGGAAGTAATGAAGCCATGGTGGATCGAATCGCGGGTTCGATCATGAAGTAGTCAGCGAAGATGTCATATACAGTCCAGAGACTGTCTTCCAGAGCTGCAATCTTGGCACGGCAGAGCTCATTCTCCTTCGACAACTCTTTCTGCTTTCTAACCGCCGCCCAATATGCACGATCCTTTTCCTCGAACGCAATTTGGTTCGTCATCAAGTTTTCGGCGTCATGGTCATTCTGCAGCTTCATTTGCATCTTGAGGTCAGCGACCAATTCCTGAGCCTCATCCAGCTCGCCCTCCGCCTGATTGAGCGTTGCGGTCAGATCCTCCTTGTCGTGAGCCAGATGCTCCTTATCGTGCTCAAGCTGCTTGACTTGGGCGCCAATGACACTCGCTTGGTGAGCCCATACGCACCCTTGGTTATACAGCGTCGAGACTTGGCAATTCAGCTGCCACACTTGGCGCTCGAAGGCTTTCTCACTCGCCACTTGTCTGAGATGAGTGGTAATGGCGAAGCGTTCCTGCTGGCTCTTCGTGATCTCTGCGTGCTGACTCGCCTGCGATGCGAGCTCAGTACGCAGTGACGCATTAGTCACCTCTGCTGCAGCGACTTGAATTGCGTGTGCCGTTGCCTGCTCGGCCAGCTCCTTCTCACGTCTGCCTGCCTCGAGTAGCAGTGTCATCTCGTAAGCTCCAATCTGGCGCTGCATCTCTTCTTCGTGGCGGCTGGCCATGGCTTGCAGCTCCTTCATGCAGCTCTTCTCCTTCTCCTCCAATTGCGTGGTGACATGCTCGGCCTTGTCCTTCAGAAGCTCGCCATATGCTCTATCCTTGTATGCCAAAGCCGCCTCGTTGGCTTCTGCATGCTGCGCAATGCTACGACGCAGCGTGTCGTTGTCCGCACTAAACGCATACAGTGCCTGCTGAAGCTGAGTGTTGGTCGCATCCAGCTCAGCCTTGGTTTTCTGGTGGTCGGTGTTGGCCACCTTCAGCTTTTTATTTTCTGCAATCAACGACACAACGCGGTCTTGGTTCTGCTTCAAATCCGCGCTCATCCTACGCTTTTCATCTTGGATCTTGTGAAGCCATCTGACAATCCACACCAGGAACATGATACCGGCGATGAAGCCACCAAAAGGCAGTAGCTGCTCGACGTTCACGTCGAGTCGAATACCTGGCAACGAAGATGTGTGGTCGTATACAATAACGTCCGTGCCGGAGGTGTGCATGAAGGCATTGTCGTCAATGAAGGTGACGTTCGTGCAGTTCTCGGCCCAAAAGGCATTCTTCTCGTCGAAGGCCGCGAAAAGAGGTGAGCCGTAGCTGTGCTGAGCCTCGTATTCGTCGCGCGACATTACACTCGCGAAGACCGGCTCAGCATACTCTCGCTGATACACTGCTGCTGACTCGGTACCGTCGCCAATGCTCGGACCGGGTGAGGCGAACTTGTCGTAGATGTCGTTCGCGAATTGCCGGCCACTCTCGATGGAGGTAAGGTAGACGCTGCCGCCGCCGAGCGATGCGATCAATGCGGCGTATGGCGTCTGGTAGAGGTGTAGGTGGTTGATTATCGAATCCATTATGTGAGTCGGCGTTGAGATAGTTAGGACAGATAATGCTGTGCTTCACTGATCAAGTTGTGTGTTCGAAGCTGTCTTTGCAAGTCTACGTAAAAGGTGGATGTTTGTGATCAAGTTTGCGATTCGAAGTGCTGGAAGCTGAGCGCGCAGGAGGGCTGATTCTGTGAAAGCACGGGCCACCAAATTTCGAATTCGCTGGTCTTTCGCGGATTGATCGCGAACGACGAAACCTCATTCGGGGTGCGACACTCGAGCGAGGAGTAAGCAGCGTTGATATCCGCGATGAAGCGTAAATTGCGATGAATCCAGACAAAGGTGCTGTGGTGTTGCGCTTGGAAGGAGAACCAAAAACAAGGCGTATACCCGATTAGGAAGGAGCGTCACATGCTAGATACTAGCCGCGTTGCCTCTGCGCGCACCTTCGCAGTGGGCAAAGGCAGAGTCCGAGAGTGGGTTCTGCATGTTGGGAAGCGATGAATGGCCGAGTATATACTGTTTTCTTTCTTGGACCACCAACAGAGCATCATCCGTAAAGGCGCTGCTCCTGAGCAACCAGCCCAGAAGACCACGAGGCGAGTATGTTGCACGGCGAGCGCCGCTCGAAAGAATACAAGCATCCGTACAAGCTCTCAATCTATAGGTATCAATAGCCGCAGGATAAGGTATCGAGCATGAAAGCCAAAACGCCGCCACACCATCATCACCATTTGTCACCATGATGTTTGTTCTGTTTCGTCCTTACTCATTCTGTTGTGATTGGCATCTTGTTTGATTCCATCCTATGTCGTTCTGTCGTTATGAAATGTCTCATATCCATTCATGAAGACCAGTCCTGTGCCAAACAGGCCCGCTCATTCCTTCTCGCCCTTAATCTGAAGCTCAATCATTTCATCATCAATCTCGTCCTCAACTCTCTCCCCCGCATTCATCCTCCTCAATTTTCCAGCGATCACCGGATCCTTCTCCATCTCCTGCCATAGCCCAACATCAATCTCCTCTGCGCTCCTACCCGGACCCTTAGCCATCTGTCTCCTACTGCCTCGCTTCCAGAAAGGCCACAGCCCACCGATCCGCAGGTAGCCCTTCAATGACTTATACATGAGCTCCATCACCAGCAGAATCCCAAAGGCCACGAAAAACGAAGCCCACCAATTGGGATCGTTGCCAAACGTGCTGGAGAAGCCACCTTTGACGTCGTAAGGTGACAGGTTAGACCCGTAGACAGCTGACATGAAGCCGTTCCATGCCCACCAACCTCCAACGGTAATGGTGAAGGCCACGCCCACAATAATCGTCTTGCAGTGCGTCTCCAATATCAAGAGCTTATAATTCGTCCACGCTATGCCGAGACTGAAGCACAGATCTCCAAGCGCAAACAACCCATTGTCGCCCATGACGTTGAACCAACCAAATGCTGCATACGAGACCCACCACACGATCATGCCCTCCACAGTGGCCAGGATCATCCAAGCGATGTACTTCGGAAGATTGAGCCCCATGTTACGCTGGCCATAGACATAGAGCTCCGGAATTGCTAGCAAGGTCTCAGCCTTTAGATCTTGCTCAAAGATACCAGGCACGATCACACACAAGCTTGTGAACAGCGTGTTGAGGACTGTCAGACTCCAATTCTCGTACAGACTCGTGCCCGTGTAGCCATTGTAGGTTTGATAAAGCGCTTGCATCATGTAGAAGAACATCTCTTTCCAGAATGTCCAGAGCACGAATTTGGCAGTTCGCACGTAATTCCAGCGTCCATGGACAAGAAGCAGACGTTGGAGGAACCTGAACTGAGCGATGCTGTAGTCTGCTACTCGAGCAGCTTGCAGACCTTCTTTGCCAGAGATGCCTATGCCGACATGCGCAGATTGTATCATAGCAATGTCGTTTGCGCCATCACCTATAGCGAGTGTCAGAGCGCTAGGTATGCGGGCGCGGATTGCTTTGACGATGCCGGCTTTCTGCGATGGACTGGCGCGGCAGCAGATGACCGAGTCAACGCAGGGTATCAGGCTGTAGAATGTTTGCTTCAGTCCAGCATCCTCTTCTACAGCACCGAGTGTGTGCCCATCGATGACAAGCACAGTATGGTTGTGCCGTCCAGACTCGATCAAGATTTCTCCAGCCGCGTCACTGAGTTGTACTGCGAGATCGCCTTGTGTCACATCCAGAATGCAGACCTCAGACTCTGGTTTACAAATTCGTGCAGCATGCGCGATATTGATAGCGGTTTCCCTCTTGTCTCCAGTGAGCATCCAGATCTTCATGTTTGCTCGCCGCAGCTTGTCAATAGTCTCAGACACACCTTGCTGGAGTTTGTCTTCGATCGCTGAAGCTCCCAGAAGATCAAGGCCTTGTTCTATTGCGTCTGCAGCGGATTCAATTCGAGCTTGACGATCGATTAAAGCAGTTGTGGCATCTTGGTACAGCTTTCTCCAAGCGTCATAGTCGCTTTGAGATATAGTCTTCTGTGCGAAGAGTAAAGTACGTAGGCCTTCTGTAGCAAACGCATCGAGGTGTCTGAAGCAATGTGAGAAGACTGCCGCATCATCCGATACGGAAGGTGACTCAAAGACGGCAGATGGACGATGTCGAAGTGCATCCAGCGATCGGGTGTTCACTCTCACCTCATGGCTTGGTTTTGGTACTTCAAGAGTAGTTCTCTTTGGACCGGCCTGAATCTCCATAGAATTCTTCCTTCGTATGGTCAGACTCGGTCGTGCACCGAAGCTATTTCTCGGTCCCATAGACCCGCTTCGGCGCTGATGCTCGCGTTCTAGCTGTATGCTGCGGTGTACCTCACGAGATTTCCTGCTTGCAAGACCTGCCTGCTGCAATCTGGGCATAATTACACTATCAGCCCCTTTGCATAGAAGCCAGATCCGTCCGTCGGGACAGCGAACAACAATTGACATGCGCTTTCTTTTGCTGCTGAACTCGATGACATCCAGGATTTCGTAAGTACGTCTCGTCTCAAAACCATTGAGATCAGTCTGCAGAAGTGTGATGGTTTGCGATGATCGCTGTATCATTACAAGACCAAGATCCTGCGCAGCTTCCAGCAATGCAAGCTCGTCGGGCGATGATGCTTCGAATGCAATCTTGCCATTCTTGTCAGTCTCGGGCAAGGCAGTGTGGCAGAGCGCCATGCCCAGGATGAAGTCCTTAGCTCTCTTAGAGAAGGGCGAGGACGGATGCCTGCGTATGTGCTCCAGCATGTCCAGCGAGCTTGGCTCTGTGTTGTTGACTTGATGATTGAAAGAACGTCCGTGGAGGAGCGAAGGTCTGGCAGTCTCACATGCCGACGACGATGCTTCTGTAACTTCACGGCTTTCTACTGTGAAGCTGGCTTTCTTCTCGTCGCGCAATTCGTTGCTAGGCTGGACTCCAGTCGTGGCCGTACCATGCTGTCTGCTGCTGCCACTCTCCTCGTCGACCTCGGCCTTGGAGTGATGCGTCAATGCCACACCAGCGATACTCAGCTTCCGGAACTTCATCACGTTCTCAGTCAAAGTACCAGTCTTGTCGCTCAGGACATAGCTGACTTGTCCCAAATTCTCCAGAATTGTGTTCGTGTTGCAAGTCATTGGTACGTTCGATGCCTCATCGTACATCTCCACGTCGGAACTGATCATAAGCATCTGTCCAATCTTCATGATCTCAAGACTGACATAGAGAGCGAGAGGAATAACGTTGTTGAACATGATGAGAAATCCAACAATGATCTCCTTGAAGCTGACATAGGAGTTGTTGAGATACCATGCATTGACCTCGAAATCCTGATGCCACATAATGTAGCCCATCGACAGCCCGACGGAGAGTAGGACCACGTAAACGATGAGTGTCAGTACCACTTGGTTGGCATATCGCTCCAGACGAGGTTTCTTGGCCTTGGGATGATGATTGGCATTCATCCGGATCTTGCATTCTTCGCCAGTGTTCACAACCGCGCCGATGGCATAGCTAGTGTTTCTGAGAACACTGCCGCGAAACAGTACTTCATTGAGAGTCAAGGGGAACGTACGGCCACCAACAGCAATTCTGCCGTTGAAAGAGTACAGGTCTCGGTCCGGATCTTCTGACACAATGTCGGCCTGGCAAGATTTGATGCCAGACAAGCTGCTGCAGCCACGCAGCGCAACCGGAGCTTGTTTGCTCTTCAGATTCGTCTCACCGTCCAGAGCCATTGTCTCGATGTATGCTATGCCATTCTCGCCACTTGCGTGCAATAGGACAAGATCTGCAGGCACGGTCTCGTCTCGCTTGAGCTTGACGACGTCGCCAACCTTGACGTCTCGCCAACGGATGCTAGTCCATTCTAACTCCTCATCATTGTCCTTTTCTGGCTCCTCGCTGTCGCGCTCAGTGGCCTTCGGCTGCGAAGGCCACGGTAGGGACCATAATGACCATGATCTCCCAAGCGAAGATTTCGGACCTTGACCTGCATGCTCTTTGCGTCTCAAGACTTTAGCCGGCTGCTTGTTTTCCACCTTATCCATGCGGTGCGCTTGAAGTCATCATAGCCTTCCTTCACGACTGTTAAGAGAATGAAGAAGCAGAGAGGCAAGATTGTTGAGTAATTGCCGGTAGTACTGAGTCCAGGAATCGTTTGCGGCACACCGATGCAGATGAAGTAGAAATTGCTCAACCTCGTCGCCTGAAAGAGCAACTGTTTCGGCAGGAAGTCCCACACGGTATAGCGAGAAGAACGAATGGTGTTGGAGATGTATGCATGGCCTCTCCTCTCGTCCACTAGCGCCTGCTCGTGGAGTGTTCGCAGCGGTATGTGTCGGCCATCTTTAGATGGCGGGAGTGGAAACTGTCGCAAAAGCAACTCCAGTATGTATTTCTGGTATGCTGCCTCTACTGGCTGTTTGACCGTCCTGTCCAACCAACTCTCGACCTCATCTTCAACGCCTCTAGCAGCCCGCCCCGCTCTCAGCCTTTCGTCACTGCTACTGACGCCCATGTTCAAATCAATGACCACCGCCTCCTCTTAGACTGAACGAATGTAACACGGCATCGCCGTCGACGCCATGGTCGCAGTCTTGCAGAGGACAAAGAATGTCCCCGCGCGACACTACGACTGTCTCACATACAATCCCGCGTGAATGGCGCATGACGACTACCCGGCTCCACGTCTGGCCTCCATGTCCCTTCCTTGGCATGCGCGGGTGTCTATCTCTTGCCGTATCGAATGGACGCCGCGCCAATGAGGCTGCCACATGCGCTCCTGGTTGGTCGCCGCGGAGCTCCACCTAGCAATGCCAAGAAACGTTGTCTTGAGCCGCATCATCACCTCAGACTTCACTCTTCTACCTTCGCAGTCCAAGAAACCTTTCCTCACGCTACACCAGCAGAATGGTACAGCTAACAGAATGGATAATGTAACATGTCAAGGAAAAGTGTCGCGCAGAGTCTGCCGTTGCAAGAGGAACAGCTAGCCTGCCAGGCCGTGCTGTTGGATCTCGAACATGCCAGTCCGGATTGCAATACTAGGTAGGACGGGACGGGACTAATCAACCGCGGAAACCCATTTGCCGATACTGCTGGTTAATCAACCCCATATGCATAACAGGCGATAAGCAGACTCAATGAAAAAACATGTGAGAGCAACGAGGGCGCTCGACGATGTCGTTCGCCTGTTTCATTATGCGTGTGAGACTTGTGCCCAAGCGAAACCACTCACGAGCGAGCAGTGCTGGGTATGGCGCTTTATAGGGCTTAAGGTCGCCAATGCTCATGTTCTTTGAACTCCCAAGGTAGATACATGTGCTTTGGCTACCCCTAAGTTGACTAGCCCATGTTTATGGATTTCGAAGTTCAGAATGCAATATGAGCTCTTCTCTGCGGACGAGTGAGCTTGATGGCTTCTGCGTTGATTCTTCGGCTACAGTCCGCTCTACAAAGCGTTCAAAGATTGGCATGGCGCTCAGAAAGATGCAACGTCTCACGCATGTGTGTCGCAGTCGCGGAAGAGCTTGTCTCAATAGTTCTTTGCTGATGGCTGATCTCATTGCTTGAAGTATAGCTAATGGACACACAAGACCGCCAAGATTCTACTGAATGTAGCATCGCTCACTGATCTCTTGCCATTCACCACGTTTGAAAGCTGTATATATTCACATACTTCTTAGAGGGGGAACATTTTACTTGACATGCAGCTGGTGATGCTGCCTTCGTGAGTTCCCCTTCGCGCAATCAAACCCGCACTGGCTGACCTGTGCATAGCTTTTCTAATGGTCAGAGCCCGGCTTTGCGTACAATGACCACTGCAGTATCCCTTCTTTCAGCTGCTTCTGGTGTCTAATCTGGACAATGGCTCCGGTCTTTGTTCGACGCGGTCCGAGCGCTCGGTTTTGAATGCAGCGTTGGCGAAGTGCTCTTCACCATTCACTTCACTTCACTCTTCACGGACTCCCGGGAACCTCCGCCACGATCCCGCCACATTATTTCGAAAGGTTTGCTCTTCCAACTTTTCGAACAATCATAATTTGCACTTATACACACGCGCGTCGAGAACACCCAGCACGAACTAAGAGAACTTGCTACACCTAGTCACCAATCGCATCGGCATCAACCAAGAGTGATTCGGGCATCATACCTGCACGACAGTATCAGCACGCATTCGCGACAGTGACGCCTTGCCGCCGATATCCCAGTAACATCGCTGTCATCCGCCATGACTTGGACACTCTGGCGCAAGCCAAAGTCGACCCGTGACAGCACTGTCAAGCGCGCGTCACGCGAGCCTTCGATTAAGGAACAGTGCGCCTTGCTACCCTCTGAGTCTTCCATCACCATGTCCCCGGAGCTCGAGTACGTACGCGATCTCTACCAACGGGCTGAGTATATGACCGAGGCCTACCACAAGCACGCCAGGAATGCTTTTCGGGATATGTGCGAAGAGCACCAAAGAGAGATGCAGGCATTGGAGGCTAGATGCAAGGAGGATAAGGCTCAGGCTTGTGCTGAACTGAACTCCCAACTGCAGGCTCTGCATTCGGAAAAGAACAGTCTTGTCGAGGAGTGTAACGAGGCGAAGGGACTGCGCGAAGCAGCCAGAGCTGAATTGGCACTAGTAGTCCAGGAAAGAGATGAGAAGGACAGTAAGCTGGAGGAGAAGACGAATGAGCTGCAAGATCAGGTGAAGGAGAACGAGAGCTTGCGAATGGCAAAGCATGATGCGATCAAGCAGCTGAACGAGCTTCAGCTACAGAAGAATGATACGGATGCACTTCTTGCACAGAAGGAAGAAAAGCTTGGCGAATTGCGCGAGGACAATGAGGCGCTTGAGAAGAAGCTGGCCGGCCTTGAACAAAGATGCAAGGTGCAAGGAGAACTGGTCACGGCAAAGGATGATGCAATCAAGCAAGTGAACGACTTTCAGCTACAGAAGAATGATGCGGATGCACTTCTTGTAAAGAAGGAACCAGAACTTAGGGAAATACGTGAGGGCAATGAGGCGCTTGCAAAGAAAGTTCTCGGCCTAGAACAAGAATGCAAAAAGCAAGAGGTACAGGTCAAATTCCAGCAAAAGGTTGTCGACGCTGCCACCGAGCAGATGAAGGGCTTCCTTGCTGATATGTTCGTTGAGACAAGGATCACAGAGCAGGTGGACATGGAATGGGGGGAATTTCATGAGAATTCGATTGATAAGCAGGCGGAGAGGGTGGTAGAGCTCATTAAAGAGCTCAGGGCACACTGCGAGAGCGCTCAGAACGGATTGAAGGAGGCCAAGAAGGAGTTGAAGAAGCTGCAGGAGCTCGATGAGAAAGTCAAGAGCCTCAAAGCTCAGATTGACAGGGATGCGGGGGTCAAGTGGAATCTCCAGAGTCGCGTCAACACCTACGAGAGGGAGAACACGGAGCTCAAGGACCGTGTCGAGGAGCTCGAGCAGTCAGCAAAGTCGTGCACATGCAACAAGCAAGCTCCACGTCCGGAGGATCATGATGACCACGATGAGGATCATAATGCTGGTGATAGCGATGACCGTGGCGCGGGAGGGGCTCGAGGGCCTGATGGATCTGAGGGCGGTGAGGGCGGTGCTGAAGGCGCTGACAGCACTGATGGCGCTACTGGAGGCGTCAATGGCACTGACGGCGCTCCTGGCGCTGACGCTTCCCATCCTGGACCCAGTCAGCCTTCGAACCAGGCTCAAGGTCAGCCTCAGGGTCAGAACCACGGTGGGCCTCGATTGGAAGATAATCCTTACGTCAAAGCCATAAGAGCCAATCCTGATCCCGCTTGGATCGAAGCGGCCAAAACCAATCCGGTGCTGAACCAGGTTTGGTGGGAGACAGGCAGTCGCAGGTATTCGCAGGAGCAAAAAGACGAGATGGCTAAGAAATGGGCGCGATCGAACCCAGAGGCTGCCGTTCTAAAATTGCAAAATTTCAAGAAGCTCTCCAATCACCGTCAGAGCGTGTTCAAAAAGCAGCAGGACGTCGGTGCGGAGATTTTGACGGTTCGTGCGCAGGGCACTGGTGCAGGCGTGGATGGAGGGAAGAAATGATCACAACCAGAAGGGGATACTACCTACCACCTTGGGTGTATTTAACGGTAGATGGACTGGCGATATTGGAGACGAGTCTGAATGGAAGGGCGCACTGCCTACCACCTTGTGTGTGTTCAACGGTAGCTGGGACGGCGATGCACGAGATCGTTTGCGAGTGGGAGAGGGCATACTGTTTACCACTTCGGTGTGTATTGAGGTAGAGGAGATGGGATGCGGACAATGATTGAGGCGGGCAGTTTCTACCTACCACTTCGGTGTGTATCAAGGTAGAAATGGCGATCAGGATTATGCGAATCAAACAGTGTAGTAATGTATTCTGTTGCAGAAGTTGAGCAACCTCTATCTACCCGGGATATCATGACTCTTTCAATTTTCTCTGCTGTTGCTTGTGCACTCGATAGTAAACAAAAGGGTAAATCGTCTCTGGCAACAAAGTGGCTACGATGATAATTGGGCTCCAAATCGATCCAACATATTGCCAATTCTGCGGTATATTCCAGTATCGCCAGTAGAACACGGCATATGCCATGTAGCAGCCAAGGTAACGGGTGATCCTACTGGCATCAGCCTTGACGTATCACAGCTAAGCTTCCATGAGACTCACCATATTTCGAGACTCTGCCCTTTAGTATCGCCTCTTTGGAACAGCAGAATGAGCTCGCCCCAACCAATCGGCAGCTGCAGCAAAATGCCGGTCCAGTACGCTGTCACCTGCTCTCGCTCGTCGGGGTACATTTTGCAGAGCCAATGGAAAAGCCCAACGCCAACGAGAACGCCGGCGACCATTCGACGACCTGTTGACGCCCGCTTATTAGGAGCATATGCGGCAAAGATCGCGCTCGCAGCGAATGTAACATCCATGGCAAACCATATGAGGAAACACACGAGCTCGAATGTGGTGGATGTTATGGCGAAGGCGTAGTATAGTTCGTAGGCCATAGTCCCGCAGCTGAGGTTGCTTAGGCACATCAACTTGGTAAATCAGGGGTCAAATGGACGTACAGATATTCGACGTTGCCAGCGATGTACTTATCCTTGACTGTCCGGATCATGTAGAAGAAGTAGCAGAAGGCGTACAGAACTCCACAGGCAATTATGAGACCGTCTTGAACGAAGAGGTACGACTCCGGTGGATTGTACTCCAGGTCTGAGGGCTGGACGATCAGATGCCATTTGCTGAGACTGTTTGCCAAGCCGAATGGTTCAGTCATGGTATTAGCCATCGTGGCGTTCGTTTCTAATACGTTCATAGCTAATTGTGCTGCTGCGGCAAAGTCTCGCCTACGGGTGATATCTGCTTGAGTATGAGTGGGGTATAACAGTTCGGGAAATCCACGACTTGTGAGCGATGTGAGAGCGTTGGCATGATACTTGAGCCCAAGCAACGCGTGTGACACAGCTGAGCCAAGAAATGCCCGCGTGAACTATGCCACCCATACGGCAAACACGTTCGCATTTGAAATCGTGCTGACTGGCGCTAGGTTTAGCCGGCGCATCCGACCCAAGCTAAAGACAACATTATGACGATGAAGGGAGAATCGCATGTTCTCTGTCCGGCATCAAGTCCGGCTCGGTGTTGCAGCTGCGCGCCTGTATTCTCGCCCATGAGCATGGAAAACTGACGGCCGAGCAGCATTGACTTGGAGCAGGAATGATGCAGAGCGCAGCAGCAGACTCTATTTCCGGCTTCAGGCAGATCTGAGGCGCTGACTTCAGGCCGTATTGCTCGTGCTCGGGCGCCGATCTGCTGTCTCTCATTCTACCACTCTCGCCCTCGTATCTCAATGTGTTAGCACAATGGCTCTCCAGTATAGCAGGGTGACAGCTTTCGATGGAATCAAGGCTCGAGAGCGTGCAAAGCGCGGCGAGATGAGAACAGATCGTGATGGCTCTGGCTCGGCTAAGCGAGGAATACAACTTCGTACTTATATCAATTGCAATGACATCTTGAGGCCAACATGCGAGTTTGCATATGCTAAATCCATAAGATGGTCTTGCATCAGGCGAAGATCGAGGAAAATGCCCGTGCGCGTGTGGTTGCTGTGGCAGCGGAGTTTTGTTGATCGCGAGCCAGATCCCTGCATACATTTGATCGAGCCGCGTTTGTGCGACGCACCCGCCGGCACGTCTTACCGGAAGTCTTGAAGACAAGTCGAACAGATTCACATTGAGCTCGTCGCATAGAGCGGCGGCATCATGTCGCGTATATCAATGGCGACGCCGTGCCCAGTGCCGACAATGACTGGCGCCAAACCACGACGCTTGAGCACTATGTCAACAGCATCTACGAACTTCGAAGACGACACAAGCACTCTGGACCTTGACTACACGCGCGCAATACAGTCAGATCTTCATAGAGCACCACCGAGGCGGAAGTCGACGTTTCAGCGTAAGGCAGATCGCAATGCCGGCATTACAATCTTTGAGGATGTGGTGGAGGACCAAGAGCTGGTGGTGGAGGAGCCCAGGACGTTGGCTAAGAGCACGTTACTTGGCAAGCCCGCGCAGCGCAGGCAGCAATTAGCGGTCGTAAAGGGACAGGAATGGATGGGCGCACAACCGCTTGGCGAGATTGGGCAGGCAAGACGTAGGACGTCCATCGTGCCGTCAGCTCCGGCGCAAGAGGGAATGCAGGAGGAGCAAACGGCATTATCGAAGGAGGTGACGGGGGGGCTGAAGAAGGATCCGAGACGAAGGACTATCTTTGTGCCTACGGACGACACTACCATAATGACAATACATCCTGGCGCAAATACGACAGACCGTTTGAATGATACCTTCCATCTGTCAAACCCTGGACCATCGATAGTATCTCCTGCAGAGCCAGCTGCGTCCGAGCATATGAAGTCCGCCAGGGAACCCAGAACATCCATGGCTATCTTGCCAGATATCTTCAGCCCGCTTGCCCCAACGACGCAGCCTCCATCTCCGCTTCCTGCATCAGTCACAGAGCTGCCAGAGCCCACACGAAGGCCTAGGATGTCTCTTGCTGTTGCGCCGAAGCGTGTGCCGCTGCAACATTTAGCCAACAAGCAGGAGGCTCTGCCAAGTATAGATGTTGCAGGGCAGAATGGCGGCAAGGAGAATGTGCCACCGAGTATGACCAAGCTAGCCGCTGTAGAGGAGAAGCCATGGAAGCCTGTGGCCGCACCGGGTCTACCAACCAAGATTTCACCCGGGCGATCAAGACTCTTTGAGCCTACGGCAGCTTCACAAGCACGGCAGACCCTAGTACCGAGAAAGGCCGTTCCGCTGCCAAAGTCTCAACCCAAACAGACCGGGGCCAGACCAGCGCCCGCACTTCGTGCATCGATCGCGCCTCGCCAGCCCTCACATCATGCGCCAGCACCTCTTCAAGCTCGCCAGAGAAATGCCTTTTCGGCCCCGCACCACGTCGCTCGTCTCGTGTGCTCGTCGCCAGGCTCAGGCAGTGACCGAGAGGTCAAGCGGACCAAGCGCGTTTCTCCTCCAGGTCGAACAGCGGCGCGCAGCCATGGCCCGAGCAGAGTCGCGCAATATGCCATCTTGTCTGAGGATATCGCACAGCCGCAGCTTTACGAAGAAAGCTGGCTCAGTCACCAAGAAGTCGCGCTGACAGAGCTGGTCAATGATCTCTTCTCCCATGCCGCTGCCGATCCAGAGGCGTGGCAAACGCCACAACGTTCATTGCGAGAACGCATGCTCGCGATCTACCATCAGGAAAATGTCTCTCAGCTGCATCAACGACTGCAAGCGTCGCTCCAGCACGGTGCTCTTAGCCGCGTCAAAGGCAGTGTCGGTATGCCCGACCCCAGTCACGACATTGGTCTGCGCCGTCGTTTTCTCAATCTCTGGCTCAACACGTACAACGAAGATGTGCTCCGGGCTGCCGCTGAAGTCGTTGTCGGGCGGCAAGTGCCAAGGAGCTCCAACAGCCTCCCGATGGTGGCTAGTGAGAGTGTGCTTGATCCTGCAAAGGGCAGGAGAGCTCTGGTTGGTTTTCTGGAGACATTTCTGGTCCGGGTCGAGGATCTGGATGTCAATGAGTGGGGCCAGAACGATACAGACGACGGGCGCCGCTGGCAGAAGATGATCCTCAGAAGCTTGATGATGATTTGGCTACTCGATCAGGCCAAGGCTCAGGTGTTAGTGCCTGCTTGTCTGTTTCACCGCACCGCGCGACACAAGTCTTCCACTGCTGTGCTACATGCCTTGACCAGCATGCTCATACCTTCTGTCGGCGACATCACTCGAACACTTCGCCACCTGGACTTCGAAGTCACACAGACTCAAGATCCGCTTGATGAGGTCGTATACAAGATCGACAATCTCGCCGTTGATCTGCGCGATGGCATCTTCCTGACCCGGCTTGTTGAAGTGCTATTATTCCAGTCGCGGCAACAACAGCACGAAACTCATGACCAGGACGCTACAGTCACCATTCCGCTACCCGATGCGACGCTGCTGGAAAGTGCTTTATATGCAGAAGATGGTTCGCAAGCACCGAGGATATTGTCGCGACATCTGAAGATGCCGTGCCTCGGCAAAGCGCAAAAGATATACAATGTTCAGGTAGCCTTGAGCGCCTTGACAGATCACAGCGATCTCGCTCGCAACGCGCTACACAACATCACAGCAGAGGACGTCGTTCACGGGCACCGAGAGAAGACTCTCAGCCTGCTGTGGGCACTTGTCAGTCATCATGGCCTTGCACAACTCGTGGATTGGGATGAACTCACGAGAGACATCACCCGGGTTGGTGGCCGTTTGCCAGAGTTTAAAGCATTTGCCGAGAATCCGCGGGAATCTCTTCTCGAGGCGTGGGCACTGGCTCATGCAAAGCGGAAGGCAGTAGAAGTCCACAATTTGACCACTTCTTTCGGAGATGGGAAGGCGTACGCAGCGATCTTGGACGATTTCTCGAGCTTTCTGCCTTCTGCTACGGCGAAGAGACTCTCCGTAACCGAGCCGCATGGCGCTTCAAATATCAGCGTGCTAGAAGCTAAGCTACGCTCCCTGGGCTGTAGTCAAGCGTTCATAAAGCAGCTGGCTAGCACCAACGCCACCATTCCTTCCCGCGAGACCACGGTCTCGAATCTAGTCTTCCTCGCATCTCGCTTACTGCCTCTTGCCCGACAATGCAGTGCCGCAGAGCTCATTCAACGAGCCTGGAGGCGGATAGTGAACCGGCGGCAGGTCCATCAGAGAATGGCCTTGATGCGTGTAGCGCATGCTTGTGCCAAGGTGGTGCAGACACGCAATAGGATTGTCGATGCTGCTACGATATTGCAGCGGGCCTGGCGCGCTATCCTAGACACTAGGATCGCGAGGCTAAACAGTGATGTGATAACGTTTCAGATCCTAGCGAAAGGGTGGGCTGTTCGGAGAAGGGCGCGTAGGGAGGCGGCAAGGTCTACCTTCGGATTCGGGAATGGTCTTGGACAGTCATCCAGGATTATGGGAGGCTGGTGAGCTGTCGTTTGAGAGCCCGCAATGACTGTCGATATACCCAGGGTGTCTGAGGAGGCTGCGCCCTTCACGATCATTGTTAGATACCCTCGTAACGATTAATGCTTACTTCAGCATCCTAAATGCTTCTCTCGTCCACGTCAAGTCAACCGAAAGTCCCGCCGCCAATGATGAAGACTCTCTCTTCCTCGCGTCTGATCCACTGCACCACCCTGTTGGCGCCTGCAGCAAGTGCCGCTCTCGTGGCATTTGGCCCAGACACACAATAGAGCTCGAATAACGGCGTCTCCCAAGCCAATGCGCTGGCATATTTGCTAACGCAATGCTGGACCTTCAGGTGCGACGTACGCGAATGCACACTCTCGTGCAAAGTACTATACAAGCTGAGCAGGTTTCGCCTTGCCACCAAGCCATGGTAGTATGGCTCAAACGACGGCATCGTGAACTGTACATTACCGCGTGACTTGTACAAGAAGTGTCGGATGACCGTGCCGGGTACAATATCTGAGCACGCCGCGTGGCCCTTACGGATAGCTGTCTTGATGATGTCCATGCTTCCGTTCTTGTCAAGCTCATCGACCAGATCATCTCGCATTTTCCGTAGCTCATAGAAGCCTTCTTTGTTTGCTGATATGAGGACGATCGCCAGCTCTTCGTCCTTGCTGCCACCGGATGGACTTTCGGAGGTCTGGCTGCCGCTTAGGCTGTCATCAGCAGTTGTAAAGAAGCTGACATACATATACAGAAACCCGGTATTATTGAAGCCAGGCAAGCATAGAGGTATCCAGTTCTCGCCTTCGTTAATCCGGACGCTCCCGGCCTCGAATAGCATGTTGAATATCAAGTGGAGGTCGCCAGGATGCAGAGAGTGCTTCTTAGGCCGAATCACGCTGACCAAACGGCCTGCCGCCACTATCAGGCCGTAAAGGAGGTTCGGGGAGCGAACTTTGAGCAAGGTGTCGTTGATGGCTCGCCTGTGCGACTTTCGTAGGCGAAGGCACTCCAGAGCCGAAAGCAAAGTAGACGGAGAGCCGCGAGTAAAACCGTCTGCTAGCCCATTGAGAAGCACATCGGTGCCCTCTAGCGGTCGACGCAAGTCAGTCGAAGGCCGATGCCGAAACATTTGTTCCATGCTGGGCAGCGTCAATGTAGACAATATCTGCATATATAAGGATTCCAATTGTGTGCGCAATTGGACATTGCTCTCATTGAGACGACTGATCGCTACCAGATTCAACGGCCCTTTTGAAAGCATGACGAAGCGGGTGCTACCTGCAGTGAATGACTTGAGCACATCGCCGGCACCTTGGTAGAACGACAGCAGTGTCTGCGCCACACCGATGTAATGACTAATAAGCCGATCGTCGCCATGCCTGCTGTAGATTGGCTTGCCAGAAGCGGACAGAATGAAGAAATGCTTCAACTTTTCTTTCCAAAGGTTCAATAAGGCCTCGTCGTGCGAGCCATCAAGATCGTCAGCCCCACCTTCGACCTCCTCAAATTCGTGCTGTATGCGAAGGCTTAGAGGATCATTTTCTGATGGTGGAATCTGCTCAGGCTCATGCTCCGCAACGTGAGCATTGACCGCCTTCCATGCTGGACTCGATGCACTTTCACTGCTGTCGCCAAGCATACTATCATTGTCGAGTCCGACTTCTAGCGTTGGCGCGTAGCTATTCAGGCTGGCAGAATCGCTGTCGTTATTTCCAGAAACTCGACCAAAATGCGCGAGACTGTGTTTCCTGGACACAGAGCGACTGGCTGGGGAGGACTGCGCATTCGCAGTTTCGGCATGGCGCTGGGTTCGAACGTCGGCAAGGGAGAGTGCGGTCGTTGCGTGAGACAGCAATTGAGGTCGTGATGCTTGCTTGGAAAGCCGAAGAGAGCCTGGTCCAGATGTTGTAGGTCGATTTGTCACGTCGATCTTGGGCCTAGGCGGTAATGGCGGAGGAGGCAGTTCTTGCGACTGGTCTATCTCATTATTGTTGGAGTTCGCCACGTCTGTCTTGTCAGGGTTTTGCAACCTCTCATGCTGTTCGTCCATGTTACCAAAAGTTCACTGGCAACATGATGATTCTATGCCGTCGAGCCAAATGTGCCACAGCCTTGCAAGACAACATGAGATGTCGAGCCTCACAAGGCAGGAGAAGAAGGAGGTCTTCCCAATCGGGCATAGCGGAAATGGAAAGCCTAACTGAGCCACATGCAAGGACACGTTCATGTTCACCATTGACATTGTCAATATACGCTGTCATGAACATAGACTGCCATCGACATGTTATGTGCCTGATTATACGTTGGCGCCATCGCGACGCGGCCGGAGTATGAATACAATTCCAGCGAACGGCCGCCATTCGGTGTCGCCAGCCAGCTCCGGACGTTCCTCACCAGTCCCGCACGCTTCGCGGCGAGCGGTCGAGGAGGGTATGTCCGTTTCTCTGCGTGATCAGCGACCAAGCTTGCATTGACGATCATCAGGCCTGTTCAAAGCTGACAAGAGCCTTCGTCGATATGCTGCTCTTATAGACCGAGCGCTTAGCACCTGGGAGACATCACCTCAGGAGTGGGCCGATTACATTGCTTTCCTGGGGCGCCTGCTCAAGGTGCGTTGGCGCTTCGTGACACCATCTCAAAATCGCTGACAGTCGATTAATAGGCTATACAAGCGCATCCCAAGGACACACCATTTCTGCCTCACAGCGAGGGTGTTGCATCGAAGCTCGCACAGTGCCTGAACCCCGCCTTGCCGTCAGGTGTGCACCAAAAGTCACTTGAAGTATACTCATACATCTTTTCGAGCTTTAGTCAAGATTTCCTGGCTTCGCACTTGAACGAATACCTACCAGGCCTGGCGTCAGTCCTGTCGTTCGCATCACTGTCCGTGCGGCCGGGACTGTATGATTTGTTTGAGAAGTACATCGTCCAGATATCTGCAGTGGATCTGAGGCCTGCACTGAAGTCAATTCTCCTTGGTCTCCTGCCCGCATTGGAGGATGAGACTAGCGAGGACTTCGAACGAGCCCTTGCAATCGTTGAAAGTCTCGAGAGCAAATTCGTCAACGCGACCAGAACAAATCAGCATGACCATACACAGGACGGATTTTTTTGGCAATGCCTGTTTCTGTGCATCATCACCAGCCGCAGCAGACGTCAAGGTGCATTGAGCTACCTGATACGCAGACTTCCGAAGTTCTCAAACTCTAAGAGTCTGACAAGCGATGAGCTTTCAACGACAGCTGAAGCTGTCATTACTCCCGAGCCTGGTCTTCTTGCCCGGTGTTTCATTGCTGGCTTACTTGATGCACAGCCATTGGTCCAACGAGGGTTCTTGGACCTCCTGGTCTCTCACCTGCCGCTACATTCGCCTGCGCTACGTATGCGAACTCATCAGCAAGATCTTGACCGACTGGTGTCAGCGACAATACACGTCCTGCTGCGCAAAGATATGAGTCTGAATCGGAGAGTCTGGACATGGTTCCTCGGCCCAACACCCAAAGAATTTGGTGCTGACAGCTCAGTATCATCGCCGACGCACAGCAGGTCTCAGAATGGTTCCATGCAATACGAGTATTTTGAGTCTTTTGGAAAGGCACCGTTGCAACGTGTTGTCCTTGAGATGCTGAAAGGGGCGCATGCCAGTCCGTCGCAAATGGCTCGACCTTTCCGGATTTGCCTGTCACTTATGGATCGGTGGGAGATCGGCGGCTCGCTAGTGCCTTATATTTTTCTCCCGGCGTTAAGATCTGTCCATGCGTACAGTGACGTGGCATCATCAAAGGACACCGCCGAGGTGATGCGAAGCGCGAATCTATTCTTTGATGGTGTTGAAGCTAGCCTAATATGGGCAACCTTCAGTCGAACGCTCCAGGCTGCCCTGGAGGGTAGCAACCAGAGACTCAGCGATTTGAGACTACTGCAGTGGATGCTAGAGAATTTTAACTTCAGGGACGAGGAGATGATCATGTTCCATGCGCCGATGGCATTGATGCTCCTTGGGAGCCTTCTCTGCGAGCGGCACAGAACGATGATCAGTTCCCCGGAGTCTGATCTTGCTTTAGCTATTGGAGAGTCTCTGCTGAAATTGATACCTGCTCGCGCTTTCAGCAATAATGACAGGACTGCCGGCCAACGTTTCAGTGGAAAGTCTGATCTGGACATTCGCCGCATGGTGGCGATGTTCTACCGTTCAACAGAAACGTCCCAGGACAAGCCGACTCTGCCATTGGATCGTGACAGCCTTGCATCAATACTGCTGGACCGTTACGCAGATATTACGACTTGTGCTTTTGAAGAGGCGGCGGGACCTGCGCTTCAACGAGTCGTCTCAATTTTCTCTGACCTTCTTGGCAAGACATCGGATATACGGGGCGAGTACGTCAGCAGACTCCAGCAGGCAGTTGAGGCAAAAGTACGGAGCTTGTCACAGGAGAAGTCCGCCGTTCCGTTCCCTGTGCTCAGTTCTGCCGTGAACCTGATGGGGTCGCTGCTGGCCTCCGGTTGTATGACATCGTCAGAAATGGCGGGTGTTCTACCACTGGTGACCAAGCAACTGTGGGAGCACCTTTCCCCGAGTGCGGTCAAGCATCATGTAGAAGCTGTCAGGTTGATATGGCAATTTGATGCAATGATGAGTAGCCATGACACGCTTCAGGTGTCGTTGTTACAGGCAATGCGGAGCGATGAGGCTGCCGTGTCTACAGAAATCTCGATCAGCGAGGAGGCAGCGCGAAGATTTGCGGTGCTGTGGACGCACTCCATACCTTCCGGCTCTGCTGGTACCAAGTCTGGGGCATTTGGCCTTGCGAGACGGCCCAGTGCAATGACTCACGCCGTAGATGCACCGGCAGCGGACCGACGACTTGAGATCCTGTCCGAGCCTTTGCTGCGTGCATTAGAAATTCTTGGCAATCCATCCAGTAGTGCTCACGCGACAATCGTGCGATGGTTCAACAGACTACCAAGCCTCGCCTACGTTTATGAAGTGTTGTTCCAGCGGCTTAGAAACTTGTCCATTGCTCTCGAGAGCGAGCGTCTCGTCAAAGAAAGAGAAGAACGCCGGACGCGAGACGTACTGAGAAGCCTGCAGTATGTGCTAAGCCTTTTCAAACATGTACTGTCAACTGCTAGTCAGTGGGCCTGGGAGGTTCTTGGTGCATGTACAATCACTCAAAGTAATGGAGAGGAAGCAGGCGGCGCGGTCTATCTGGCGCGGATCTGTGCTACCGTATTATCCGACAGCAGACTCCGCACCATCGAGGTTGATCTCCATGCTCTGAGCCTTCTCGATCTCCTCATCTCCAGCCCGAACGCTGCAGATCTGCTGCCTTTGAAGATAGACACGCTGTTGATGGACCGCCTGCTCGAGACGCTCGACAACCGCGTCGACGATATCCAGGCTTCGCTACTTGACCTGGTGCCACGAGCATTGATGCTCGCTTTGACCAGCAGAGACACCGAGGAAAGCTTTGAGGCTCACCAGCGACCTTCGTCAGTCGTACAGCAGTCACGTATTGCTTCACCTCGACCGAACGGGCCTACAGCACAGGTGCGGGCGCCATCACAGCTCCTCCACTGTCTGACCTCAGGCTTTTCGTCGCAATCAGCCCGGCTGCACATGGACCAATGGCTGTCCTTCCTCGAAAGTGTCCTCCCAACATTTGCTGATAGAATCTTTGCAAGTCTTATCCCACTTGTCGAATGCATCTGCCGCCAATTGGAGACTATATTGGATGAGCTGATCGCCCTGACAAAGTCAGACACCAATACTTCAGTGATCAGTCCTGATACAGCAAGTCTGGGACTGATGGAAGCACTCGAGATGATACTTGCCAGAGCTCATGCTGCTCTGCAAAATGAGGCTGCTGTGCAGGAGCCATTAGAACGCACCGCTCATACAAGAGGCCTGCTTAGCTCAGTTACATCTGGCGTCTTCAAAAGCGAGGGTGTGCCCAGTAGAAGTACTCAAACCAACAGCCGCTTGACCGTCATCTTGGCCTTTCAAGACTCTATTCGAGTCTGTTTGCGAATATGGTCATGGTCAACTCATCCATCAGCAGAGGGAAGCGATCCTGCTTCCATGGCCACCGTTACCTACAATGCGCAACGGGTGCGCAACAAAACCCGTCACCTACTTGAGGAAATATTTGCGGTGGAACCTTTGGAGAGCCTAGAGGTACTTATAGCACACACAAGCTCTGCCACTAGACAGCAGGACGCTATGGTCGCCATTAGTCTTTTGCAAGTCATGCAACAGTCCAAGCCAGGAAATGTGGTTCCAGCCATACTTGATGCTCTGTGTAGTCGGACAAACGTTGCAGCTTTGACGCAGGATCGACAATCGACACAAACCGTGGCTCTGAGTCCTATGGATGTGGCGCTGTTCCTGCTACAGTATCTACAGTCCATTGAGGACGATGCCACTGATGAAATCTGGACTGACAGTCTGGCCTTCCTACGGGATGTGCTGTCGAACCCGCTACCATACCGTCAGGTTCTTGCTGCTTTGCTTTCAATGGTTCATCTTCTTGCACAAAAGGTCGCAAACACAAATTTTGGCGAGCAGCGCAAAATGCGACGCGACCTTGGAGACATCTTTCAAAGGTTGCTTGCCGCCACATTGACAACTGTGCCATCTGGCTTTGTTGCCGACACCTCGCTGGACGAACCCCTGCGCGGAGGAAACGCGGCAGCTCGTAGCGACCGAATCCGAAGGGCTAGCAGTCTTACTGCGGTGTTGACTGACATAGTGAAAGACCTGGATTCTATCCTGGAGGCCCCCGAGCGCCACGTGAATGCGGTGAACAGCATGACGGCGAGTCTTATTGCACCTGTGTTCCGCAGCAAGTCATTTCCATTGAATGTAAATCAAGGCATATTGGAATTGCTTCTGGAAATTGAGAAGAGAGCACCGGCTGCCAAGTCCTGGAAAAAGGAGGTATCTGATGCGTTTCATGATCCGCGATTGTTCGCCTCACCACTGGACACCATTGAGCACGGCTGGATGCCAGTGCTGAAACAGTGGACTTTGCAAGACAAGGATAAGATGCCTGACCTGCTCAGCCGCCTGACCCCTCCATCGAGCAGCGGTATAATGTTTGGCGTGGGCGCCAGTGCTGCGCGGCTGGATGCTGATCGGAAGACCCAGCTCAATCTTCGAAGAATATGTTTGCTATTGCTTGGCTCCAGCGACGATGCCTGGGTTGCTCACATCAGTGAATTCGAAGAGAAAATTGTTGAGCTTTCGGCTGCCACGGAATCATCATCACCTTCATCGACAATAATAGGTGAGCTGTTTATGCTCTGCAGAGCGATCGTCCTCTCAACAAGCCCGGTTCACCTGTCATCCATGTGGTCCACCGTTAATGCTACGCTGAAGGTTGCTCTGACATCACTCCTACCTGGTCAACCAAGTACCTCAATCCCAAACCTGGGCTATTTACAAGCCTGCAAACTACTGGACATGTTGATAGCTCTGGTGCCGGAAGAGTTCCAGCTCCACGAGTGGCTATACGTCGCAGACACGATTGATGCAGTATACCGAGAAAGCGAGTCAGGCTCATGTGCGCTCGCAGACCAGATCGCAGAGGCTCTGGCCGCAGACATCACGGAGGATGGCGAGTCTATGGTGCCTCCAATACCCAACTCGCAGACCACAGGTGAGCGGCGTCGCTTGCTACTTAGTAACCTCTCGGTCGATGGAGGGGACGTCAAGGCCATGACGAAAGATGATTTCGCAAGAGCCATCATACGCCCATTCCTGAGCCAACTAAGCATCCACGCATACGAAGGGACCTACAGCATGGAGGCTCCGGATATTCAAGATTGCCGAGAGAGTCTTGTGAGAGATCTGATCGATCTGAGCACATTTGTTGAGTGAAGCGCCACAGTGGCTATGCTCCCTGGACGGCGACATTATCATGAGCTGTCACATAACCCCGTATGACATCGTATCGAGTGGGCGCAGCTATGAGACTTCAACTTGTGCGGCTATGTCTTGCCAGCTTCCGACTGCTAACACGTATACAAGTCGCAATCGAATTTCTGAGCTGTTCAATCCAGCCAGGGTATCGTCATACTGACCCACGCGTGAGTCGTGGCGCGTATGAGCAGAGTTTTGACACGGCTGCCGCCAACACGGTTGAAGACCTGAGCGGCATGTGAATGAGCGACAGCAAACCTTCAGTGTATCGGTCCTGCACGAGCGCTCCAGAAGTTTGCCTGATCAACGACAAGGGTTAGAAACACAAATGTCGTAGGCTCGTAGCACGTAAAGAAAGTGCACTGAGTGAAGCTAAACACAATTCGAGACTTGGCAGTGCCATGGTGAAATCTCGTCTACTAGCTTCGAACATCCGTGATGGCTGCGATTTGCGATCAATGCTGTCAGGAGCTCTCAAACAACGCTTTGGAAAGATAATCAGTCTATAGTGTCGTGAAATCGAATGTGCAAGGAGCCGTAGAAACGTGCCTGCCAAGCACGCCATCTTCGCCATTATTTCTCGTTTATTATTGGTCTGCCGCGGTGCGTGCTACTGTAGATATTTAGCCATGGCACAGCCATTGTCTGGACCTGTCACTCGACGATGGCGACGTGACGTGATGATGATGCATCGCTTGGATTGATAAGTTTTCACCATCCCGAGGAATGACGCGCCCTGGCAACTACAACCATACTGTGATACACAGACACACGAGAATCTAAAGTTCGCTCGAAGTAGAATGCGTAGAATCACGCAGAAGTGAATGTGGTTGGTGTCGAGCAATATGGCCCCGCGGAGGCACAGCAGAGCGACGTCATTGTGAGAAGCGACGCAAATACGTGCACCTGACAACTGGTGCGGTCTTCATAGCGGCCGTCTGTCCGATCAAGTATCTACTTGACTCACAAAGCGATCATCGAGAGATCATGCACTAATTTTCGTTCGACGCCTGGTGTACTGCAGCGGAGCTTCAAGCACCTGCCATGCATGTATATACTGAGGTATCTCGAGTCAATAATGACGATATCCATCCTCCAGCGGCGCGCTGTCCGAGCATCACCATACTGCCGTTCAGAATTACGTTCCACCGTTTCGGGAGCGCCACATTGGCCACGCGCAGCGCGTAGCGGATCGGCTACCTTTGTCGGCACTGGCAACGCATGGTGAATCTGTACGCAATGCCCACTCCAGGCGTAGTGCGTCTGCGGTCCCAAGTACCCAAGGATCGGATCCGCAACACGGAAGCTGCATCCCAATTCGGGCCCTCCTCAAAAGCCGAAGCCGGTCAAGATGGCTCGCACGCTGGTGGTACTAGGCTCCGCTCGAGGCCTTGGAGTCACAGGTGCCGAGCATCGAGCGCGACGTTGTGCATACTTACCTTTGCACAAATCCACGTGCAACGCAACGGAGGTCTGTCGATCGCAGATCTGCTGCCATGGCCGCCAAGGATGTCGTGGCATACTCTTGCCCAGATCACCTTGGCGTGATCATCTTGTCCTGAGTGGAGTACGAACCGGCTCCTTGGCTTCACGACCGTCGCCGCGATGCACATTAACAGCTTCAGAGCAGAGCAGCCAACGCGTGTCCTGCTGTCAAGCGATCGATCCTGCATTACATACATGCAGTCACTTCGTGCATCCGAGTACCGCTAAGCTGCTGTTCCGCACCTGGTCCTCAGACGTACACTTGTTTGGAATTGCTGTCGATCAGACTCCCTTCTTTCCGGCTCACATGCCCTTTAACGAACAGCTCTTCGTCAGTTTGCTCGCATAACCCGCTCCAAGAGTCGTTTTCTATGCCTCATCACGCGTGGAAGCCAATCCCTGTTCAAGCTCTACTGCTGGCGATAATCCACGCGATCCTCCAAGTGAGGCACTGCACGAGGCACTGTTTGAGGTTAGTTTTTTGTTGCATATGGCGCTATCGCCATGTACGGCCGATAGGGACAAGAGATGAGGATCTAGTGTAGTGCCACTCTCACAATTGCGGCCATATTCTCTAGCTCGTACCAGAAGCCGCATCAAAATTGCTGACCGCCTAGACGTATGAGAAGTTGAAATCTGACTTCGATGCGGCCGTGAGAACCTAAGTGATTTGACTATTTCGAAGCGATTGTCTGAGCGGCTCAAGGAATGATTTTACGCCTGCCAGGCATGATAGATCGTGCGACTACCATACTTCTCTCCCTTTTTCAGAATGACCATGTGCCGAAGCCTCTCGTCGTTAATAGCATTGACATAGCGGCTCGCTTCTATGCACATGCCGCTTCGGCGACCAAGGGCAGGCTGACCGTCCACAGCTGGAACATTGATAAAGCGCCCAGCATAGAATTGAAAGGCTGGCTCTGTGCTGAAAGCTTCCAGGTGCAAGTTTGTGTTTGGATGAGAGAGCGAGATTAGTCGTTTGAGTGGCGAACTCCTAGTGTCGATGGAGACGGTCGAAGGGTCGTTATTGACAATGAAGCAGTGATCCGGATCTGGTTCTTGCGGGCCAAGAACAAAGTCTTCGTTTGCCGGAATGCCTGGGTAGGGCTTGATATCTCCAGTAGGTATGCTAGTGTCGTCTGTGACCTGATGCAAATTGCTGCTGACGTTCACTCTGGTGCCTTCGATTGTGGGCCCGTCCGAGAGGTTCTGCCGATGTTAGCTCCTACAACAAAGCTCCCAGTGTAGAACCTCCGTGCTTACGAAGTATGAATGGTTGGTTAAGGCCACGGCGGTCTCCTCAACTTCTTCGCCCACAAGCTCGACCTCGTACTCGATCTCAAGTGACGTCTTTTCTACGCCACCTTCCTTTTCAACACTCGGGGTGTACCAAAGGCTCATCTGAACTGTGCCTGGAAAGCCTTCTTCTCCATCTTTACTCAAGTATCTGAACAGTATCGCGTCCTTGCCGTTCCTTTCCACTGGAGTCGGACCATCAAAGTCCTTCTTACCCCAGCCCTTTGAGCCACCATGAAGCGTGTTCGGGCCATTGTTGGCAGCCAATTGATAGCTCTTGCCATTGAGATTGTCGATCTTCGCATTTGAGATTCGATTGGCGACTCTGCCTATGGTTTCGCCGAAGTACGGAGATACTCCTGGAGATTTATATGTGGCAGCGGACGGGAAGCCCAGGACAATGTTCTTCCCACCAACCTTGAATTCTTGGATAATAGCACCCTGAGGTAAGAAGGTGAAGGCGTCTAATGCTGTCATCTTGGCCAATTCGCCTTGTCTGAGGAGTAGTAGATGCTTGTAGAAGATGTGCGCAAAGTATTCATGAAGTAGAGGGAATTTGGACACTAAGCATCATCAACGAGCTCTCGCATGGGCGATTAGGCAATGGGCCGCATATCGTCGCTCTGAAGTGGAGCCGGCGGAGACAGTGAGGGGCATAGTCTTACAGCCTGAATTGGTCGGCTGGATATTTGTCCAGACTTCAAGATCTACTGTCCACTCGTGAGCGCTCGTACTTGTGGAATGTAATCGATCGACTTCTGGATACCTTATTCTCCGGGCAATGGTAAGGATGAATATGCTGGGTAATCTTTGGTAAGCCGATGGTGGAGCACAAAAAGGGCCGCGCCAATGAGTCGGCTTCGAGGAACCTTTACTAGATCGGTCCGCTGACACAGAGACAAAATCGCGACAAACCTCTCAATCAGACGAAGCTCAAATTGCAGATTTGAACGGTAATTAAGACGGCTGCAATACAAGACGTGGCGACTTCGCCAACGAGAGAATGTTCTGTCAGCTCAGCGGTCACCGTCGACTATGCGGATGAGACGAACAGGAGATTGAAATAACCTCAAGTAACAAGGGCTTGTAAGTGTTCATTATACCGATCCACCTGCTCGTGTACCTGCCTTCCAGTGCAGAAGCAATACATCCGCCTGAGCCTGCATTGGCAAGCCATCGCTTTTCATGCTGCATAAATAGTTGCAGCGTCACATTTACGAAGAACAAGTCCGACCTCGCATCAGCAGCAACCCATCACCATCAAACTCCACCGGGCCATCGCCCGCCGCGCTCGCTCAGAACGCTTCAGATCTAAACATTGCCGGAATTAAAGGAGTATTCTTCAGTAATATCCGCGGAAAGAACAATTCGAGAGGTCCGCTCGAGCGCTAAATCGACAACGCGGCTTGGTAAGCGGCCGTGTGCACCGCAGGTCTCGTCATTGTGTCAACATCAAGTCGCGACCTCCAAAGGTTGAATGTATTTGGAAAATTCTAAGTCCATGGTATCCATGCCCAACCAATCATGCTGCATTGGTACACTGGTGCCGAAAGCATTCTGCATCTGCTGAGGATATGATGCGACTGGCAGACCACCGAAGGTAGATGTGTCGAAATATGTCCCGGAGTCGTATGCATCGTGGAAAGCGCCAAGGTTCTGTTGAAGCTCAGGGCTGTGCATCGCGAATTTGGACCTCATCATCTGCTCTGGCATACCAATCTCAGGCCCAGCCCATTGTGCACGATAGAACTGAGGGTCCGAGCTTGTCAGCGGCGTCGACTGGGGCAATGGCGATGGATGCGCGGGTGGTTGTTGGAACGTGGATGCTGGTCGAGGCTGAGGCACAGGACTGCGCGACAGAGGTGTCGATCCTCCGCTGGCAAAGTTGAAGCCGTCTCTAAACATCGACGGCTTCGCGGCCGGTGGAGAGAGCCTTCGAACAGGTTGTTGATGGCCATGTTGGCTGTGATCCGAGTCCGAACTGAACGACCCTCGCCGTTGGACGTATCCAGCACCCTCAGCTAATAATCTCGATTGCAGCTTTTCACAATCCTCCTCGAAGGTTTCCATCTCACCGCTGCCGTCGTGCTTTGCCTCCAACAGATTCAATGCGGAGAGTATGTCGTGGGTCAGAGGGTTCCCATTGGTTTCCGAGAGTGCGCCACCTTCCCAAGCCTTGGCTGCTGTCAATCGTCTGTACATTTCTTGCAGACCAGATACCAATTGGCCTTGCTGCTGCTCCAACATCTCTACGTAGCCCTTAGGGTAGACCTTGTCGTGGGATTTCTTCCTCTCGCTGGCGATCTAGTCAGCAGAGAAAATGTAAGGCTCACCAGAAAACTTACCCAAACACACAGATGGCATTATCAGCTTTGCATCGAGAACATGGGTGTGCTCCATCGCACTTGCTCTTCTTCAAGCGACACCGATCGCAAGCTTTACACACTCTCTTGCGGATGCCATCTGTCGAGTCCTGAGACGCTGTCCGAAGCGGGTGAGGGGACGCCATAATATGCTGGTAATCCAACAAGCGAATGGTGTGGAGCAGAGGCAGTGTACAAGTGGAGAGGCCTTTGTTTGGGCGTTCTGAATGTCTTAGAATTCAAACGGCTGAAAGACCATGAGCTATGAGTAGCTTGCATCAACACAAAGTAAGAGTGGTCTGGTAGTAGTGGTAGGAATGACGAGTGGACGGATGGGTCCTACATATAATGTGACCAGATCCACAGCTGCTAGCCGCGTTGGTTCCATCTATGTCTTGGTAATAATGCGCAATATGGGTCTCGCAGCCTTGTGCCTTTCCAAGCACTGGCATCGACCGTGCATCATCACGGATGATGTTTAGAGTTTCTTACCGTTGCAGGTAGCAAGGAGCTCGGTGCCCGGCACGGCTCTTGCCTGTGCGCCTGCACGCTGCTGCTGAGCAGCGTCCTAGCGAGAAGCCTACCGCGTTGATGCATGCACAGAAAAGCCAAACGCAGACCAGGGAGGCCCCAATAAGCTCACACCACCTGCTGCTTCGCCTGGTGTGTTCGAGGGAGAGGAAGACTAGCCGAGTGGGCCCAAGCAAGTCGCCCGAGAGGCAGCGCTATTGTCGTCAATATCGCCGAACGCCCGAAACGGCAATAATACGTTATTATGAGGGGATGTGGCGGTGTTCCCTCTCAATCGACACTGCCTCCGCGGAATGCCCTACTCGTCTGGACAACCCACCCAGGTTCTTCAATGCTAGGATTCTCCCCGGGCAGAACACCGCGGGGTGTGTCTACAAGATGCATGCGTTGGTAGTGATCGAACTCCTCGCTGCTCCTTTCTGTTGACTAAAGCAGAAAAATCTTATTACCCAATCTCATCACATGCGCTGTAAGCTGCGGCACCCTGTCCAGTCTCTGCGAAGGTTCGTGTCATGGCTCAGGAGGGTTGGTTTGGCCGCACGACAATTGTTTCGAGCTTTGTCACTCGCTGCGCTTCCTCCTGCAAGTACCGCGTCTTGGCTACGTTCGATTGCGAAGCACCGCCCGCACGCCTGGCAGCGGTTTCGGGGACTGGAATCTCCCGTCCCACAACCAAGTGCTTCTGAATCTTGGGGTGTCTTAACATCCCAGACACGCGGTCATTCATCACAGCGCTCGGTCTCGACATGTGCTGGAACGATCGCGAATCCTGGCAATCTCACCAGTGGCAGCAGCCCACTCTGCTTGAGATCAGCAGGCCAGTAAACCTGGATGCCGTCAAACCCCGTTGCGACAGGAGACTTCACTACATTCGAGGCTTCAAGCTACACATCCTCGGGTTCCGAGCTACCACATTCGCAATTGGGAGCTACAGTACACCTGGAGACCCCATTCATTCCCCTACTTGACCATGAAAGTCGTTCGCTTGTAGACCTCGTGCAGAATCCTGAGAATCTGGCATTTCCAATTGCGATCACCAACAGCTCGGGAACACTACGCCGTGCATCTCGCTTTGCTCGGATAAATTGCATTGCTAAAAACATCATATTGTCGCTCCCGATCCGAAGGCTCTCGGCTCACCATCGTAGCCGCAGCCGAGCAGATAGGAGGCCTACTAGTAATCTGAGTGTCAGGCACGATGCATCTATTCAAACCAACCTGCTTGAATCAATGTCTTCAAAGATCATTGACTTTCGATCACGCTTATTTTGCAAGGCGAGTGCACTTGCTCGTGCATTTCGAGCGGTAGAGGGTCAGCACGAATTGAGACATGCTCGATATCCAGCTCGGCGCAGCACATAGTCGCGCTCACTGCTTCGCACTCGATCGCCGCGAAATTATGATTGTAATCTGTGGCAGTCCACAGCTTCGTCTTCTGAGGTTCGCACTGAATCACAGACGGGATTTCACAAGGGTTGATTCCACCGGCATTCATAGGTTGACCACAGGTTCAATGCCGAGTTCAGCACTTCGGCACTGAGGGTGTCCATCATGATATACTGACACGCTACAAAGACTCAATCAGCCACGATCCTGGCAAAACAGTGCCTCATTGCCAGTCATGGTTGGTTGTGTCCTGGCGTGTCCTTGTTAGCAGCGTCCAGATATGAGAGATACATGTAGCAGCATCTGTGCTAACAGACGACATAAAGGCAAGCGCATGCTCAGAGTCACGATGGGAAATGTGCTATGGAGTAGGAGCAGCACCAGCAATGCATACCTTACCTTGCCAGACACGGCGTGTGCAAGGCATGACGATCCAGGAAACTTGATGTTAGGCTGTCTGAAATCTGCGAAGCGGCCAGGAAGCTATGTCCGATGAGTTGAGTCAGCCTTATTTCAACACTCGATCGTATGTCTTATGTTGAACCGCGACCTCTGTTCAGAATGGATCCTGCATCGGATCCGCACAAGGGCTAAAGCATCGAAAAGCTGGAGCGAAAGCGCATATTCCTTGTGCCGCATCGTCGTTGCAACGATCCGAAGAAAGCATACCCTTGCTACCTCGTAACTTTATCAATGGTACAGTGGTACACTTGGCTCGTGTGAGAATCGCATTGGGCTACACCTGCAATCCCTGTACCTTCTCGAGGGCGGCCCAACGGCGCGGGTAGAACCCATAATTAGCTGCCCACGGGCAGTTCTACGCCATTGACATTAGGCTGTGTAGACTCGCGATTCTCGTCTTGTCTGAGTTGCATCGCTGGGCGACACGCTGAAGTGAAATCGAGACCAATTCTCGCATGCAGCGTTCAGGCAACTTTCGAAGCACTGCCATTCTAGACAAGTTGAACAACATTCGCATGTTCTCGCTGATGTCTTCCCAAGTGGCATGGTTCCGTGACACGGGAATGTCCTTTCAACGTTCAACGGCTGTCTACGAGCCTTCAGGATCGACAACTTCCGCAAGCACTATACTTTGTTCAAGAAGAATCCGAGACATCTAGAAAGAGTCTGATAACGCACGATCATAATCTTCCACACAGGAACTATCCTCAAACTTCAGGGCTTAAGACATGGCGTCCATGCAGCAGCGCGGACATTAAAACGCGTCAATCTCAGAGGTGCGACGTGCTACTGACGCTGTTGCATGGAAGTTTCGCCTGCGAGCCAGATTCGACAGGTATAGTACAGGGGCCTGGGACAACACGGCATCAGCACGTCTTCGGTCTGCCCTCGCTGCGCGTTGCATAGACAGACTGTAAGAGGCTCTAGCTGGTCGAAAACACTCAAGCTCGCAAGCTGGCTTGACGGCTCCGGTCGCCAGGTCATGCTCCTGAAAGCTTCGACTTGATCTGCCGCCAGCATTGCCCAAACTCCTCTTGCCTAAAGGGGAAATTAGAGCCACTGCCATATCCCTGCTAAACCTTCAAGGGCACCGCAGGCACGGTCTCAAATACCAGCGAATGTCTTACACAATGTTCACTACTTGCTGGATGTCGCACTAGCACCGGCATCTTACTGATTACCACTGTTGCGGGATTGGTGACTAACGCCGATCTGTTGTACCTAGCTTCCAGGAGTTGTAACCTCGCGCAGCAGCTGATCAAGTTACACGGCTGCAATATCAGGCATTGTGCATATGGGAGGTACACAATGTCAGTGAGGCAGTGCGTGTGGTGCCTCGATGGCACCGCCAAATGGTCTAGAAGCTTTTGTCGGATCGACACAAGATCAGACTTCAAAGGGACGTGTTCATGGCCAAGCGTCAATGCCTGGGGTTGGCTGCGGTCGATGACAGGAGTGAAAGAGCTTAATAGAAGGATCGATCCCGACAGCCACGAGCCTGAGGCTCTTACAACGGCCCAAGAACCACGTCGGTACCTGAGGCTCATTCGTGCCAAGTGCAAACTTCTTCGCGGTACCTTGTCGCTTCTCACGCGAAGAAAATACGATCAGTCTCCTGGGCAGCAGTACAGCTGACGGGACATGTGGCATCAAGGTTGTAGGGATTTCAATATTGTTGAGACCGAGCAAATTCGAAGGTGAGCTGCTCCTGTTCGCCTTGCTGCACCCAAAACAGGCCTATGTGTAACCAAGTGGGCCGAACAGGGAATCGTATGCGCAGTGGGCAGCCAAGCACTTCAACCTAACGATGCGGATGCCGACGTAAAGTTGATTGCGGAGATTTGATGTGACAGCTGATTGAAACAAGCAAAAGCCTGTTACTTCCATTAGCCTCGACTTGCAGTTCTCCTGTATCCCATACGTCGTTTGACAGGCGACTGTCTTTCATAATGAGAAAGACTACAGTTTCGCTACATGTGCGACTTATCAAGCAAGTCCGTTCTTGTCGAGTTTCCGGCAGCATGGTGCAATATACGTGGCTGAAGCCTGACTGAAACTGAAGCCTTACATCGACTACTATGAGCGGCATAGCCCACACGCATTCCCCTTTGCAGGATCGAGGAGGTGTTGTGCTGGGTCAATAATCGAAAATTGCCAGTCATGCTTCGATCTGCCCCCTCGTACTTGGCCCGGGCTGCACCGCCAGGAATTCCATCTGACACATGCCGGCAAGAAGTCCTAACATGTAGCTTTCGTGCAGCCAGACTATTGGCACAGCCCATAAAGCGGCCTACAAGCCCAGCGAATATTGCGCATTCGTGCTCTCTAATGCGGCCGTAGTCGACTAATATAGCTCTGAACCACGCTCACCCCAGCCTCCAGACCAGATGCAAGGGCCATCGGTTGTCGGCAATGGGCGCCGGCGAGGTGCTGTCCAGTTCAAACTCTAGCCTGTCATGCTCGGTCTTGGGCCATTCGGTAGGTGCCGAGTACACACCCGAAGTCGGGCGCCTGTGAAGCAAGCGTTGCTACCCAGCTGTATGACAAGGCGCAGCCACAGACTTCAATGAGCAGACGGCGGATCAGATGTATGTCCAATGCTTAGAGACCTCGTCGAACTTTGTCAAAGATCAGATGCAGCCGAATATAGCTGTCAGGTTTTCCTCTTCAGGCTATACCTGACAAGCATGCTCTGATGATCTACAGGACCACGGCATATCAAAGGACGACGGTCGGAACATACTGACTTCATGACAGTCACATAGGACTTCACTAAAAACGGTGTGCCCACATCCGATGGGCGCAGTCCGAATGCAGGGATATTCGGGCGTCCACAGTTTCGAGAAGCGGGCGCTTACCTCCGGGTCGATAGACACCGTCGCTGAAACTTCCTAGAACCGGGCATCAGGACTCCTCCCACCCATGTTGCCGGCTTGGAGTGCGGAACAGATCACTGCCTACAATCACTTCTGAGCAAGCGTACCACGCATGACCTTTCGCAGCCTACCCTTGAGGATCGTACGACGTCCCAGGTAACGTGCATTACAGCCTGTCCATGAAGCGCGTCCGTGCTAGGAAGCCCAACACTGCGCCGACTCAGATGGTAGCACATAGCCCTCGACCGCAGCATAGCTGGCGGCTCCGTCTGAGACTGGACTTCAGATCCTCACTTCAGATTGAAGCACAAGATTATCGAAGCACCGCCGAAGCACCGCCATGGCGCAATACACCATCATGCCACAATGCACCGCCATGCTGATACACAACACTGCCAATGCGAAGAGCCGCATGAGCATTAGAGGCAACATAGATTCCCACATCCCTGTAGCAAACATATGTCGAGCGGAAAGCAGCATTTGGACTGTTTGGACTGCCCGACTTTGCACCACTGACTGACAACAGAATAAGAAATTGTGGTCAACGGCTGGTATGCCGATTGTCCACGCTGATGCACCAAAGGCCAAATGATATACCATTCCCTCAGGTGCGCGGAGCACATTGTGGGCGTGGAGTTCCGCGAGATCCTTCAAGTCTTCAATGCGACCGTCGACGACGTCCGCAATGCATTGCCAAGTCTGAGATAGTGAGGAGGCCTGAATAGGACAGCCTGAGATACTGCCGAACCAGATACCTTCTCTTGCAGACCAAATGCAAGGTGTGCACCAGATTTGACCAAGTCAGCTGACAACGCCCTTAAAGCCAGCAGGCTCTCTCCAAAATTGTGCGATACTCAAGCCACAAGCTTCGATGAAGTCACGCGTCTCCTCCTTCGACATGCCGTCTAGCTGTCCAGTCTCCAACTGCACCAGAATAGGTGTTGGTATACTCTGCATCATTGCAGTAAGAAATCCGAGCACTTCAGCATCGAACTCGGCAATTGGATGCTCACTTGCAACAGCACTTAATTGCTCGACATTGCCAATAATATCCGATTTCTGCTGGTGATGCACGATAAGACTGCGGTGAGCGTCCCTGACACCTTGCCACTCGTGGACCTCCTCTTCGTAGACTGGATCACAGAACATGTCATTGATTGGCGCCCATTCGTCCTGAGAATGCCCGTCCTCGAATCCCCACGCGAATGCCTCACGCAGAGCTTGCAACGCGTGCGTTCCGTAGATAAGGACCTGCTCGAGACAAGCCTGCAGCATGAACTCTGCAGCCAAAGTCATGAAGGCATGGGTCATCGAAGGTGTTGCGCCATTCATTACGTCTCGTGCGGCACTGGCCTGCATGAACAGAGGCAGAATGTCGAGCAGGCTGACGCAGTCGGGCGTCCCATAGTACGCTTCCTCGTAGGCTTCGTCTTCTGCTGGTATTCCTAGGCTGTGAAGGACGAAGGCGCGGTGACCCTCAAGATCTGCTTGCTCGGCACGAATCCAGTCGCTGCAAGTACGCTCGTGCAATTCAGGTCGCTTGTTAAGCCAACTTTCTGCTCGTTTCCGATTGTTCTTCCGAAGTGCGTCCAATGCCGGTCGATCTGGAGTGGTGGGATTTCGTGTTAAGCGCTGTGTATATAGAACAACCAATTTCAACAACAGCAACCTGAAGCTGAGCTCCTCGTCCAATTTGTATCCAATATGTCGTGCCTTGAAGATTGCTAGGAAACTGTCTAACAAGCTCAGGCTCGAAGGAAGTGATGCTGAGGTTCGAACATCAGCACCGCGACTGGCTACGGCGGCACAGGTTGCCTGATATGCCAGGTAGTCGAGTATCAAGATGTCAACCTCCAACGAAACATCAGGCTGTGCGCATTGCGTCTCGAGAGCTGCAAAGGCAGACACCTCGTAATCAAGCCGCCGTCTCTTGTTCGCGTGTCCATCTCCCCCATTCTCTGCTCCCATTCGCGTGGAGAGCATGATCGCGCTCGTGTTATTGCTGGGAATGTTTCGAAAGCTCATTTAAAGCTGAGCGGACAAGTCGGACTCTAGGCAGGAACACATGGAGTATATCGACGACCCACTCTTGCAGTGTGATCTTCGCTGCGTGTATCTCTGGCGCTCGCTATGGCGGCAGGCGTTTCATCAGGGGTATTGCCTTCGCCATGCATGATGCGAACATCATCGGTCGCTGTGTCTTTGTATGACTAGGAGGTATGTGAAAGAAAGCTCAAAAATAAGCAGTGAGGCAACGTCCTAGAAGGTGTGATAGAGCCGGTCACAGTGCTGGAGCAAGGCAATCCGGCGTTAATTATGAAACTCTCCAACGTGTCGGGATGGTGCTAATCCTACTTTCCCGTCGCCTTTAGCTCGGCCAATGTAACTGAGCACTAGCCTCGCATTCATGCAACCCTTCGTGATCCTAGAGCTTCCATGTGCAACGACGTTCGACTTGACTGCTGAGTGGTCTTTGACACCGGTTTCGGTCGTCAAGCATGGCCATTGCGACACCTCAGCTGTTGCACAAGAGCTGATGGCGAGAAAATCGCTCGCCCGGCTCTGATCGACAGCCCGACTATCTGCTAGGCACGCACATCCTCCATGTTCTACTGCACAGCACAATATCTCACAGGAAGGCCAGAACCTGCTCATCCATGATTATTTCAATGGGCTTCCATTCGGTCACTTGAGGCCACAGGGGAATTGTGGCGTGGCACTGACGCCACGCATCAGGTTTGCATGCATGCACCGCCTCATCAAGTTTATTGCTGTTCTTGCGCTAGCATTCTTCCTATATATCTTTGCCTCGACCACAAATTTACTGCACCTGCAGCACTCTCGTTGGATGCCTGCAACCCGCACAGGAAGTGAACAGCAGATAGTGGCTAATATGAGCACTCAAGGTCACTCAGGCTATCGCTCAGTGGGTAAGGATTCGAGATGGTGATTCCTGGGGTGGAGTGTATACTGATGCTCTGCGTAGCATACTTCGTCAACTGGGCCATCTATGGTCGCAATCATCAACCTCAAGATCTACCCGCTGAACGGTTGACGCACGTTCTATATGCATTCGCCAATGTTCGTCCAGACACCGGGGAAGTGTACCTCACAGACACTTGGTCAGACCTAGAAAAACATTACCCAACCGATTCCTGGAATGATGTAGGCACCAATGTTTATGGCTGCGTGAAGCAGCTTTACCTGCTCAAGAAGCGGAATCGTAACCTCAAGGTTCTACTCAGCATTGGCGGCTGGACCTACTCCTCGAATTTGCCCGGACCAGCATCAACAGAGCAAGGACGCAGGACCTTCGCTCAGAGTGCTGTCACACTCATGAAGGATATCGGATTTGATGGGCTCGACGTCGACTGGGAGTATCCCAAGTCTGCTAAGGAGGCTGAAGACTTCGTTGAATTACTGCGTATCGTCCGATACGAGCTTCAACAGTACAGCGAGTCTGTGCCTTCTCGGCCTCATTTCCTGCTCACCGTGGCCTCACCAGCCGGGCCATCCAACTGTCACTGGTTGCGGATGAAGGAGATGGACCACTGTCTGGACTTTTGGAACATGATGGCCTACGACTTTGCTGGGTCGTGGGATGCAAAGGCGGGTCATCAGGCCAATGTTTTTCCGAGCAACAAGAATACAACGTCAACGCCGTTCAGCATTGATTTCGCTTTGCGGTACTATCTGGATCATGGTGTGCATCCAAGCAAGATTGTACTTGGCATGCCCCTGTATGGAAGGGCTTTTTCGAACACAAAAGGACCCGGCCATGGCTATAGTGGTGTCGGTGAGGGCAGCTGGGAAAATGGTGTCTGGGACTACAAGGTAGGTTTGCATGCCTTCCGTTACCTACCACTCTCCCTGGCATTGATGACAGCAAATCGCGCGACGATATGGTTCGTCGCCCTGTCCTTCGAGCAGCAACCCTGCTTGTGTGGTTGCTCTTGAATGCTGTGGTGAGCAGAACCTGTCAACGAACTACCTTACCATGAGCGTCGAGAAGCTAAACACTACTTGATCTAATCTGAGCCTATTGGTCCGGACATTCTCAGCATCAACGACTAACGCCCTTTGACAATGAGCATCCTTCTGACACTACATAGGCACTTCCTCGCCCCGGCGCTCATGTCGAGCACGATCAGGAAGCCATTGCCTCGTGGTGCTACGAGCCAAACAGCAAGACTATGGTTTCTTACGACTCGCCGCAAGTCGCAGCGCAGAAGGTGGAGTACATCAAACGCAATAATTTGGGTGGTGCGATGTGGTGGGAAAGCTCTGGCGATCATCCAATTGATCATGAAGGTAGTTTGATCCGGCTCACGACCGATGGACTAGGTGGGTTCAGTGGTAGGCATATGGAGCAAAGAGAAAATTGCTTGGAGTATCCGGGAAGCAGGTACGACAATCTGAGGAACGGTATGCCTGGCGAGTAGTATTGGCAGCGACGAAATCTCAAGTGGGTTGCATGAGCTCGCAACTTTCCGCACGGCATGAGCACTCAATCAACTATCTCACCCGTATTCTGAACAGTCAGTTACTCTGCAAAGCCACACCCGCCAAACCACCTCACCTCCGTACAGATATCTAATGAAAGGCCCACTCGTCAATATCAAAGTCAATCCAGCACATTCGACTGCCATCACATGCCAGTTGCGGCAACACTTTCCTTGATCTCGACACACCATGCTTCGGCGCATCGGGCTTTCAGAAGGATCGATAGTCCGACCGTTGAACGCGTGGTGCCACGCGGTCTACCAACAACCTGATGTGGTCTGCTAAGTTTGTCGTATCTCCTGGACTTATCGCTTCTAAAGACCGAATGCGGAAAGTGCAGGTATCGAATGTGGTATGAGTGCTCTTAGCAGCCGGCTTCGGCCGCCAAGCGTAGAAACTTCGACACCAAGCCACGTGCGTCAATGGCGTGGAAGCAATCAGCGTCTGTAGAAGCTTCAATGCTTTTTGACACATTCTTGAGGTTTTCCAGTCCGTAGCGCGACTACTGCCGGTTGCTCGCGGACCATGTTTGCCTACGAAAAGAGTTTCGGAATGATCCACGAGCATCAGAAAGCATAGCTGCAAAAATGTGATGCCGGCTCCTGATAAAGCTATCGAAAACAAACCATGAATCCATCGCAGCCGTTACTGATCGGCTATGTGTACAAGGCAGGCTCTCTATCCTCATTGTTACGGACCATCCACAGCCCTAGGATGCCTCCGCGCCCGCGGCTAACGGTTGTCGTATGCATGTGGCCAGAACGCTCTGAGTTATGCCAGCCTCCGCGGCGAGCGGTCGGAGGCAGAATTTTTTGCTCCTCGCAAACAAACAAGAGTGGATCTATCAGTAGAGAGCGAGGGACGAGCATTCACTCTGCGAAATAAAGCCTCTTGTGAGCATCACGCTTCAGGTCTACAAACTACGCACATCTGTCATGCGGAATACGCATTAGTGAGTGCAGTCCCTAAGTTTTGTGTATTGTTTGTAACAATGAGGGTTCCCTATCAACAAAGGGACGCGTGCATAACGATATGAGGAAGATGGGCGCTTGTCCGAGGCAGGTGTGCATTGTGCAAGCCACAAGACGCCGGCTGCTGCGATGACGACGGCCTTCGACCACAGGGTTTTCTGGGCTGTGCTCTATATGCAATTAGCTATAAGCATGAAAGCTTGATAAAGCTTGGCAAAGCTTGGTCCAGATCAGCGGTCAGCAGTCGACGCGTGGGCTCTGACGAGGCCAAGGTACTTGTGCCATCCAAACCTTGGTATAATCAATGCGAGCTACATGTTATGTCCGCTACCATTGCGATACTTGCCCCTCCGACTTGAGTTTGGCCGCAGTCTCGATCAAGGCCTTGCGGATAATCTGTATGTCGCGCTCCACATCTACCTGCCAATTGGCAATGGCAAAGCGAGCAGCGGGCTTGCCTCGAAATTGTGTGCCGCTCACGTACAGCTGTCGAGTACTGTTAATCTTCTGCACAAAGTCTGGTAGCTGCTGATTGAACTTTGGATCCTTGAGACGCCAAAGAGCGATGACATAAACCTCGCTCTCTTTCATCCCAGAAGGGAGAAGCTCGTAATCTTCGCTAAGCTCGCTCCTAATCAACCTAGCAATACGGCGTGTGAGCCCGATCTGGCGTTCGAGCATATCGCGGTAGCCATTCTTGCCGTAGTCGAGAAGGTTGGCATAGACAGGGAGCGCACGGAAACGACGAGAGTTTTCTATGCCAATATTGAGAGGAGATGGGACGAAGTCGTGTGGCCAATCGCTGGTATCGTGATTGCCGCTCTCGAGATATGCGGCATTTGGATTCTGGAAAACATTCAAGCCAATCTGGAGATGACGCGACAGGAATATGCCGCAGTCATAGGGTACGTTAAACATTTTATGAGCATCGCCAGCGATGGAATCAGCGAGCTCCAGTCCAGCAACGCCGTCCACAATGGTACTGTATGCCTCAGTATTCGGTAGCAATCGTGCTGACAGGCCAAAAGCAGCATCGACGTGGATCCATGCGCAATATCGGTTGGCAAGGTCACGAATGGCCTTCATTGATTCGTGGGTGGTAGCAAACAAGCCAGTATTGACCTCGGCACAGGACACGGCTATAATCGCCTTGTAAGAGGCAGGCAGATTTGCAAGAATATGCTGCAGCTTCTGGACGTCAATACGATGCCCAGCATCTCCTGAACTGACATCGACGAAGGTACCATCGCCGCTGCCAAGGCCAGCGATGGACGCCGCTTTTCGTAACGATGAGTGCGGCACCGTGGTCAAAATCTTTATTCCATCAATATTGGCCTTACGCATGGCTTGAACCAAGCCCAGGCTCCCACTACTGCAAGCCTCGCCGCCAGACTGCTGTATGAGCCACTCTCGTGCGCAGGCAAGACCCACATGGTTACTCGCAGTCGCTCCCGTTGTGAAGGTGCGGTGTCGCCAATCGCTTGGTTGCAAGTTCAGCAGTTCGCAGGTCACGGCAAGTGCCGTGTTTTCTACGGCGGTGCATATCGTCTCGTTGGGTAGATGGACCTGGACGTTCTGGTCCGCTTCTGTCACCAGGTTGTCGGCGAAACGGGCGATAGGTGTTGCGCCGCCAGTCACGAAGCCATAGAAGCGCGGCGATTGGCTTGCTCGGTTGAGAGCTGGGAGTATGTCGTTTGTCAGATGAGCCTTTACATGTTCGGGTCCGCCGCCTACAGCAGGGAGATGTTTTGGCAGAAGCTGGCGCGCTCGATCAATGGTAGCCGGGTCTGGCAGGACCTCGTCCATTTCTGGGCTTCCCTGTACGTCTATGGTAGGCAAGATAAGCACACCAGCTCAAGCAGTGTGTGAACGGGCTCACTATGGTCAATGAGCAGAGTCGTCATAGCGAAAGCACGGAGTCACAATCCTCAGCCTAGGGCCCCACTTATTGGCGGAATAGTGTAGCAAAGAGCGCTAGTGCAAACAGGTTGTATGGCTCGACCTCCTCGATGGAGCGAGAGCCAGACTGTCCAGATCATTTGTGTTAACCTGATAATCCGCGCAAGCCTTCGCATTGGTATGATGCACTCTGTCAATCAGAATGTAGAAATAGATTTGGCATCGGATAAGGATTATTTACCTAAGCGGCGTTCGCGCACGGTCGATCATATTGCTTAAAATAGCAGACACAGCCCCAGGTCGTTGGCACGTCAGGCCAAGACACTCATCCTGACGGCTGCTATTCTCCAGGGCTCCTTTGTTCTCGTGGTGAAGACTTGACTCCTTCATAACCATGACAAAAGTTACGCTGGGATCGCACTCTCATTACAGAGACCTCGTAACACTGCCGACACGTTCTGCAGGTTAAGAATCGTGCAAGCTCGACACTTCGTTCTATCTGCGCATTCTCGCGAAGCGCAGGCGGCTGCTGTCTCGCTGAAGGGCGGTTAAATGTCGTGGCTCGACGGCATCAGGCCCAGCCTGGCCTTGTGGCTATTCTCCGACGATACCAACAAATGCAAATTTCCACTCCCAGGCACGATCGCAACAGACTTGCCGCGCCGTCGCAGAGGAATACGGCACGCTCGTAGCGCAGACCGCCATGGAATCTAGACAGATATGTAAGCTCTTAGTCGATACGAGCTGTCGAATGCTTTGGAGATTATACAAAGTCGTAACTGCGGGATGAAGCAACCGGCTTCATACGTAGCGCATGTGGTCCATGTGCCCGACACCTGACTGAGTGAAGGATCACCCTAGCACTCCTACACTTATAGCAGATCTACCCAAAACGGTCCGTACTTTGCCGCGCCTCGGTCTCATTCTGACTCCAGATCGCTCAGAATAGCAGACCTTGCCGCTTGGGTTACTAGCTGTTCTAAGGCTATATTCCTGCAATACTGACTGCTGCGAGGCTGCCACCAAACACGCACAGCGCAGTCCACAGCGGCACAGTGTCACAGTGCATCGTATATACTCCACGATCTCTCCGGTACTGTGTGCCACACCAATGATGCATACTACTGTTCGACCAGAGGTCATCCTCTGAAAACTTCGGCAGCCTCATGCGGCTCGTCAACATGGCCGATATGGCCCTTCCCCGGGACTCGGCTCAGCTACAACGCGATGCTTTGTGCGAAGTCAACCTTAGTTCTTCTTCTGAATACCCGACCGGTGATTGCCAAAGGGGCAGCAGTCACTCCTTATTACACTCCTTGACAGGTACATTCAGCTGTATGGATCTTCGGCAGCATGCCCAACTCACCGCGACCGGGCAAAGACAGAACCATTGCAAGGACCTCAAGGAAGGAAGACGACAGCTTCCCACAGTCCCAAAGCTCGACGCTCATAGCAGTCCGCTGCCGCAAACACGGTGGTCAGAAGTACCGCTGTCCTATCGGCCGCGGGACTGGATCGAACCACGATATCATCATACACCAGCACAACACGATGCTCAAGGGCAAGATGCTCCCACAGATGTTTCGCACAACGTCGCAAGGTTGAGCGACGTGCCAGCACCTCTAAGGCCACGACGAATAACGAGGGGACTGTCCTTGAAGCACAGTCCTGGATCGGATGGATCGAAGATAGATTACGCCCGACTGTATCCAGCTATGGGACCGTACGACGGTCTTGGTGCTTGTCCCTTCAATGTGTCGGATGACCTCCAATCTCGCATACGTTCGGTCAGCCAACCGCACCACCTTGATCATCGGCAAGCCGAAAACTATCGAAATGAACCACACACCGCTGAGAGTCTTCCACGGTCACCGACTGCCCCTCCTCCAGGGAGCGGAAGGATGCACAACACTACTGGAACAGGGGAGGCGGCGTTCAGAGACGAAGAGGAGTTTAGACTGTTCGTACAAGCCACTGTCGGCTTAAGTACCGATTTCGCCAGCCGACCGCCGCCGGCCACGCATCCGTCATGGAGTCCGCCACGGCTCCAGCGCTCAACGAGTGATGTATCGGGAAGCGGTCATCGTCGGCACGAACAGAATGAGCAGGTGATGTCTCCCATCACCGAAACCTTGTCACCAACGACAGCACGAGCATTCCAAGAGCTATCGCTCTTATCACACAGCACGACCCGGGAAACAGCACGGCAAGATACCATGATTGCATATCAGCAGGTACCGACGATGCCTGAGACGCTTGCGCAGCAATCGCGAAGACAACAGCAGAGTCCGCCACCACATCATCATCCACCGCGGAGACCGAGCCTGCAGACCTCTATGTCCTGTATGGATACATGGCCAAGTGCAGCGCCGAGTTCATTCGACGTGAGCCCAGTCGATCTAGACGATTACGAAGATATTGTCGCACCGTCGCCGCTCCACGACGAAGACGAGCTTCCCGACTACGCGCAAAGTCAGGCAGAGGCGCAGGCAGAGCAACGGATTGCAGCGGCAAGGAGAGCACAAGAGCTGCAGAGACGATGGCAGGAGAGTGCGAGCGCGAGGCAATGAGTCGATTTCTGTGATACCCAATTCTGCGAGTTACAGGAAAGGATGATTTCAGCTGCTGTACATAGGCGCTGAATTGCTGTTTGTGGTTCTTGCATTTTGGCTATCGAGCGACATACATATTCTTGCTGCTGTACCCGGATTTTTGAGCCGTCTACAGTGGTGTCACAGGAAGTCACGGCGCAAGATTAGGCCTTAAAGAGCATTTCGATACTTATGCATGATAAAGCTCTACCAGTCCAGCAGCTCGATGTCGAAATTCCATGTTTCTAACCAGTGCCTATATCCATTCACGACATGATGCAGGCTCGCCATCTTGAGACCAAGAGCAGCGGCAGCAGAAGCCGAGCCACTCCTCTACAAGAACGGCTCGATGTTGATCTCCAACGTGCTGGTCGGGAATGGCAGCTCGAACTGCTTCAGCACCGTCGGGTGCAGGATGCCAAAAGTACCAATGCGCTCAGCCTTCTTGCCTGCGATCTGCAGGAAGATGGCAGCGGCATGGCCGGCGAGGTAGGTCGAGTCTGCAGCAAAAGTCGTTAGTAGTGCTCCTCGAACGCGATTAGATAACTTCTGGGATACGTACCATCGACCTCCTCGATGAAGTAACCTTCCAGCTTGGGGTTCGCGAGCCCGTCTTCTCGCGTGATGAAAGCAGATTTCAGCATCAACATGACTCTGTCCAGCAATCCATGCACCTGCTCGAAGCCAGACGTCTTGCCGTACCAACATGCCGCGAAATGCCTCTCATTCCGACTCCGTCTCTCGGCCTTTTCGTCTTTGAACACTACATCGGAGACTTCAAAGATCTTCATCGGCACGCTATGACGCTTGTTCTCTCTCACAGTCTTCAGCAGACCAGGAATGAGAGATGTTCGCACAATCTGGTACTCCGCCGTCTTGGGATTCTGCAGTCGTACGGCGCGGCCATCGTCTTTCTTGTTCAGCCAGGCGTAGTTCTCGTCGTGTGAGCAGAGGATCAGAGGCATGACTTCCGCCCACCCGGCCATCGCAGATTCTAATCGCACAATATCTGCCAGCTTGTTGATAGGCAGCGCCGCAGCGGTGAATGCACGCGTCGACTGGAAAGAGCGAGGCAGGTTGTTGAAGCCGTAAGCGATAGCTGCGTCTTCCATGATGTCGGCCTGGTGCAGCACGTCGGCACGAGTGATCGGAATTTCTACGTCCAGAATATCTTTGTCGGTGGTTGAGGGCTTGACGGAGTAGCACATCTTCTTTAGCAATTTCGACCATGATTCTCGTGACTCGTTGAGGCCGCACACGCTGTTGATGTAGGATGTTGAGGCTTGGGTGGGACGGGGAGTCAGGTTGGGTGTTTCTCGTGATTGACCGTTGTGGTCGGAGACGATCTTGACAGGCTCAATGGTGAAAGGCTCTTCGCAGTATTGGCTGAACATGGACACAATCATGTGGTTGACGATTTCCAGCTTCGTCTTGTCGGTTGCGGTGATGTCTATGAAGACATTTTTGGTGTCTAGGGTAATCTTGGAGTGATTGCTGTTGATGATGGGTGGCATGGACAGAACGGTGCGGTTCTTGTCATAGATGATCGGATATACTGGCGAGTCGCGGATGATGTGCAGGTAACGTGACAGGTGCTTGTCCTTTTCATAGAACTCCATCATTTCCTTGCCGTTCATGACTTTGGTCTGATTGAGTGGTGCGAAGGAGATCTGCTCTGGCGGGAGGGCCTCGTATGTGAAAGGCCCTTCTATGGTATCCAGGTCGTGTGTACCAATGGCTACCAGCGTCCGTTGTCTCGCCAAATTCTGATGCAGCTTGTCTTGTAGTGCAATGAAGGATTCGTAGCGAGCTTTGGTGAACTTGACATTTCGAAGTATCGCACATGAGAAGTACGGTCGTATTTGGCTGGTCTCTTTCTGTACTGTCACCGTCTGCAGCTCTCCACTGGCTGGGGGCTTGAGAGTATAGTTGGGTATTGACTGCCTGCCCAAGAAAACATTGAGGTTCATGGCAATACCTTCGAAACACAACATGTCATATCGGTTGGCAGGTATCTCGATCTTCAATTGGGGTGCCTCCTCCACTCCATCCACAATCGGCCTCTTCTGGTCGGTCGTGTCCTCGTCCAACTCGATACCGAAGTCGAAACATAGCTCGTCGAACTCTTGCGTGGTGTATTCTTTGCCCAATGCCTTGAAGAGCTCAGCCTTGTCCACGGCAATGGTAGGCATGTTTGCTGTATGCGCCGGTACAGGCGCTCACTCGATCAATGTCCCCGCTGTGCGATATCCTCGAGTAATGTATTGCAATGGCTAATGCGCTCCTTCCTGATCCAGATGGCTTCTTTTCTTTCAGTCCTCCAGACTGCTGGTCGCTTCCACTTATGTGTCGAAATTTGTGTTCCTCTATGTTCTCGTCGCATTGCTTGGAGTCACAGTCACTCGCTTCCAAAATTGTTGGAAAGCTGTTTTGGCCTGAGGCAGGGGTCCACTTGAGTTGACGGCATTGCCAAATCTCCCACCTGCCTGCACGTCAACAATACCTCGAACCCCCCACTACTGCCTCGTTATACCATCCTACCAGTCGATCAATTGCTCGAGCGCAATTTTGCAATTGTTGAAACCCCAAAAGGTCAGTCTCGGAGCTTGCGACAGTGTGGAAAGGTGAAAGGTGAATCACATGCGCCGACTCAGGCTTGTTCCTGCATTGCGTATTGGCTTCAAGTACCTGGAACTCTCTCCAAGCTTCCCTCATACATGCCGCCCACAACACAACTTCGACAGTGTTATCAGATACAGCACGGGACTGACAGTGACAGCTCCAGAAGCGAACCCAGCAAGTCATTCGCCTGAACAAAGAGACCGCGCACGATCCCCGAGCTCCCTTACATAGGCTGTGAAAAGCAGGACAACCACCCGCCAGTCCTGCAGTCCAGCCAGCCGCTCCTTACCAACCACGATATCCCGCGCGCGAACGACAGAGAATGGATGATAACACACAGGGCGACGAGCTCTACCCGATCGCGGTCCTGATTGATGAGCTGAAGGTGCGCAAAAGGCGGACAACATTGACTTGGCGGAAGACAGAAGACGGCGGCTAATTGAGGCATAGCACGATGATGTCCTGCTGCGCCTGAACGCGATCAGGAGGCTCTCGACCATTGCGCTGGCGCTTGGCCCGGAGCGGACACGAGATGAGCTCATACCTTTCCTGGACGGTATGCAGGACTAGCTGGGAGAAGGAGAAGACGACGCTGACAGCTTCGCAGAGTCTGTCGAGGACGAGGACGAAGTGCTCACAGCCCTCAGCGACGAGCTAGGCGGGTTCGTTGAATATGTCGGCGGTCCAGAATATGGGCACGTGCTCCTTTCCCCTTTGGAGAATTTGGCTACCATCGAGGAGCCATTAGTTCGCGACAAGGTAGTAAAGGCGATGCAGCAATCAAGAGGCAATGCTAATATAGGCAGGCCGTCGAATCTCTCAACAAGATCTGCGAGCAGTTATCGCAAGAGCAAATCGAGCAGTACTTCATCCCGCTGACTGTTCGCCTCTCCAAAGCCGACTGGTTCACCTCGAAAATCTCCGCCGCCGGTCTCTATAGCACGCCCTACCAGCGAGCCACCGCACAGTCACAAGAAGGTCTGAGACAACAATATGCACAGCTCGTTCACGATGATACGCCTATGGTACGTCGCCAGGCCGCGACACATTTGGCAAAGTTCGTCAAGAACATGCCGGCAACGATTGTGATCAACGAGATGATTCCGCTGTTCCAGCATTTGGCTGCAGACGATCAAGATAGTGTGAGGCTGTTGACCGTGGATGTGTTGATCGCGATCGCCGAGGCCGTGCCGAAAGAGCAACAGGGTAGTCATGGGGTACTGCTCGCGGCACTGCGCAGTTTGTTCGAGGACAAGAGCTGGAGAGTACGATATATGGTTGCAGACCGCTTCGAGAAGATTGCAAAGGCAGTGGACGAGGAGGTCATTGCGAGAGACTTGGTGCCAGCATTCGTCAAGCTACTGAAGGACACAGAGGCGGAGGTCAGGAGTGCCGTTGCTGGACAAATACCTGGTGAGTGATAGACGCGCGAGACAAGGGCCCATTCAGTACTGACAAGCATAGGTTTCTGCTCTCTGGTCGACCGCCAGGCCCTCCTCCAGGACATTATGCCTGCGATCGAAGAGCTCGTCTCGGATTCGTCGCAACATGTCCGAGCTGCTTTTGGCAACCAAATATCTGGATTGGCACCAATTTTGGGCAAGCAGGGCACCACTGAGCACCTCCTACCAATGTTCCTGCAGATGCTCAAGGATGACTTCCCGGACGTGCGCCTTAACATTATCTCCAAGCTTGAGCAGGTCAACAACGTCATCGGCATCGAGCTCCTCTCACAGTCACTCCTCCCGGCCATCGTTCAATTGGCAGAAGATAAGCAATGGCGTGTGCGTCTTGCTATCATCCAATACGTCCCGCTTCTGGCCTCGCAATTGGGTGTCAAGTTCTTCGACGAGAAGCTGTCTTCTCTCTGCATGTCTTGGCTCGGCGACACGGTCTTCTCTATCCGAGAGGCCAGTACCCAGAACCTCAAGAAGCTTACAGAGGTGTTTGGTGTGGAGTGGGCGAGCGAAGCGATTGTGCCGAAGGTGGCGGCGATGGCGGAGCATCCCAACTACCTATACCGGATGACGACTTGCTTTGCTGTTTCAGTAAGATTACACGTACCTCGACGCCTTAAAATTATATCGCTAACGTGATCGCAAACAGACTCTGGCACCCGCGCTTTCCTTGCCCGTAGTCCACCGCTCAGTGCTCCCAATTCTAAACCAGCTTGTCGAAGACCCGATCCCGAACATCCGATTCAACGTCGCCAAGTCCTACGCCGTGCTCATCGACATCCTGAAGCGACTACCAAACGAGACCACCACCGTGGTTGAGATGGAGAAGCAAGGGGCGACTGGTACCACCGGCACGAGCCGGGGCCAAGAAATCATCAAGAACGAGGTCATGTCGCCATTGGAGAAGCTGATGCAGGATGAGGATGTGGATGTGAGATTCTTCGCCACGACTGCGGCGAAGAGCTGGACGGATGCGGCAGCGACTGGAGCGGCTGAGGACGCTATGCAGGCTTAGGAGGTCGGTAGTGGGATTCAGTGAAGCCCATGCTTCTTCTACCGAGCCATGTCGCGGAGCTTGGTGATTGTGGAGAATGAATTGTAGTAGAAAGCGCTCCGCATGAAGACTTCTTTTGGGCGGGCGTACGTATGTTCAATTCACGTATGCATTGCTTCCATGATATGGCTATCCGTCCATCTTCACAACCAGAATATTCTCTTTATCTTGACTGGCTGAATAACCAAGTCCTTGACCATCTCCTTCGATCTGACTATGGACCTCGTCACTGATACAATGCTTGCTAGGTAGGTAAGGTATTGAGTCTCTGCTGACTTGCTCAGCAATCAACTGAGGAGATCGGCAGTGTTCCGTGACTGAGCACATTCAGTAACTATATCACTCATATGGATTTGTTCATGCAGAAATAATCATTCAGAAATTGTCATGTAAAAGCAATCTATACAATTTTATCCTTCATCGTCTGCGGACTCGGTCTTGTATTCTTGAAATACTCAAGTGTCTCCAATCCCTCGTAGTACTCACTCAATCGCGGATACTGCGTACGCCAGGGATGATCAGTCCATCGAAGAGCCAGCCAACCAAGCATGCTGCCCGCTGCAAGATCCGCGAGCGTCAAGCGGTCACCTATTAGGTATCCGCCGCCACCACTCTGCTCGACCCAGTCGTTGAGCTGGCGGAGACCACCGTCGGCTTTGCGCATTTGTCTGTAGAGCACATAGGTCAGTCTGTCCACGCTTGTCGAGAATGAATGATCGAGGAGGGAAGCTCACCTAGCCTTCCAAGGTTCGCTCTGCACCTCTCTCTGCTTCTCGAAGAATGCCAGGACTAGGGCATCGCAGACCCCATCGCAGACGACTTCGACTTGCTTTGCGAATAGCCGTGCATCTACTCCGGTCGGTAGCAGCGGTGGGTCCGGGTGCTTGGCCTCCAACCATTCGAGGATGAAGTGGCTTTCGTAGATTGCGGTCTTGCCGTCGTCGAGGATCAAAACGGGTAGCTTTTCCAGTGGGTTGTGGTCGGGCGTCTTGGTTGTGGAGTCCCAGGGTACTTCGGTTTGGAGATGGAATGGCATGCCCTTTTCTTGCAGGGCGATGCGAACTTTGCGGGCGTAGGGGGAGGGGGTGGCGGAGATGAGGGTCCAGGTCATTGTCGGTGTACTTGGTATTGTGGACTGGTTTTCGTGGACAAAACGTTTTCTGGTCTGGCTATTTCCTCTTCAGTAGCGGTCGGGCAGGCTATGCTTCGACAATGGTGTGAGAAGAAGTGCGTGAGGTAGCAGCAGGCCGAAATTGAAGACGGTAAGTAGACAATTTACTGTGTATGGTCAAAGTACGCGTCGTACATCCGGCTGCACACCTACCTGTATCGCACGACATTGTTGACGTCGTCACCGTGGAGAAGCAGAAGCTCCTGTTGGCCGTCATTGCAGGAAGGTTTATCCCCGCCCAGAGGTGTCGTCTTGGGTAGCAAAAAGATGTTTGTGCTTGAGCTTTTGGCTGCCACTGGCGGCCGACATAAGCGTTCCTTTGGTCTTCGTTAGGCAGGCACGATGGGTTTATCACACTATGACTATATTGCATCGACATTCATCAATATGGAGTAGAGGTCTGCAAAAGTGATAGAGACCTGCTGCTACTACTCTCGTAGGCCATGATGAAGACATGCTTGCCCGGGTTGCTCTTGGTAGCATTGTCAAAGTCCTCGCGGCTTGTAAGCTGTTGGTGAACCATGGTTGCGGTGTTGTGACAGTAGCTTATTGGGGCCAGACGAATGATGGGATGTGCTATAGTCAAGGAAGGTGGTTGAGACTTGCCAATGGCTCTATATACCTCTCTCATGCTGAACTCGACCTATCGAACTCTAGTTCTGGCGGTGAGCGATCTACTCCTGTGGCCCACAGCAGATCTGCTAGAGCAATGTGCTTTTAGAGTGCTTGCCCTGCATGGCACCACGCGGGTCTATACAGGTACGTGAAGTCTATTACACCATGAACTCTGATGGGCGAATGTGAAGGCAGCAGAGCAAGTCTTCGCGGAGCCGAGACTTCGATCTTGCATATCCTGCTGCGGCTCGAACGCCTATCTTGCTTGGTGGAGCAGGTTGAATGTTCCCCTCAGTCAAGCTCAGGAGGTGTTTTGAGGTTGTCGGCACGCTTGCATTTGTACTCGGCTTGCACGTCCAGAGCCAGATGGTGCACAATTGACTGTCTCCAAGCGGAAGCGCTCATCTCCAGCTATACGATGCTCAGGTCGCCATCCTGACATTCCAGTCAGGTTGTGTCACATTGTAGCATTGATTCAGCAGCTGCAATTTGCAGTGGCTGCCGAAAGGTACCTCCAAGGTTCCCATCTTGCCGAACCTCAACTCGAGACCGCACCTACTCCTCTTGGACTTCATCTGCACCACGGCATATAATGACATTCTGTCCCGAATGGCCGTCGGCTGGCAAGGAACGATAAGCATGTGATAGTAGCGTTACTTCTGCCCAGCTTTCATGCTGTTTGTCAAATTGTACGCCATCGGCACACATCGCCATATCCTTCAGCTCACCTGAATTGCTGAGCAAGCAGGCCGAGTAAGGTATGTGGAAGAAAGATGCCATGACCATTTTCGCACCGCGTACCTCGCGGAAGCCAACGAGGCTCACGCCGCTCCACTGCCGCCAATGCTAAGCATAAATACCATGACAACCGAAGTGCTTGCTTGAAATTCCGAGAACCAAGAATCAACTCTGAACCACTGTCCGTAAGGGGCAATGCTAAATTGGGTCGATCGAGTTTGGCAAGCAATCATTGGACTGATCATCCAGCTACTGAGGCGTTAGCTGCGACGTGCAAAATGACTGATGATCACCGCCGCTCGCGGAGCGGTCTTTATTAATACGCCAACTTCTCAGCGCACTAGTCGATCCGCGAGGAGGAATCTCCCATCACACCACGACCCGGACGCAAGGTGGGAGACGGGGCCGCCACGCAGGTGGTAGTATGCTCCGAGCACTCAGCAAGACGCCTAGGACCATAGTTAGACCAGAGGCGAGACTAATATGTCGGCGGCACTCTTCACTCCTCGGAGATATTCAAAGTCAACCACCGCAAGAATGGTGGTATGATTGCCACTGGATACGAAGTACGAAAGATTTCACAGCCAGGCGAGCACACCTCCTCAATGATGAGAGCCCACTTCCTCGCAGCTGCCTGACCTGCTGCCCTCTCAGGGGCATCTCAGTAACACTTCGCCTTCGGGATCCCACCCTTCTGCATCGATTTTGTGCAGCGCCTAGGTATATTGCTCAGCTCCGGGCGGCATGGAGAATCCTGCGGAAGCAAACGCCATCAGCACAATCTCAGAACATATGCTTCACGCAGTACATTTAGAGCGGCGACCAACAGAACGAAAGTCATCGCTAACTGACCTGCGCGCAGAGTTGTTGGCCAGGGCTATATTTGACCCCAAAGGCATCCTCGCAGTACCCGTCACCGCCCGCGCCGTCCTTCCAGCACCACTAAGAAAGGTCGGTCAGTAGTGTTCAGTGTACTTCAAAGTCGGTCAGGCTGATGTGGATGCTCTTTGGGAGGATATGATGGGATGGGAACTTACGCCTGCCCAAGCTGCGGTGGCGAAGAGGGTGAGGAGCGCGATGGAAGACTTCATTGTGGCACGTTTTGGGATTGTGGAGCGCGAAAGTTGATTATGTTTCTAGGACATTATTGGCGAGGTTGTACACGGTCTTATCAGGCCCGTGTGGATGTTGTGTTGTTGACACCTCGGACGGCGGAATATCGCTTCGCGAGCTTGGCTGCACCTTGGCTCTGCCTTTCCGAGAAACAGTCTCATCCCTTGAAGATCTGGGCCTAAGATTGCCTCGTACCTCGTGATGTTTCATATAGGTAAAACCTAGCACATAGATCACAATCGGAAACCACTCACCACACCTCGCCAGTCCCAACCTCGTCGATACCACCATGTGGAAATCCGGACGTATCACATACCACTCACATTGAGGCCTCACCGTCGGGTCAGGGGGTCGAAACATCCATCGTAGCACACTTATTTGAAGGAGGACCATGAGAACCCTACACGAGAGGGCGACGCACCAACGCGGCTAAGGTATGAGGCTGGTCTGCGTGGAGTCAATAATAGCACCTCACGTTTGGTCAAAACTGCCAAGTCCTCCCTTGAAGATGCAGTGCGAATGATATCTCGATGCGGCCCTGCTTTCGCCACGGTCGGTCAGGTCCAGGTGGCCCATGGTGGCTGAGCAGTTGCCGTTGAATGGGACAGGAAGCGTGTGGATGTGGTAGACGAACGGTCCGTACAGGGATTCAGAGGGGAAACCTGAGAAGTCTACGGCGACCATGACGCCGGGTGTTCCTGAAGAAGATGAAATGGTGATGTTGCCGATCACAGTTGAGCCAGTGCTGTTATCGACTTGAGAGCGTCAGTAACATCGCTTCTACTGACGATGAGCGAACGGGGAGGTGTTGCTTACAATTGGTGCTGGGCAGGAGAGCCTGGTACGTTGCGGTCGGGAGGTTCGAAGCGATTGTAGCAGGGCCGGAGGCCAGAGAGTGCTTCTTCCTCTCCAGTCTTTGCACCCTCGAGACGACCAACTTCGGTGTTGGGTTTCGGTGTGCCGGTAGCAAGGATCGACATGAACAGGCCGCAGCTGAATCGCGTACACTGCAGGCTCGATCGCTGCAGGGCGGTCGATAGTATGGGCGCCACTGAGAAGACGACGTGTTGGACTACTGCGAAGGCGACATCCTGTCTCATTCGTGTTGGAGCTCAACACCGCATGCCATCAGACCTGTCTCAGCTGTCAATCAGGCGATGACTTGACTCACCATTGTATTGACTCCGATCATGAGCCAGGGTCATCGATTGATCATGATGGTTGACATCGGTGAAGTGACATGCTCGATGTTGACATTAACGATGGTTGACAGAGTGACATGCTCGGCGTTGATATGCACTTTTGACAGATCTTCCTGCCAGTGAGTCAGTCGTGATCGTTGTCCAGACGCCTCTATATGGCGTGCGTTTTAGTGTTTGCAGCAAGCATGTGCCCATGCTCAGAGTTCGCCAAGAGTCTACCCTAGACTGTGCGGCATCTTGAAACAGGTACACCCGCGATTCACAATGAGAGCGATGAATGAAAGAAAGGAGGTGAACAAACGCGTGACTCGCCTCATGACGACGCATTATAGAAGCATAAAGAAGCCAAAGATTGGAGTAGTGACTGGAGAAACCTTCGAAACCACTTCACCTTGCGGACGTCAGCTCAAATTGTTTTGGCGAACTGAAATCGCAGCGCGAACCTCACTTCGCTGCTTACAACCTTCACCATGTCGTTTTTCCGGGCGCGAATACGCTGCTTCTTCTGCGGAGCGAAAAGCTCACACGTTTCTGGATCCCTACCTCCAAACAGGCGCTCCTTGCAAGAGCCTGACGTGACGTAAGCGTGTCTTTTCTGCTATTCTAGTACTCTTTACGTAGGTCGAAAGCTTAGAATATAGCAATTTACTTAAATAGGTTAGCAGGCTTATAAAGGCTCTTATAAAGCGCCTAATACTCTTTTATATAGATATTATATTTCTATACTAAGATATTAGGAATTAGTATAGATAAGCTAAAGTATAATTAGGCTATAAGTAATAGAGTAGGATTAAATCCTTACTATATTAGACGCTAGGAAGACTACTCTCTAATCTATAGCTTAAAGTAAAAGAGTAGCTATAGATTACTTTCTCTACTCTCTCTATTCTTAAAAGAGTATAAAGAATATAATAGATTAAAGCTAGGTAATAAGAGATTTTAATTATATATAGAAATATAAGATAGGCTTATTTAGACTATATTTAACTTATATTAGTAATCGCCTTATTAGAATTAACTATTACTAAACTATTATTATTTATTATTATATATTAAGTTACTATAAAGTCATCTAAATATTCTTATAAGATATTATTAATTATATCTTAGAAACTAGCTAGTATATTAGTTAATTTAAAAGATATAACTAGGAACTTATATAGTCTATAGTATAATCTAAATACTATCTTTTATTCTTCTTCTTTAGCTATCTATATAAGATAATAGCTATTTTATAAATCTAAGGCTATAAATTATTAGGCTTCTAAAAGTCTATCCTATAGTTCTCTAATATTAGGTAAAGACTACTAATTCTTAATTATAATGTTATTAAGTTTCTAGTAGCTCTATATATATTATAACTTTCTATTCTTCTTTAATATAAACATTATTAGTAAAGCTACTAAGGATTCTAATTTTTAGATATATCTCTTTACTTCGTTTTCTTATATCTATTTCTATTTAGCTTCTAATTCTTTACCTAACTTAGTATATAGTAGTCTAAATAGTAGTATCTTTCTAAGCTAAAGTTAGATCTTATAGTCTTATACCTAATATTTTAATAAAGCTATTAATCCTATTTCTTTCTTAAAAAGAGACGTAAACTCCTTATATTCTTTTAGGATTCTAGGTACTATAATTTTACTATATACTATAACGTTTTTATAATCTAGTAGACTCTCTCTAGTATCTATCTAGTTTACGCTTTATTATTAAGGTCTACTATTTATTAAGAAATATATCTTATATAGTTTCTTCTACTTATCTACTATTATCTACTATTAATATATAGGTCTTTTAATATATTTATATATATATATTAATTAAAAGTAAGTACTTCTATTCTCTAGTAAACCCTAGCTAGCCTACCTATTAACTATAGTCTTCCTAGAGTAGCTAGATAGGTATAGTAGAGCTAATAGAGGCCTATATATAGCTCTACTAGTATTTCTATAGTTAAATTAGAAGAATAAGAAGAAGGAGAAAAAGGAAGAATACTTATTAAAGGATCTAGTTTATTCTTAAAGCTATACTAGTTGTTAAGCTACTAGCGTAGTAAAATAAAGTATAGTAGTAAGTAGTTAATTAATTAAAGGAAGCTATCTACTAAAGGTACTATAGTACCTAGCCTATAGGTAGTACTCTAGATAGTACTACTATAATAACCTCTCTCTTACGTTGCTCTATACTATATCCTTATAGTTGTCTCTTACTATTACTCCTACTAGCCTACTACCTACTTTACCTTTAGTACCTAGTTTATAGTACTAATCGTTATAGGAGTCTAGCTTAGTATCGTATAGTCGTATATGTCTTACTATAGCTTATAGTAATCGTTAAGCTCTTTCTCTACCTTGTCCTTACTATCTTTCTTATCTTATACCTCTAGGTACGCATTCGTCGCTACGTCTACTATAGCGTTAGTAATAACTATACTAGTATCTCTCGCTACCTTAGTACTAAGTCTAACCTCTACTAGTAGGAATATAGTATTACTATTATATAAGTAGGCGTAGTTACTATTATCTATAATGTCGCTTATATTACTAAGTACGTCTACGTACGCCTATATACCTTTCTTATCTAATAGTAGGAGTAACAGCTTTAGTCCTAGATCTAACTTTAAGAGTAGTATTAGTTTATCTATCTTATACTTTATTACTACTAATATCCTAGCTATTTCTAATACGTCTATCTATACGAGGTACTTCTATACTACTATTAACTATACTATTTAGATACTATAAGCTTGTAGTTCGTTATAGGTTATAGCGATATTATCGTACATCTTAGTAAATTACTATATAAGGCTATTATAGAAGGTAACTTATTTATCTAGTATTATAGTAGTATCGTTAAACTTCTAGCTACTATAATATATATTAGTTTGCCTAATCTAACTAGCTATTATAAACGCCTATACTACGTCTAATACCTACTTATTTACTATCTTAGTCGAGATAGGAATTAGTACTCTAGTCTTAGTACTCGTTTTAGTACCTTTAGTAGTCTTAATAGCTTATACTTACTTAGTTTGTCCTTCCTTACTACTATCCTTACTATCGCTATCCTTCTTAATCTTCTTACTACTACTTCTACGCTATAATAGAGTAGTAGAGGTGTTACGTAAAGGCCTCTTAGATAGCGTTACTAGTAGCGGCATTTCTATAGTTAACCTTGTTACTCTATAGTTACTTAGTAGTATAGATAGTGTCCTAGTAACTTTACTCTTAGAAGATCTTAATAGCTTCGTTTCTTATATAGATACTATATTAGTACTAAAGTCGCTACTATTACTATTATCTTTAGCGACTAGTAGCTTATTATCTAGTGTCTCGTTACTTAGTACTTTACTATCTAAAGACCTAGTCTTCTTTTTCTTCTTAACCTTTTAGTCCTCTAGTAACGGATCTAGTACTCTATACTAGTCTAGACTAATGCTAAAGAATTTAAGGCAATTATTAATAGCTTTCTTTAATAGTACGTAGCCGTTTAGTAGTAGATAGAATAAGGTATAAGGGTTAATAGTATCGTTTAAGTAGTACTTCTCTAGTATCTATTCTTTCGTCTATCTCTCTAGCGGTACTAGTAGTACTAGGTCTACTCTAGTATTAAGCAACTTAAACTTAAAGTTGTAGACCGCCTACTAGACCTAGAGTACTAGCTTACTACCTATCGCCTTAACGTACTATATAAAGTCCTTTATCGCTTAGTCCTAGTTAAATTTTAGTAGCTACTAAATAAGGTTTAGCTTTACTAGCATATCCATCTCTAAGTAGAAAAGGTCTTTATAGCCTTTATTCTTTATACTAGAGTATATATACTTCTTAGCCTTTATGTTCTTCTTCGTTAGATAGTTCTATAGGAACTTTCCCTTAACGCTTAATCTAGTAACCTTAGCACTAAGTGTGTCTAGTATTACGCCGCTGCTATAGAGTATAACGACACTCTTAACTAATAAGTAGTACTACTATCTATTATAGTAGACTAGGTATAGTCTACTATAGAGTCGACGGTAAGAGTATAGTAGTCTATCTAGCGTAAAGACACCTCTCTAGTTATTATATAGGAATTTAGCTAATATCTAGCCTTTAATATAATATATTACTAAAAGGATACTAATATAGTAATCTTTAAGTTAGGCGTATAGTAGTAGTAGGCAATTAACGTTTAGAATCGCGCTTATATAGAACTAAAAGTACTACGTATAAGTTCTATCTATTCGTACTATCTCCTTATCCTTAATAGTAATGTCTAGGCTAACCTACTTCTTCTCTAAGTTATAGTATATATAGAACTATACATTATTCTATAGTACTACTTTCTAGCTATCTACTATCTCGCCTTCGAAGTCTAATGTAGTATCTAGCTTAGTATAAAGTAGTATTTCCTTTAACGGTCCTAAGAATAGAAGTAACTTATTACTATTAGTAGCGTCTAGTAGGTTTAATACGATACCTCTAGCTATAAAGCCGTAGCTAACTAACGTCTTATAGAGTAAAGCTACCTTATTAAGATTAATACCTATGTTCTTAATTTCCTTAAGTACGACTAGTGTCCTATATTTACATTTAAGGATTAGTAGTAATAAGGTATAGCTATATTATACTAGTGTAGTAAAGTACGAGTGCTATTAGTAAAGTTTAAGCTCTAGTCTTAAGGTGCTATTATATATTAATAGTATAAACGCTTCTATCTTATAGATGTCGTTAATTAAGAAACCTCTATTACTAAAGACAGGCTAGAAGATAGAGTACTCCTTTATAAGTTCCTTAGTTACTACGCTTATAAGTCGCTAATTATAGTGTCTCTAGTTAATAATTCTACTAAGTTCTAGTAGGTATTTACTAAATAGTATCGCTAAAACAGCTACGTATGTCTTATAGTTTCTATAGAACTAATAGAGTAAATAGTACTTAGTTACCTATATACTAATGTTAACTTAGAACTCGTTAGTACTCTAGAGTTACTTATATTCGTCCTTATATAGCTAGCGAGCTATAATCTTCTATAATAACTCTAGAGATTTATCTACCTTCTTTAGTTCTAAGTTTACTACTACTATCTCTAGGTACTAACGATTATAGCTATCTAATAAGCTTTCCTTCTCTTTAAGGATACTAAGTATATATAGCTTAGCTAGTAGTTAAAGGTTAACGAGTACTTACGCTATTGTTAGTAGAGCTAGTATAGGTAAAGTACACGTAGGTACTAGATTTATCTTCTCTATAAAGCTATTAGAGTCCTTACGTTTTAGTCTAATGTATAACTAGTATCTAGAGCTATAGAAGAAACGGTTGTAATAGAAGTAGCTAGGAAATACTATCTTACGCTTAATGTCTTTATTACTTATACTAAGGTCTTTAGTACTAAAGGGCTAGTAGTTAAGCTCTATTCTTACGTTGTCGACTTTACTAGCGCTAGCGACCTTACGCTTAATGTCTAAGAGTAGCTTAGTACTAGTACGTCTTTAGTTAAGGTGTTTACTAGTAAAAAGTCTAGCTATAAGTTTCTTTAAATATATTATATTAGTTATAAGCGCCTTTAGAACTATATAAGTGCTGTTTTTAGAAAAGACCTTATTATAGTTAGTAGCGAAGAATTACGCTAGTACGTAGTTGTTTACCTAACTATATATAGTTAAATTTATAGAAGTGCCGATTAAAGGTAGGTAGTACCTAAGGCGCGCTACTAGCTTCTATATACTAATACTAAAGTTTAATACTAGTATACTTGCTCTATTACTATTCTATATTAATGTATATAGGTATAGGTACTATTTACTATAGTAGTATAAACTCGTATGTCCTATCTTTATATAAAGTTTATTATATTAGTATCTATAAAGTTATAATACTTATATAATAGTAGTAAAAATTTTTATAAAGTATAATGTTTATTTACTAACTTAGTAGCTAGGGCTTAGCGTTATAATATTTATACGCTACGTATAACGTAATCTACTAAAGTAGTTATATTACCTAAGGCTACTAAGGGCATAAGATAACATTTAGTATAGTACCTTTAATTAGAGGTACTATCCTATTACTCTAAAAAAGAGCCCTAGTAGTAGTTACTATAAGTAGCCTAGTATATATACCTTCTAGCCTATAGCGTTATATCTAAATCGACGTCTAAATAAGCCTAGTTATACTCGTTTACTAAGTCTCTAGCGTCCTCTAGGTCCTTTAAGTTATACTACCTATTATAGTTGTTACTATATCTAAGCCATTTTACTAAATACTAGGTTACTAGCTTGCCTTAGCGGAGTACTAGCTTTCTTCCTATTAACCTTTTAATCTTATATGCTAGTACCTTATTATTAGTAGCTATTACTAGGCTAGGTTTATAGCGACCTATCCTTCTATACGGATTAGTACTAGGCGTAGGCGCTAGTTCTAGCTACGTTACTAAAACTACTAGATGAATATACGAACTCTTTAGTATTAGTAGTTTATACGCGAGTCTACCTACGTAGTAAGTTACCTTAAATAGTCCTTCTCTCTAAGGTATAAACTTATACGATAAATAACTAAGAACCTTATATCTATAGTATAGTCTTAGCTATACCTAGTTACTAGCCTTAAAGTATATAGGCTTATACCTTATATTATACTACTCCTTTATCTTAACGTTTATAAGTATAATAGCATTAGTAGCCTTTCTCCTAGCTATCTAACGAACCTTTAGATAGTCTTCTAGTAGTAACTATAAGGCATTAAGGGCATTAAGGTTAGTCTTAAAACCTATAACGAACTCGTTTAGCACTATAGTAGTAGTAGCATTATTAGAGTTGTTAAGGGTAGCTTAAATAGATAGTAAGATATTAGTAAAGTCTATACTAGAGTTCTTTATAATAAAGTATTAAAGCGTAATCTCTACTATTTAGTTAGTACGCTCTAACTATCCGTTACTCTAAGGGTAATATGCTATTGTCGCTAGCATCTATATCTTAAGCTTAAAGAACACCGCTGTTATAAATTTAGATAGAAATTTAAGATCCCTATTATAGATTATAGTATATAGTATACTCTAGTCTATAATTATTAACCTTTTAATCTAACGTAAACTCTAAGTAGCTATAGTATTAGTAGTATATCCTACTATTAGGGCGTTACGCTTTAACACCTTATTAGTAGTAGTAAGAACTATGTCTTATCCTTTAGTAGTACGTAGTAGTACTCTAATAAAGTCTATTATTACTATATAGTATAGAATGGATTTAGTCTAAATTAGCTATAGTTTACTATATAGGAGGTACCTCTTTATTTAGTTAAGGTTATACTCTAGGTAGTATACAATGTATTCCTTTAAGCGCTTACTAAGGTACTATATAAAGAGCAACGCCTTTACTCTCTTATATACCTAGTAAAAGCCCTAGTAGTACCTATCATTATATACCTAATAGAACACCTCCTTTACTATACTATTAGGTATATATAGGCGGTCTCGTCTAAGCTTAGCGTCTCTAAAGTATAATAGGTCCTTATGCTTAAAGAACTTTAGACCTAGTAGATTGTTAAATTCATTACTAGCTAGTAGGTCCTTACTAGCGTTATATAGCGTAATAGCTAGGGCATCCTTATAAGTTGTAGGATAGTATAAGGTACCTACCTCCTACTTATTTCTTATCTAGGTACGCTTAATAAGGCGGAGAACTCTTAACTAGTATATGTCTCCTTTATACGCTATTAATAAGCGGTTCTAGAAGTTATTATCTATCTTAACTAGTAGAGTATAATAGGCTAGTACCTCTATTACTATATTAGCGTAGTAACTTAATAGATCTAGGTTGTTATAAGTTAGATCTATTAGTTTAGTACTCTATAACTTACTAAGACTATTAATAAAGCTTATTAATACTCTAGCTATATAGTAAACCTTTATTCTAAACTAGGAGAAGTATATACTTACGCGTACTAGCTAGAGGTTTAGCTTATTAGTATAGGTCGTTATTATTAACAAGTACTATTCTAAAATTCCTACTATAGTATAGTAATTAGTAAAGAAGGTAGTATAGTACTTATTAGTATATATTAAGTAGTATATCTTCTTAATTACCTATACTAACCCTAACACCTCTAGCTTAGTAGGCTAGTAGTTCTTCTTAGCTATTAACAGCCTACGGCTAAGGAATATAATAATCTATATCTTCTACCTTAGGAATGGCTTAGCCTTATTACTATCTAGTATCGGCTCTAGATCACCCTCTACTATATATACCATCGCCGCGTAGCTATATTCCCTTAATAAATCGAGGTTAACGAAGAAACAGCGGTTAGGGTTAGGGTGCTATAGGAAGGTTAACTTACGGAACTAATCTTAGATAGCGTCGAAGGACTAGTGTAATGTAGCTATATACTCATCGCTCTAACCGATCTTAGTCTTTACTACAAACGACTTCTAAGTATAACTACCCTTTAGGGCGTCCTTTAACAACCATATCTTCTCCTCTTATAGTAGTCTAGTAAGCTAAGCGTAATATGGTACTATCTAACGTAGGTAACCCGTTAGTCCGACGTAGTACTCTAGTTAACTAAGAGTTCTTAGGAACTACAATAAGGTTATAGCATTAAGCTTTTCCTTATCTGAAGCTAATCTAAAGCTATTTACCCTCTAACCTAACAGGGTAGTAGATAGGTATCCTAGGTATAACTTCTTCGGGTTGATGCTAACCTAGTAAGAGTCTAGTATCTTAAAGACCTAGTATAGGTAGTCCTAATGCTCTTATAAGGTTCGTAAGAAGATGACTATGTCATCGATGTATACTCTTATAAAGGGCTAACAGCTATATAGCATGTTATCGAGCTTGCGTTAAACATACTACATACTGTTATAGAAGCCTATCGCTGCTACGTTAAGTGTCTCCTAGCCTTAGTAGGTGTTGATGGTAAGCTTATAGTAGTTAGATTCCTTTATGGCCTATTGGTAAAACGAGGCCACTAGATCTACTATTAAGATGTACTTACAGCCTAGTAGGGACGCGAACAAGTTACTCTACAAGGGTATCTAGTAGCTGTTGGGTACTGTGATCTTGTTGAGGCCGTATATGTCTACTACACCTCTAGCCTTTTCTACCTCTTTACCCTTGTCATCGAACTCCTTGGACTAAACTATAAATACCAGGTATCTGTAAGGCGTCAGCTCTATGGTCCATCCCATCTTTCCTTAAACGTGAAGGCTGTTACATAGTTTGTCTAAGACACTGCGATTACGTCTGCCTAGGTTGTACACCCTAGGTGGCTGCAGCTTCTCTCGCCACTCTAGTATTAGCGGTATCGGCATATAGCGACTCTCTAGTATGTCAACAGTCGTCCTACGGTCACCCTACATGTTTGGGTATGCTTCGACGATAGCCATCAAGATTGTAAGTGCCCTTAGTCCACCGTACAGGTGAACGCCAGTTGAATGTGTTGATTCCAGGGATGGGTCAGGCATGGTATCATCAGGCCTTAAAGCCGCCAAATAGTGCTTGTCTGTCTGTACGTGGTATGTGCCCTCTACAAGGCAATTAGAGAGTACGCCCATCTTGGCACCCTTGGCGATCTTTAGTGGTTCGGACGACTCGTTGCATACCATGGATTCACCAAAGGTGGCGTCGACTACATGGTTGTAGACCGTCAGTTCACCGAGAATTGCTCCGTCAAAGATGAAGTCCCTGTCAGTCAGCAGCTTGCCACTGAAGTGCACTGGCACTGGGCTTACCATCTTGGGTGGCACTGTGATATCTCTCTTGGCCCTGACCACCCTTTAGATAGCCCAACTGTCCTTGCGCTTAATGCCCACTAGGAACCATGCGTCTTTGCAGTGGCGAATGGTGACCTTACGCGCATGTGCATTGATAACCATGCCTTTGATTCTAATGATGTCCATGGCAACCAGCATCTTGGCCTTGAGCTGATCAACCAGATGCACCTTGCGTACCAGCTTCACCAAGGTTTGCTGTCCGCTGGGGAGATAGGCAGGTATCCACAGCTTGACCAGAGCATACTCGCAGGAAACGTTGCTTCTGCTAATCCCTCTAATGGTGATTGGTTGTGCTAGCTTCTCTATCTTCAGCTCCAGCTGTTGTCCTATCAGCCAGGTCTTGTCCGCCATTGTGAGGACACATCTGGTATCCAAGCACACTGTCTGATCAGCACCTTCCTTTGTCAGTCTCAGTCCCAAGGTCATGTAGTGCCATGACCTGAAGGCGTAGCCTTTCTAAGTAGGTGGGGCTGCGTCTGACTCCGTAATGATCATGCTAAAATTGGCCTCAACCTCGCCAGTAGCACCTCCAGTGACCAAGTCTCTCCCTGGAGCCAGCGAATTGTTGGTGCCTCTAGTGGCTGTAGTAGGTAACAGGGTTGTCACTAAGTCTCTCTTCATGGTTACAGAACCAAGAGAAACCAACAGTAGGTCGACGATGGGCAGATCAGACGCCTCCTGTCTCCTCGAACTCCTTAGGTGTACTTTATAAACATGCTTATACAGCTTGTTACCAGATGGAAACATCTTATAGCAAGTCTTGTACTCGACCTGCAGTAGTAACTACTTAATAAATGGCTAGATATAGCTGTTAAGAGGCTGGGTAGCTAGTACCCTTTTACCTACAGTAGCATGTAAAGATGTTGGTAAGTATCTACCTATGGTATAGAAGTTTAATTCGTATTGACTATTGGATCTACTATACTAGGGGTCCTTGCCTAGCGTCTTATTCGGCTGTCTGTGATGCGTACTATTATAGATCTTACCCTTAGTACTATAATCCCTGTCCTCGTTCTTAGTACTATAGTACCCGCTACGCTAGTTATAGTCTTTCTAGGTACCCCTCTCGCCGTAACGCTAACGATCACCGTCTCTCTTCTAGCTATTGCCCTAATCGCGCTTAGTCTTATCCTTCTTCTTATCATTAGTACTACTAACGTTTAGCTATAGCCTATTTACTACAATCTTCTACTATAGTAGACTAGCTTTATTTCTATAGTTTACCTAGTTGTAGTTAGGTTGCTAGTTGTAGTATAGGGGCTTGTTAGTCCTAGAGTTACTATTGTAATAACTACTACTATAGCTAGTACTACGTTTATAGTTACGACTACGGTCGTTCTAGTTACTAGTATTAGAGCCTCTAGAACCGGGGTTATACTTACTATCTAGATGAGGCTTGTTGTACATCTCTTCCTAAGTCTTAGTATAGGCATTACACTCTTCGATGAAAGTATCTAAGGTAGTATACTTGTTTGGTATGTATATAATAAGGTATAACTGTAGTTTAATCTTCCTCTAGGCCTACACTAGCTAACTCTTAAGGTTACAGGTGTTGGCCTCCTTTAACAGGCGGACTACTATAGTAATAAATTCTAAGATTGCTCGTCCTACTTAGACATCCTTAACACTATATAACTAGCGGTCTAGGAGGGCTAAGGCCTTAGTCGTCGACATCTTAAACTTAGTAAATAGCTTCTTATACTAACGCTTAATGCTGTTACCCTCTTATACCTATACATAGTTCTTAGGGCTAAGGATGTAGGTGAACTAGAGTACTACCTTACCTTAGAGACACTAAGAGAGACCCTTACGTACTACCCTTATAGGTATAGTACAAGTATAGTCCTCTACTACATTAAGGAACATTAGGACTAATTAGTAAGTTGTCTTACCTCTAACTATTACTACCTTACCCTCGCTATACTCTTTTAGAAGGTATAGGTTAAAGAAACTAACTCTCTCTAGCTTAAAAGGTAGATTATACTTTAGTACCCTGTCTTCTTTAGTATATTTAGAGTATGATTCTAACAAGTATCTACTGTCATTGTCCTAGTAACGCCTGTAGTAGTACTAGTAGCGCCTGCGGTCATCTTAGTAGTAGTAGTAGTCGTCATCCTCGTTAGATGACAAAGGATCTAAGGGTAGTAACCTACGTCTATAGTGCTTTCCTTTACCCTTCTTCCTACTATACTTATAGCGATTATAGCAGGAACAGTAATTAGAGTCTAAGGACGAGTTATTACCATCATCTAGATCGTTATTTACTTAACCTTAGGTAGCTATATCGTAATAGTAGAAAGGCTTATCTTATAGACGCCTTAGTTCTTTAGTCCTATAGTTATAGTACTAGTATCTCTAGTTAGAGTCGTAATAGCTACGTAAGCTATATAGCTCATCTGTTCTTAGTACCGCCTTATAGTAGTAACGCTACTGTTCTAGCTAGGCCGAGTTGTAACGTAATTCTAAGAGGTATCCGTCCTCTTTAAGTATAAAATCGTACTAGTAGTAGTTTAGTAGGTTCTATAGTAGCAAACCTGCTTCGGCTAGGCGTACGTCCTACTGTTAGTAGTACTTGTTTATACGGTCCTCCTAAATATAGGCTAACACCTTAGCCTTAGTAAATAGGCGTAGCAGCTTAGTAGTCCCTTCTAGTTGTTCTAAGCGATGCTATATCTAGGCCCTGTTAACGTTATCGTTGTAGTTATTAGAGTGTATCTCCTTAAGGCCCGTTAAAGAAGCTAGTTAGTAGTGGTTACGGCGAGACTACCCTTTACCTAGGTCTCCGTCTCTAGCTATAGGTGCCTTCTCTTAATAATAGCCTAGGCGCTAGGGTTTACGTACTACCTTAGAGTCTAACCCTAAGACCATCGTTGCTAAGGTATAATCTAGGGCTAGGTTCTTAATAAAGGAGGAACTTAATAAGCTGTTTAAAGAACTTGGTTGTAGTTGTCTAGCTAATACTATAGTAATTACTATTCTTAGTAACGCTAGTACTAAGGATAGTTTAGTCGTAGCTAGCTTAGCTAACTCTGTCGTTACCTGTTTAGTATATACTAGCGACTCCTTAATTAGTAAGAGAGCGTATACCAGGCTTAGTAACGCCTTAGGAGGTATAATAGCGCGTAGTACTACTAGACGCCTTACTGCTCTAGGTGTCTTATTAAATACTAGACAGTGTTGCTACTACTAGTAGAATGGGGTATTAGTAACTTCTTTAAAGGCGTAGCGAAGCCTTTTAACGCACTCTATAAGCTTTAGTAGGTCGACTATCTACTAACCTAGAAAGCCGTACTCTTTAACAGGTATAAGATAGTTAGGTAAGTTAGGATGATCGTAGTAGTCTACGACTAGGTAATGGTAATTGTAGAGTATAGCTATCCTCTTAGTACTATAGTACTTCTTTATAAAGTTATTAGAGCGTTTAGTATTATTAGTGTATCTGTTAATGCCCTAGGCAATAAGCCTAATTTCGGTATTAATAACTAGTAGACTAAGATGCTAAAATTTAGATAAAGGGTGAATAGGCGCTAGTATGTTAAATGATCATACTATAGTAGTAATTTCTTAAACGAAGACCTATTATAGCTAACCTCTAGTATAGTAACGCCGTATAGGGTGGTATTAGTAAGTAGAGATGATTAGGTTCTCTTCTTAGTAGTATTAATGCCTGTAAAGTCAAGCGGGCGTACGGATAGGTAGTAGTACTAGATCAGGTTACCCGATCTAGTTTAGCTAGCTTCTTTATACTATAAGAACAGATGAATGTCAACGTAATCACTTACTACAACTAGCAATTACTTGTAGTAATCGTTGTAGGTATAGATAGTATATGTTAACACTATTCTTACTACTAGTGTTGTTATAGGTCGCTAGGGACTAAGTGTTAGTATATAGTATAGGTTATAGATAGATCGATTAGTACTGTTAGGTTCTTATAGTCCGAACAGGTGTACTAAGTAGTTGTAGAAGTTTAAGGTTAAGTGACTAGTTCTAGTCTAGTAGATCTAGGGGGTCGTCTGCTAGCTTTATACGTTACTAGGTCGAGTCGAGCTAGTATGCTACAGGCTAGGGAACTAGTCGTATAAAGACGATTAGTGCTAAGGGATGGTAGCCTTAACTAGTGGTTATTCTTAGCTACTAAGTTGTTAAGCTACTAGCGTAGTAAAACAAAGTATAGTAGTAAGTAGTTAATTAATTAAAGGAAGCTATCTACTAAAGGTACTATAGTACCTAGCCTATAGGCGGTACCCTAGATAGTACTACTATAACACTAGTCCTACTTAATAATTATATCGCTCTAAGCTATTAATCCCTCTATTTTAAATAAGAATTTAGTTATAACTTATAATTTAGCCTTACTCTCTTAGTAGCTATTACCTAGTTTATAGTAGTACTTAGCTAAAAGCTATATCTAGCTTTTAGATTACTCTACTTACTAGTTCCTTCTACTCTATAGTAGAGTTCTTAGTCTAGTTATCTCTCTTATAGTATTTATTAACCTAAACTTTATAACTAATTAAAGGTAGATCTTACTCCTCTAGTTCTCTATTATATTCTTTTTAAGAGTTTTTATTATTAGAGGTTCTAAGGATTATATTAAATTTCTAAATTTATTCTATTTAATTAAACTATCGTTAGAGTACTCTATTCTTCGACTTATAGTCCTATACTATATATTTTATCTTTAAACATATATAGTATTTAATTCTAGTCTTTTTACTTTAGAGTCTCTTTCCTTTAAGTCTTCTATTATTAAGTTACTATATATTGTTTACTTTCTAGTCTATAGTATTAAAGTCGTTACCTTAATTATTATATCCTCTAGACCTACTAATAGGTATAAAGCTATATTTCTTACTACTATAATTATTATAAGGCTAGAAAAGTAAAGTAAGTTAGTTAATTTAGAGGTTAGTAGAGTAGTAAAGTTTAGCTATAACTAAGTAGCGCTCTTATAGTTTTTTATTAATTACTATTATATAATACGTATTATATTACTAGCTATTATTCCCTTACTACTACCCTTACTCTTATAGATACTTCCTAGTATTAAACTAAGTAGCTCTTATAATTATAGTATTTCTTTATTATATACTTATATAATATATTATTAATCTAGATTATACTAGAAATAAGTTAGTTTAAATCGTTGTTTATAGCTCTATTATATATAAGTTTATTCTTAATATTATCTTTTAAGCTCTATTAGAATATAACTATTAGAGTATCGTCGTTCTATTTAGTAACTTAAGTATATTACTTAAACTTAGTAGTATAATTAAATACTAACGTTTTTTAAGCTAATTACTAAATAACTCTAGTTAAAACTTCCTTATTATTATAAACTCTATAGATCCTACTAAGTTCCTCTTTAAACTTATTAAAGTTTTTAAAAAATCCTTTCTTATTAGTACTATTACTAAGGTATTTAGTAAGGTAGAGTTTAATCTATTTCTAAGCGTTACTATATAAGTAGATAGTAGTAAATAAGGTTTTATTTTATATAATATTATTAAATAAAAAGTATAACTATATTTAGTTAAGCTAGTCCTTAAGCTTAATACGATCTCTATAATAGAGATCTAGTTTAGTAACCTTTATAATAGAGTCTTCTCCTATAACTCTTACTTATACTAATCCTTTAGTATTACTTAAAGCTAAGGTCTTTAAAGTATTCCTTAATATAGAACTTATAGTCGATTACTAATATAAGTTAAATATAGTCTAAATAAGTTTATCTTATATTCCTATATATATAAGAGAACCTTATTACTTACTTATTATAAGAGTAATTTAATTATAATTACTATATATAAGTATAAGTTACTTATAATTACCTTAAGTAAGTATAAGTTAGTAGGTTACTTCTATCTACTATATACTTCTACCTAGAGTATAGTTTCGCTAATCTACTAATTATAGGATCTTTATATATATTTATAATACTATCTATAATCTCCTTTATTTACTCTAGTATAATATTTATATAGCTATTAATAGACTAAAGCTCGCCTATTATTAAGTTAGCTATAATAATTATAGATTATAGCCTTAATCTCTAATACTAATATACTCTTATAGGTAACGTAGGTTTAGACTTTCGCTTTTCTTCGTAGCTGTCAATCTGGTTGTGCTCCGTGGACAGTGGATTTCATTAGTAAACCAATCGATTAACCATTTGACTAACTAATAACTTAACCACGAGCTGTCAACGTGCCAACAAGCTTTCGACCGTGTTCACAAGCTGTCAACCATATCAATTGGTCAATCGGCCGCTTGACTAATGAAACATCTGTCCGTGGAGCTTCCGCCTTCCTCATGAGCGCAACAGAGAGCGACTGACCAAGTACCCTCCATGCCTCCGGAACGAACGCCGCGGCAACGCCAGGACCCCGTGAGTTGCGACTCGTGTCGCAAGAAAAAGCTTCGATGTGATCGGAAGCAGCCCTGTGCGAACTGCCAGAGTCGAGGCCTGCAATGTCACTTCCAAGGACGGCCATCGGCCGCACATGTCTCGCCACCTGTCACGATGGCTGATCAGAGCTTGCGTCATGAGACTGCTGATATGCGTGCACGCTTGCAGCGGCTCGAGGATGCTGTCTTCGGTCGAGAATCACGGGAGAATGTGCTTCTTCTTGTCAATGGCACGTCACATCCGAACCATAGCCTTCCAGCACGGACTACTGTGCAGTCAACCTCTCAGCCTGCTCGAAATGTAAATATGTACAGTGAAGACTCACGATGGCTAGAGGAGCAGGGTACCCGTGGCACTTCAGGCTTGGCTCATCTCTCCCGCAAGCCAATAGTCCGCATAGAGTCTGTACACAGCTTCATACACCGTGTCGGCAACGAGACAGCACTTCTAAACATAGTCCTGCCTGAACTTACCGAGGCCAGCAATCTGCTAGACTGCTACCTGGACCATGTGGACACACTGCAGCATGTCATGTATATTCCACACGTGCGCAATATGATATCGAGGATATACGAATCGATATCGGAAGTACTTGATGTGAAATATAGCAAAATTGCTCTGCTCCTTGCCATTCTGGCGACAATCACCAGCTACTGGTCCATTGGCGAGGCTGGAGCGTCAGTGTTCAAGTCTCGCAACGATGCACGAGAAATTTCCCAATACTGGACGCGATGCACCTTGGATGTGTTGGCTCACGCCTGGCGGACGGAACCCCCAGACATACCCATGATTCAAGTATGCATGCTACTCGTGTTTCTACTTTACCAGATGGAAGGCTACTCGTCCAAGTTGAGAGTGATTCATCTGACGGGAGTATCGTGTGCGAGGGAGATTGGCCTTCACCTGACCGACAGCCTGCGCACTAAGCGGCCTGAAGATACCCAGGAGCAGATTATCGACAATGAGATGCGGCGCAGAATATGGTGGCATCTGTGCAGCACTGACTGGAGCTCGTCGCTCGTTGGCGGGCCCGGAGAGGGTGTTTATTGCATTGACCCACGGCACACCAGGGTTAATAAGCCGCGAAATATCACGGACGAAGATTTGGCTACCAAACCCGCAGACTTCGATCGCCCGCTGTCTGATGTTACGTCGAACACCTACTACGTCCAGCGCATACAGCTCGGCGAAGTTTGCAGAGAAGTTGCCGACATCACCTGGGAGTTGGCCGAGATCACCACCCCTGAAGACCTACCATATGACAGGATCCTGTCGGTTGACGCAAAGTTTGAACAGCTACTGGACGTTCCACAAATGCTACGCGTTGACGAAGGCAGCAATATTGCGGCCAATCCAGCCTACAGGACCTTCCCGCAACTCGCCAAACAGAAGTACTTCAACTATTTATCTATCATGGTTCGCCGAGCCAAACTCCATCTCCCGTTCTTGATACGTGCCGAGCAGAATCAGAAATATGCTGTTTCGAGGGCTACGTGTTTACGATGTGCTCGGTCAATCCTGCATTTGAAGCATCTACTCCCGACCGAGGCCTCAGAGCTCGTTGGGCAGATCAAGATCCTTGGCCTCATACATCACTTCTTCCTAGCCGTCGTGGTCCTCGCGATGGATTTGTGTGTAAATAAAGCTGACGGCGACATCGAAGCGCGGAAACGAGAAGTTCAAGAAGCCTGCAAGATTATTGAAGCGGCTCGAGTCTCGCTCGCAGGAGCAGAGACGTTCTTGGAATCTTTGCTGTCCGTACTAAAAAAGCATCGCATACACTTGCGGCAGCAAGAGACTGGCTCGAAATCTGACACGCTTGCCAACAACGGGCAGTCAGCCACGACTGATGTACGGATGCATTGGCAGGCTCAAGACGAGCAGGCTATTGGCGAGGCAAGCCTGCAGAATCTTGACTTTGGCGACGTCTGGCAGTCATATTTCGATCTCGGAGACAACTTTGATCCACAAGATTGGGACGCGCTGTTCAGTGATCTTGACATGCGGATGGACTGAGGATATCAGTGGATTCGGGCCTTGAGCATTAAGTGCAGCAGACACTTCATCCTTCGGAACAATGCCTAACCTCGTTCGTCATTACCGACGTCGGTGTTAGAGCCAACGTCTACAAACCAAACATCCTGGCCACTCTTGTCCTTAGCCTTGTCAAAAATGTATTTACTCCCATTCGTGCTCAAATTCTGTCGCGATACCTCCTCGTCTCGATTAAAAACTCGTCAAGCTCCTCAAGTAAGTGGCTTCCATCGTGGAGAATGAATGAAAGAGCTGCAGCCACAGTGTCAGGTCGACGGGGCACGTTGGGTTCTTGGCGCCGGATCCAGATCACAACTGGCACTGCAAGGGTCATGGATCCCAGAATAGCGAGAGAGGTGAAAGTCATTGCGTGGAGTTCCCACCACATCTGCCCGACAGCATACGGCACACCGCTTACAACGATCGTGAGGACTTCGCTAGCCAGGCGCACAGCTGTAATGATGGCCACCAAGAAGTATCGATGCTCAATCGCTTGGAAAGTTGACATCACAGGGGAGGTGCTCAGTCTGACGAGGATGGTATCGTGTGCGGTCGACGGTCGTTGCGAAAGGCGAGCATATCTAGAAGAGCTTAGTCCTCCCCTGCGACAAATGCATGCTGTAGCACTTACGGTGCCATCACCACGACACTCTGCTCTACGGCTTTCCATTGGCTCGCTATGAGGGTTCCTGCACCTGTCAAGATGAATTGTGGTCCTGAGGATTGGCTATTGAAGTAGTCATTGAAACCATCGTTGCCTTTGTCCAAGTAGTAGGCCAGAATGATGCCAAAAGCAGCTATCGTCATGACCAAGGCGACGGCATCTTTCGCGGTCACTATTCGCCGTGAATGAGTTTTCGGAGGAGGCTGGGGAGGATCCTATTTCATGCTATTGACCGGACCATATCGATACCCGAAGAGAGAAGCGATTCTGGGAAGCCTTGATGCTGGCGCAGACGCTGGAACGATGCCATAGCCCGTTCGACCAGATACTGAGTAGTATGTCCCGAGGCGATACATTTTGTGCTGCAATTCGGACTTCATGCGTTTTGCGTCGGCGTCCGCCGACAACTCTTCGAAGTCAGCGACGAGGTCATGACTCCGACCCAACCAGCCTAGTATGGCAATAGAGCTTGGATCTGACGGCAGCCCTGTCTTCGTGACCCGCAGAATGATCGTCATAGTAAGGACTATCAGTGCGGCAAAACCCAGCATGGCTTGAAGAGGCCTAAGGTACTGGCATCGACAGCTGTTCTGGCCGGGCAAGGGTTGAGACCGGACATTGGGTCGTCGCAGCCCCAGTCAGTATCAACGAATATCGCTTCTGAGGCCGCCGCTGGCAAGAAGCTCACAACAAAGAACGCCGTAGCAGTAAGACACAACATGATTCTGCCTTGGCTTAACGCAAGTGGCGCCCCAAAAACGTTTGTCGACGTTCGGTAAAAAGAGAATAGTGCGCTGGCCGCTGTGGGGCCACTTGCTAGCTGTCTAAAGGGTTCGATGAGCTTGAAACTGTCGTAAAGCATAGTCCAGACAACGCGATAGGCCGCGGCTCCAAGTACGGGAACATACGTGCTGAGGAAGGCTTGACTTGCTGTCCAGTTATGATCGATGACGACGTCCTGCTGCCCCGTGCCGCAACTGTCTGGGCTCAACGTTGCCTCGGGAGGTTCGACGACGAGCACTGTGGTCCCATGATTGGGCAAAGACACATTGATCGTTGTGGCAAATGCAGCTGTCTGGGTGGAGCCGTCAATAAAATTTGTCTCTAAGCCGGGCGTGACTATCAGTGGATCTCGAGGTAAGAAGTGCTCTCAGGCCAATCACCGCTCTGAGTACCGGTTACAACATAGACATAAGTCTGGGCCGTCAGTGTTGTTTGGAATGCACCGTCAGATACGCTGCACGACGAGACGCTCGTTTGCAGCTCGTCCTTCGAGACATAGTCACCACTGGGAGCTGCGCCAGGGGTATTGAGCGTTGCTGGCGCCGAAAGAGCTAACGTGAAGATAGTCTGCACCTCAATCGATAGCGATGTCATGGTAGTGGCCGTGGTAGGAGTCGTGGATGTTTGCGCGACTGTCGTCGACCGCTCCACGGTTTGCGACTCGACGGATTGTACATATGCGGTCGAAGTAACCACACTTGTGACCACAGACATCGATGGACTTATCATGCCCTTGATAGGAGCTATGGATGTTTGCAGGACTGTTGTCGACAGGTCCACAGTTTGCGACTCGACAGACTGCACATATGCAGCCGGAACAGTTACGCTTGTGACCACAGACGTCGATGAACTCCTTGTCGACGCAGTCGTCTGTACTGTCGCATTGCGCGGCCACAAGATTTGGAGACCATTTCGACGTCCGATATCCGTCGGCGCAGCAAGCATGACGGCTTTTGCTCCCACTGGGCAGCGCGAGCACAGCATACCCCAGCGCCCCAATAAGACCCAGAATAACCACGAGAACGGCGATCAAGGAAGGCGTGCGCAGGATGACCGGCTTGTAATCAAAAGTACGTGCCATTGCTGGATTAACTGCACATCGTCAGCAAACACACCGCGATGGGCGCCGCAGAGGAGTGTACCGCAGCTCTTATCTGCGCTGCCATTATCGATCGAGTCTTCAACCAGCATTCCAGCGCACCTTGGGGAGTTTTGCGACTCCATTGCGACGATGTATGAACGCTCAGCAGTCGACGAAAAGTCTGCAAACCAAGCGAAATGGAACTTCTGGTCACCATCTCTCGAACGGGACTTGTCATGCTGACCACCGTGTGTATACCCGCCGCATCTATATTTCAGCCTTGTCAAAGAGGGGCTGAGTGCACCACACTTGCAGCCTCGAATGGGCTGTGAGCTGACCTGGCAAATCGCGACGCTGTGGCTTGAACCTATTTTGCATGATGCACTTCTCGATAAGCTGCCTCAAACTCAGCTGCTGAGTGTCGATGGCAGTACTTGAGTTTATCTAGCTCGGGCGGATCAGCATAGCACGAGGACGCTAGGACCTTTCGACTGTTACTTGACTCTCGCAGACATGCAACGCAGGCCAGCCACTGAGGTTCTTGAAGATAAAAAGTGTGAGGCTCACGCTATTTTACAGGTTTCCCAGGACTTTTTGATCTTGACGTACTGGTCTAATACAACTTCGCGATCGTCGAAGCGCTGACTACAGCCCATATCTGAATGTCAGCTTATCATCTCCATGTCGCGTCTCATCCCAGCCGAACACCATAGCCAAGCTCTCAAGCCCAGTCCTTCTCCAAAGCAACGCAGTCAACGGGTCGCTTTCGACGCGCACATCGCCGAATAGCTCCTCGCGCTGATATTCAGCCCTCGTCCAGTCGTTGGTGACTCGGTCTCTCCACTTATTTTCGCGGACAAGCAAAGCCAAGAACGCAACGAATCCGCCGAAGCTCGCAATCACGCAAACAAGCGTGACAACAAACGGTCTCAGATATCCACTTGCTTCATCATCGGGGGAGAATAAGATGGCAGAGAAGACACCAGCCAAATTGCCCCATCCATTGATACCAAGCAGGATGGCGCGCTTGCCAGGCTCTGGTGTGTTGTTCGTGAGCCATGCGACAGTCAGAGGACTGGCAATGAAGGAGCCGCTGAGCAGAATGCATAGGCTGATGTAGCGGAGAACAAAGTTCTTCATGCCGGCCAGTACTGTCATCGAGAGTCCCACGAGCAGTATACCAAGGCCCCAAAGAATTGGCATAATGCGCTTTTGACTGTGGTCAGACCATCGTGTGAAGATGAATAGCGTCACAGCACCGCAAAGAAAAGGTGGTGCTGCAAGCAGGTTTGAGGCTGCGGCTGAAAGATTCAGTGCTGGCGACAGCTGTTTCATTACCATTGGCAGGAAGACGCCAAAGGCTGTTGCAGGTATCGCGGACAAAATGTTGCAGACCAAGAGGTGCCAGATCTTGTAATTGAACAACGCTGACAAGATGTCTTGCCGAGACAGACCAGTGTCAGCAGTCACTGAGATAGCAGATGCAGTTGACGCCCGTCGACGACGCAGATCGCCCGACGAAGTGGTGTCACCATGTAGAAGCCTTTGATGCGGACCTTCAGATTCGTCCTCGTTGGCTCTGACGCGCCTTTCGACATCATCATCACTGGGACGTAAGTTCCTCTTCCAAGGCCCCGGACCATGGACCACGGCATCGTCAAGATCACGCCGAATGCGCTGCTCGGCGCACTTTCGCTCCTGCTTCGTGAAGAACCAAGCACTGTCGGCGCTATGCGGTAGCCAGAAGAAGCCGATAACAGCAATAAGCATCGTGGTACATCCTTCGATGAGGAACAACACCTCCCAGCTTTTCCACCCACCCTGAACAGCCATAGCTGACGGCGGGATTTCGGGTCCCCGATTGGGCTCGTGAAAATGAGTAAAGACTGCCCAGCTCAACACTCCACCTAACGCACCTGCCAGTGCTGTCTGGCCATAGAAGATGCTTAACCTAACGCCAAACTCCCACCGCGTGTAGAACAAACTGAGATATGACACAGTTGTAGGATAGAAGCCTGCTTCCAAGCTGGCGATCGCAACACGCAGACATATCAGCTGCCACCGCTTCCTGACCCAGATATGCAATATGGTGCTCAAGCCCCACAAACTCATGCACGCCGGCACCCACCGTGCCATGCCATACTTCCGCCCGAGAGCAGCACCCACAGGCTGCAAGGCCACGAAGAAGCTGAAGAAGAAGGCTAAAGATATGTTGATGTCGCGTGCTGACAGTCCCGCGTCATGCGTAAAGCCAGCGGTCTCGGCATTGCCTATATTCGACTTGTCCATGCTATTGAGCAAGAATAGGACTGCCAGGAACGGTAGAAGTATGAAGTCCAGCTTTCGTACTGTTCGCCGTTCCAATCCCGCATCGTGTCCATCGTCGTGTTGGTACAGAGGGTCCTCTCCCTCCAATTCACTGTGATTCTGCTCCTCGTCCCTCAGACCACCAACACCCGGTTCCTCCTCTTCCATTGTACCCTCCTCGCGGCGGTCCAGTGGCTCCAACTCGTGTGCTTCATCTTGCGGCGGCATATGCCAACATGTCCACGTCGCGGAATTGACGCGACATTGTCGGAGAGAGCATCTCGCTCGGCATAAACGCGTGTGTCGTAGTACCAGTCAGCCCGCCTGGCGAATCAAGGTTGCTCCTTCCACTTGAAGTTTGCAACGGTCGCCGAGCTGCGGATACGTCACGTGGGAGCTGGGAAGACGGGAGGTCTGATCTTGGCTTCCTCTCGGCTTCCGATGTCACATGTACACCACACACTCAAGCTCGAGTGAATGCATTTGGCAATCTCGCACCCACCTGAACAAGTCGACTCCGTGATCAAGACACTGCCAGGCCCCCCAAGATCCGATTTTGGAAGGGTCCATCAGCCTAGACTTCACCATGGACGATCAAAGATCGAAAACGTTTGCAGGCATGAGACTCTTGTCATGGGGAGTTACTTACGTTGCGTACCACGATACAGCTGCAGCGTTGATTATCTACTGAGCATCTAGGCACCATATTTGACGGACTACTCAGTGCCACAACTTGGCGACGCAGGTCACACCTCTGCTCAAAGCCCTCCAAGCCATTGACATCATTACAGTCTAGCAGTCGTAGACTCATAGCATCTCCAGCTCCTACCAGTCGTCCAAGCCGGATCAGCCATGTGCACGTGTCTTGGCCTTCTTGACATCGGATCCGGTCGTGGGGCATGTCAGCTCCGCTCCAACCTTACCGCACGCAATCAGCGTAATGTGCCAAGAGAGCGCTTGGCAGCATCTATGCTCTCTTTCCCGACAGACTGCCCAGGCATCACGTTACCTCCTGGACCGCTCACCACTCATAGTAGGCTCAGGTACGAGCTCGAGGAGTTTTGACATGCTACAATGCTGTCAATGCTGATCATGCTTCTGCTGTGTATGACCTGCAAAGATAACCATTACACTTTGCACACTTCGCTGCGTTGTACGTCCCTACTGTTTTTGTTCCCAGTCCACTGAAGCATTGCCATGGCGCCTTGCGCTGCTTGGAGCCACAGACTCTGACTGCCAAGCATAGCACGCATCCGATATCTTGGGTCCCAAGACTGCTGGTCTTGGGAACCAGATGGACGTCAACTATGTACAGATATATATACTGAGTCACGTTCTTGTCTGCTGGTGTTCATTCGACATCACAGTCTAAATGTAGAGCAGTTGCTTCTGAAGCTTCCTTTCACTGATTCTAGGTACATCATCTTCACATAAGCATTGAGCACACTGCAGCCGAACAGCAACACGCATTCTACCAAGCTCGAAGGATGTCAGACTCGGACAAGAGAACAGAAAACCACATCTCTGGTCAATCAAATCGACCACTTAGCCAGCCTGCACATTCGCTTCGGTGGACGGAAGTCGCGCAAGAGCTTCAAGCAGATGCCGATGATGGGTTGAAGACACCTGAAACCAGGACTCGGCTCGAGCAATATGGCCGCAACGAGCTCGGTGACGGTGGTGGTGTCAACCCTGTCAAGATCTTCATCCGTCAAGTCGCCAACGCCATGACTTTGGTCCTCATTCTGGCCATGGCGGTCTCATTTGGAATCCAATCGTGGATCGAGGGAGGAGTGGTAGCAGCAGTAATCATCATGAACATCGCAGTCGGCTTCCACCAAGAGTTTCAAGCGGAGAAGACAATGGACAGTCTACGATCACTGAGCTCGCCGACAGCATCGGTCATTCGAGACGGCAAATCCGTCAGCATTCCGACTGCTGAGGTAGTACCCGGAGACATGGTTGAGATGAAGACTGGCGATACCATTCCTGCTGATATCAGGCTTACCGAAGCTGTTAACTTTGAGACAGATGAGGCTTTACTCACTGGAGAGTCGCTACCTGTCCGCAAGAGAGCGGATGACACCTTCGACCCATCTACAGGTCCAGGCGACCGTCTCAACGTTGCCTTCAGCTCCTCTACAGTCACGAAAGGTCGTGCTACCGGCATTGTCTTTGCCACTGCCATGTACACCGAAATCGGCAGTATCGCAGCCGCGCTACGTAAGAAGGACAGCAAGATTCGACCAGTCAAGCGCAATGCAGATGGTCATGCTAAGCCGCACCGATATCTTCAGGCTGCTGGTCTGACGCTTTGGGACGCGGCGGCTGTCTTCTTAGGTGTCAGTGTTGGCACACCTCTTCAGAAAAGGCTCTCGCGACTAGCAATCTACCTCTTTTTCATTGCTGTGATATGCGCAATCATTGTGCTGGCTGCGAATGAGTTCCGCAACCGCCAGGAGGTCATCATTTACGCCGTGGCAACTGGACTCTCGATGATACCGGCCTCGCTCGTTGTAGTCTTGACGATCACCATGGCCGCAGGCACTAAACGCATGGTCGAAAGGCATGTAATTGTACGCAATCTTCGCAGCCTGGAAGCCTTGGGCGCTGTGACAGACATCTGTTCGGACAAGACGGGCACGCTGACCCAAGGCAAGATGGTCGCTAAGAAGGCCTGGATTCCAGCGAAGGGTACATACACAATTGGTGAGACCGATGAGCCATTCAACCCGACAAAAGGCGACATTTCAATCTCTACGGATGAGCCCAGGAAGCTCAAAGATAAGACGGGCCAAGTGTGTGGCTTCTCAGAGCTTGTACATGACAATGATGCATTGAAAGAATACTTGCGAGTGGCCTCGCTGGCTAACCTGGCCCACGTTCACCAGACCGACGAGGGGCAGTGGAATGCCCGAGGCGATCCAACAGAGATTGCAATCCAGGTGTTCGCGTCAAGATTCAACTGCAACCGACGAACGTCGACAGCGGGCGAGCATCCTGCTTGGAAGATGTTGGCAGAGTTCCCGTTCGATTCTGATGTGAAGAAGATGTCCGTCCTCTACAGAGACCAGACCTCTTCCAATCTCCACGCCTTCACCAAAGGAGCTGTCGAGAGGGTCATTGCTTCTTGCATCTCTTATGTGGACCAGAAGGATGAAAGTGTCGCGATGACTGACGCATACCGAGAGCGAATCCTTGAGAACATGGAGAGCCTAGCCAAGCTTGGCCTGCGTGTTCTGGCCCTCGCAAGCAAAGATTACAACCAGGAATTCAAGGATGGTGCCGAGATTGACCGCAATGTCGTCGAGAGTGGCCTTACTTTCCGTGGACTTATTGGCCTCTACGATCCTCCTCGGCCAGAGTCCGCGCCTTCTGTTCGCCAATGTCAGGAAGCAGGCATCGAAGTCCACATGCTTACTGGCGACCATCCTGGTACCGCGCGAGCGATCGCTGCTCAAGTGGGCATCCTGCCATCTAAGATGGAAGAGCTGAGCAAGGACGTGGCAGACTCAATGGTAATGACCGCAGCTCAGTTCGACAAGTTGAGCGACGATGAGATCGACAGGCTCCCTGTGTTACCACTTGTCATTGCTCGCTGCGCACCGAACACGAAGGTCAGGATGATCGAGGCACTACACAGGAGGAAGAAGTTCTGTGCCATGACCGGAGATGGAGTCAACGACAGTCCGTCCCTCAAACGAGCAGATGTGAGTATGCCCCAGCCTACCTCTACCATTCGCAAGAGTACTGACGAGTCTCGCAGGTCGGCATCGCCATGGGCCAAGCCGGCTCCGACGTCGCCAAAGACGCCTCCGACATCATCCTCACCGACGACAACTTCGCCAGCATCCTCTCCGCCATCGAAGAAGGCCGCCGCACCTTCGACAACATCCAGAAATTCGTCCTCCATCTCCTATCACAGAACGTCGCGCAGGCCGTCGTACTACTTGTCGGCTTAGCCTTCAAAGACCAAGAGGATATCTCAGTCTTTCCTATCTCGCCCGTGGAGATCATGTGGATCATCATGGTCACTTCAGGACTACCAGACATGGGTCTCGGGTTCGAGAAAGCAGCGCCGGATGTCATGGCCCGGCCACCTCAGAGCTTAAAACGTGGGATCTTCACGATTGAGATTATGGTTGATATGGTGTTCTACGGACTATGGATCGCGGCATTATGCCTTGCGGCTTTCGTGCTCGTGCTCTATGGTTTCGGCAACGACCAGATCGGCTACCGCTGTAACGAATCCATTGGCGACGGCTGCGAGGAGATCTTTCGGGCTCGAGCGACCGCTTTTGCTACGTTGACTTGGATGTCTGTCTTCCTGGCTTGGGAAGTGATCGATATGCGACGACCGTTCTTCCGCATGCAACCTGATTCGAAACGATACTTTACGCAGTGGATCTTCGACATTTGGAGGAATAAGTTTTTGTTCACTTCGGTGATGATTGGGTTTATCACGATCTTCCCGTTGCTGTACATTCCGGTCATTAATGAGGCTGTGTTCAAGCATACGGGAATCACGTGGGAGTGGGCGATTGTGTTCATTGTTAGCTTTTTGTTCTTTGCGGGTGTGGAGGCTTGGAAGTTTGGGAAGAGGGTTGTATTTATGAGGATAGATGGGAGGTCTGGTGATGCGGGACAGGATGATGATGTTGAGGCGAGGATGTTTGGGCGATATCTTACGGAGTCGTCGATGGATGCCATGAATGACGAGAAGACATGACTAGACAGATTCTTGATAGATGGTAGCATTGAAGTTGTGATTATCCAGCTTGTCCGTTCAATGTTTATTGCATATACAGTCGACCGCAGAATTGGGCACGCCTAATGATCAATCCAGTGACGAGACAGCCCTCCCACTAATTGCCCAAGCATCAGTCATGTTACTTGACTCTTTTGACCAGTCAAGACTAATCGAGCGGTCAAGATGCCAATCAAAAGAACAGTGCTTTTCTGACATGACCGACTGTATTAGCAGCCCTTAAATAGCACCCACTCAGTCATCAATCAGTCAGACAACCTGTCTCTGATTGACTCTCGATACAACTTCGACAAGCCTTGGAGATTGTGAGGACTCCAACATCATTATCATCAAAACGTTTCATTCGAATCATATGTTCCTTCTACAGCCGCATCAACTCTATGGCGACTGCGCGTACCTCTTACTAGCCTCATCCCAATTGACCACCTGCCAAAAAGCCTTGATATAATCAGGCCTCTTATTACGGTATTTCAAGTAATAAGCATGCTCCCACACATCGAGCCCAACGATCGGAAACCCAGAAGCGCCAGAAACCGCCGTCCCCATCAGCGGACTATCTTGGTTCGCCGTCTTGACGACCTTGAGCTTGCCACCTTCCTTGACCAGCCATGCCCATCCAGACCCAAATACAGTAACAGCAGCGGCCTCGAATTCCTTCTGGAACGCCTCGAAGCTGCCAAAGTCCTTCTCTATAGCGGCTTTCAGGTCGCCAGATAGGGTAGTGCCAGTCTTCAGGTTCTTCCAGAAAAAGGAGTGGTTGGAGTGGCCGCCGCCGTGGTTGCGGACGGCGGTTTTTTTGGCGTCGGGGACTTGGTCGAGTTTGGTGATGAGCTCGTCGACGGCGAGGGCGGAGAGCTCGTTGCCTTCAAGGGCGGCGTTGAGGCTGTTGACGTAGGTTTGGTGGTGGCGGGAGTGGTGAATCTCCATGGTTTCTTTGTCGAAGTGAGGCTCGAGGGCGTCGTAGCTGTAGCCTAGGTCTGGCAGTGTGTAGGCCATTGTGGCGGGTGTGAAGGGGATAGATGTGTTGGATAGGAAGCTATGGACGTTGTTTAGAGGCTCCATGCGGGTCTTTTCGGTGCAGGTACCGCATCGATGCTTACCTCTGTTGGATGGATTCAAGTCTGGATTGCGCACTGGACAGCATCCAAGACAGGCCTAATGGGAGTGTGAAGTTGCTGAGCTGCATCTTGACGGGACTGTGCTCTCTGCTCTTATAGGACATCAAGGTGAGACCATCAAGGTAGCGTGAGCTCTTGAGCTGGCCTGAGCTCGAATGAGCAAGTTATCGGGCTACATGGCGTCAGCGAGCACTATATCAATGGGCTCTGCTTCGTATTGCTATCATGAATTGAGAAAATCGGGGCACAAAGCTGTCTTTGAATTATATACGGGTTCTCCGGGATTGGTAACACTTGTAATATCTTGTGCAGTAGCGGGTTTCCGGAGAGGTGCCCAGCTGTGCTTATCGACATTTTGACTTGTGAATGACTGTCGACAGCGCGGACTGCGTAATAGTGCCAGACTGCAGACAGAAAATCCACAGCAGCTGAGGATAGATGTGGACGAAAGTGATAGTACAAGTGCAGAGGTGTGGGATCCAAGATGTTGAAGTTCTCACATGTGATTGCTTCTAGATCGTACCTAATTCGACGTCCGTCCAACGTGATCCTGCTTACTGCCTCGCCAGTCAGGATCCGTAGACGATCACGAGAAGCAAATCCGGTCACATTCGATGAATAAGGTGGTGTTTGATAGATGTCGAATGCCTGGGATACTTTCATAGGGGTTTAAGGTTCTGCTAGCGCCTTATCACAAGCTACGCCCCGCGCCCCACAGCTGCGTGGTCGAGGCCCTCGAGTGAGCTGACTGACATTTCGCTTCCTGGTATTGTTTACCATCACCCATCTTGCGCTTGTAATAGCATCACTACATTTGCTTTCCCGTCTTTCGCTCTTCTTCACCTGGCAGCGAACGTTCAACCCAGGATGGCTGCGCCTCAAGCACAAGTCCAGCCTTGCCGGTACAAGACAGGAAAGACACTCGGAGCTGGCTCATATAGTGTAGTGAAGGAGTGCGTGCATATAGATACAGGGCGGTACTATGCAGCCAAAGTTATCAACAAGCGGCTCATGGCAGGGCGGGAGCATATGGTGCGGAACGAGATTGCGGTTCTGAAGAGAGTCTCGATGGGACACCAGAACATCCTCACGCTGGTGGACTACTTTGAGACCATGAACAACCGTACGACTGACTGATCACACTGCCTTATGAGGCTGACATCTCGCAGTCTACCTTGTGACAGACTTGGCGCTGGGCGGCGAGCTATTTGACCGTATCTGCCGTAAAGGCTCCTACTACGAATCCGATGCCGCCGACTTGATTCGCGCAACTCTCTCTGCTGTCGCATACCTTCACGACCACGGCATCGTGCACCGCGATCTCAAACCAGAGAACCTCCTTTTCCGCACACCAGAAGACAATGCCGACTTGCTTATAGCCGATTTTGGTCTCTCACGAATCATGGACGAGGAACAATTCCATGTCCTAACGACGACTTGCGGTACACCGGGTTACATGGCCCCAGAGATCTTCAAGAAGAGCGGGCATGGGAAACCAGTGGATGTGTGGGCTATTGGAGTCATCACCTACTTCTTGTTGTGCGGGTATACACCTTTTGATCGCGACAGCAATCTGGAGGAGATGCAGGCCATTCTTGTCGCAGACTACAGCTTCACGCCAATGGAATACTGGCGAGGCGTCAGCCTGACTGCGCGACAATTCATCAAACGCTGCTTGACCATCGACCCTACCCAGCGCATGACGGCGCATGAGGCGCTCTCGCACGAATGGATCGCAGGACCACAGAGCGGCAGGGGCGACGAGGACTTGCTACCAACCGTGAAGAAGAACTTCAACGCCCGAAGAACGCTACACAAGGCCATTGATACCGTGCGGGCAATCAACCAGCTAAGAGCTGGTGGTATGGGTATGATGGACGGCGCACTCTCGAAGAACCCACAGAAGCATCAACAAGCACCCAAAGAACAACAGCCGAAAGAAGAGGGTGATGTGACAGCGAATGGCAAGGTGGACGGTGATGTAGAGATGACGGATGCTTCGTCTGGTGCGGCGCAAGATAGCATGGACCCGAGAGGACATGGCAGGGGGCAAAGTGAGGCACAGATCGCGGAGCAGCAACGACGGATCGAGGAGACCAGCAGAGGGATGTGGCAGAATCGGAATGCGCAGGCTGCATAAGCGGGACTTCGCGCTGCTGTGGAGAAGGAGAAGCCTGCAGGTCACGGTGGCGACTTGGTCATGTTGGACATCAGAAGATCCGGAATCGTCGGGATGTTTGGCTTTGGTATGTCGCGAGTGCTGAGCGTTTCTGCTATCATGTCCTCTTTGACGAGGCTAGGAGCAGCGTTGATTTTCTTAGACAGGTTCAGCAGGCCTCTGAAGCCTCGAGACGATATTAATGGCATACGACAGATCTTCAGCATTTTCATTTCTTCTACTTCATCCACAAATGTAACCATTAACAGCATTTAGCGTGTCTATCCACTGACAATGTTGGACAGGTCACGACCTCGGGCATTGCCATCGGCCCTTCTCACACGACTGCCCTGCTTTTAACAAGCTGCGGCGCATTCGCGGTGTCTCTCGAGCTTGCGACGGTCTCCAAACATCGTAGACCGTTCAGAGTACGAAGGCTGTGCTCTTGGACCGGGCTGTCCACCAGAACCACCGACATGAAGCCGCCTTCGAAAGAATCACGCTCGCAAGATCTGGCCCAGGCACAGTCTAGAAGATCGACTAATCCCGATCGCACGCGAAGTCTGAGACTCCTGCAATTGTTTGACGTGCAACGGCTGGCTTAGGTTTCGCGCAATCGGCCCTACTTTTCGCATTTGGCCGCCCGGTCTCATTGCGGGGTGTGGGTTTCTCCAAGCGGGGGAAACGAGGCAGGATTACCTCACTACAATCGCTATATGCTTGACTGACACTAGGTCCGTTTGTACATTGTTACGTTGTAAGTCTCGTGGAAGCCATGCAGAGACCAGGATCTTGAACCCGGTTCGTCTTTGAATAATATGCAATAGCGGCTTGTGGAGCTGCGGGGTCTGTCGGTTTTGGTTATTGGCAGTGGTTGGCGAGCCGGCGGGAGGGTGGACAGGAGTATATATACATGGAATTGCGATGCCGCTGCTAGCGAGATGAACTGGTTTGTTGTATCTTTCGGCATTTTTTTGGTCTTGAGGATCAAGCAGTGATGAAGTCTCACAGTACCTTGGCCTCGCTGCTTACGGTCGTCCCTGCCGTATTCGCATCACCATGGGAGTACCAAAGCAATCCAGGATATCACGATGGTCCTTCGAATAGCCACCCTGGTGGCAAAGGCCACAACTGGGGTCCTTGGGCTGAACAGCTGGACACCACTTCGGGCTCATCAGGAGCTAGCTCTTTGACTGCTGGCACCAGTGGCGGAAACCAGACTTGCTCACAGCTCACGACAGCGGATGTCGAGAATGGTGGCAACAATACCCTTTTCACCCGATGGAGGCCTAGGAGTCATTTCCTTGCCCCGGCGGGATGGATGAACGATCCGTGTGCGCCGATGTATGATCCGACGAGAGATGAGTATCATTTGTTCTACCAATGGCATCCGCAGCATATCAACTGGGGAAACATTAGCTGGGGACATGCTACGAGTAAGGACATGATAACCTGGACCGACGCCGTAAGAACACTTCGCAAGAAATAATACAAACTTCACGACTGACACTATCGCAGAACGGCTGGCGAGACTCCGAAGCCCTCGCCCTCGGACCCACAGGCAACGGCACCTACAACGGTCTAGGCATCTTCAGCGGCACCGGCCACCCCATCAACCTGCAAGGCGAAGTCGACGGCACCCTCCTCCTCTTCTACACCTCCGTCTCCCACCTCCCGACCAGCTGGTCCGTCCCCTACGCCCCGTACACCGAAACCCAAAGCCTGGCACTCTCGCACGACGGAGGGAAAACCTGGGAAGAGTACGCGGGCAACCCCATCATCAACGCCACCACCGAGACGGCACCAATGTACTGGAACCTCACCGGTTTCCGGGACCCTTTCTTCCTTCTCCTCCCTGACCTCGACGCCCTCCTCGGCGTCACAGAACCGCACTACTACTCCGTTTTCGGCTCTGGAATCAAAGGCGTCGGCCCACGCATGCCGCTCTGGACGGCGCCCGCTAGCGATCTCACAAAATGGTCCTTCCTTGGTTCACTCTGGGAGCCCGCGGACAACACTACCCTCGGCCCTGTGCTAACCACCGGATCCTACGGCTTCAATTTCGAGGTATCGGGTTTCTTCACCCTGCCCGACCGCAACGGGACACAGCATTATTTCGTGAACATGGGGACAGAAGGCGGGAACGTAACCTTCCACGAGTCGAACCACTGGGCGTTGTGGAACGAGGGCACGGTTTCTAAGCGCGAGAACGGGAGCGTTTCCTTCTCCCCCATCTCCGGAGGCGCAGCGGACTGGGGTCTCAGCTACGCATTGACGAGTTTCAACGACACGAAAAACAACCGTCGTGTGCAATGGGCCTGGGCGCCGGAGGATCTAGTCGGGGACGGGGGGATTTTCAGCGCGAATCAGCAGGGTTTTCAGGGGTCTCTTGCCCTTCCGCGGGAGCTGTTCGTGCATGAAGTCGACAACGTGGTTGATGTCGATGGCTCGATTGCGGAGAGCAAGGAAGCCGTCCTCACCGAGGGCTCTACAGCCCGAACCTTGGGGATCCGACCCCTCCACGATGTCGTTGAGGGAATCCTTGCGAACGCCACGCATTCGAGCTATAAAGCTGGCACTTATAACTCTTCTACACCGCTCGAGACCTCCCTACCCGCAGGACAGCAACAATGGATCACAGCCATCGTCTCCTCCTCAACCGGCGCCTACGGTTTCCGTCTCGCCGCCTCCCCCGAAGGCACAGCATCCTCAGAGTACACCACCCTCTCCTACCAACCAACCAACCACACCGTCCTCGTCGACCGCACCCACAGCACCACAATCACCGGCTTCAACAACGCGACCGTAACCGGCTATTTCGCTCCTTACACCCTCTCCACGCCCAGCGGAACGGAGACAGAGAACGTAAGATGGGACATCTTCCTCGACGGCTCCCTCCTCGAAATCTACATTAACGACCGCTTTGCCCTCGCTACCCGCATCTATCCTAGTCAGAGCTGTAGTACGGGATTTGGGGTGTATGTGGAGGAGGGTAGCGAGGTGGAGTTTGTGAAGTTGGATGCTTGGTTTGGGGGGGTGGATGTGTGGCCCCAGAGGCCGAGGGATAGTAGTAGTGCTTTGGTGTGGGATTCGGCGGAGGAGACGAATGATTACACGTGGTGGACTGGGAATTAGATGGGTTGGATGATTCGTTGGAAGCATTGCGTGTGAGGGCGGGGCAAAAGGATTGATACGACAGTTTGCATGGCTTTGTTTTTTTTCTTTTTTCCGGGTGTACATAGCATGATGCAAAAGTGGTGTCTGAGTTATGTTGATGGTCGTTTTCATGTGCCTGGGGTATCTGAAGGGTATATGTATGTACATATCTCTGCATTCGTGTTCCTGCGTTAGGTGCGCTTCGATTCGGATTCTGCTCTAGTATCCTCGGCGCCGCCGGTTGCGCCTCAGGGCTTGAAAGTCTCTATTATCAGTCACATCATCGCCCTCGTCCTCGACATCGGCATCAACAGCTGTCCGCCATGCCTCCTGTTCCAGTGTATCTCTCAAAACCTCCCTGGGGGTGACTATGGGCTCAAAATCGACAGCAGACTCCTGTGGTCCTTCGTCGGTACCGCTGATCAACGAGCTCTCTGCGCCTACTTCGAGCTCCTGCTTCTTCATCTGCCGAAGCTGCTTCTTGCGCAATGCCTTCGAGGTCTGGATGGCCCATCGAGACCACCGCCTATATCTCCATGCCGTAGCCATATTGATTCCTTGATCCATCTTGGTGATGCCTCTCTCGCCACCACCAGGCAGGCTCGGATCATTCAAGTCGAGCTTCTTGCTCCAGACCTCAAATGCCAGACGGTCAAGGGTGGAGGCCACTTCCGCCCCTTCCAATCGCTCGACAAGCGAAATGACGTATTGTAGCTGCGGTCGAGGGACATATTGGCGCTCTTTCAGGTATCGCAGCACCCCAGCTTTGACGAGCGCACGGCTCATGAGTGGAGTAAGAGGAGCGCCACGGTCTTGCAGGAAGCGGTAGGTCTCCCAGACACGAGCAAAAGCAGTGCGAATGGATCCTTCTTGGTCTGCGTAGGCGAAGGCGACGAGGTGTGCCATGTCAATGACTGCAGGCGGGAGTGTCAATTTGCGCCTTTGCCGTTGATCAAGCGGCACATCCGACTGCCCATTCCTGCGCGCCAGTATGTCGAAGACGAATGAAGGGTATCCGACGCCTTTCTCGATGAGTCTGAGCGGGAGGTCCATGCACCTGAGCATCGAGATGGAAGGCACGTTCTTGAAGACGTAGAAGGCACGGACAAGGTCTTCAGCTGATGCTGAGGGTCGCATGAAGTAGGTAATGCGGTGCATGGCTATGCTCTCCGGTATGCCGAGGGCAGGATGCAGGCTGATGTGCTTAAAGAGGTCGAAGATTTCCTCGCTTGTCCGGCTTGCTTCGAAGATGCTGAACATGTCTGTCATGAGCGCCGTGTAGCGAACATTGTGCTCGGCGAGCAGGACTAGTAAGTCGACCACTGGTTGGCAAGGAGGTGGCCTAGAAGTCGTGTGTGAAACTGTTGGCGATGCCTCCTTCTCGCCCCCTGCAAAGTCTTCCCAAATTTGCTCCATGGGCGCTCCTTCTGCTTCTGATTCAACGTCACCCTGCGGATATAGCAGCTTAAATTCTTCCCAAATTACAGTAGGATCTGCTTTCGACTTTAACTTGAACAGCATGACTTTCCTTGATCCCTTGACAAGAGACTGCGCTTCTTCTGGCCTTTTCTGCATATAATGCGACAGCCAGAACCGGCAGATCACTGTAACCATCTCCGTCTCGCTCATGTTCTTGAAATGATCCTTGAGCTGCTCAGGCTTCAGTACCTCTGCAAGAGGAACATAGAACTTCTGCCAGACTTTGCCAGTCCGAGATAGATGCCTGTAGCGATCACTCGTATCGAGGATGGCAAGCAGGAAGCGTGCAGCTGTGTCTGGACCAGCTTGTCCCGGTCCAGCTCTCGGCGCCTTCAGCAGGTCACGTATGGCCGCCATGTTCCAAGATTGGAAGCTTATGGTATCGAACAGCACAGCCAGCATGGCAATTATCTTACGATCGTTATATCTGAAACCATGATAGATCAGTAGTCGCAGAAATGGGGTGATTTGCTTGTGAGAGACAGAGCGTAGCTTTGCCTTGTCCAGCAGGAGACCACATAGAGCCCGAAACGCGTCGATGTCAATGAGTTGGCCTCCAGGTTCTAGAGATTTCTGCAGCACCAGAAGATTCTCGGCCTGAGGCTCGTCCTGTGTGCTCTGTAAGAAGTCTAAGACTGGTTGGAGATCTGGCAGATTGATTCGATCGAGATCGTGTATCGGCTGGAGCAGTTGCTCGAAGTGCAGCTTGCTTTTGGCCACCAGATCTTCTGATTTGACTTTGGGATGCGAGAGAGTATTCTGCGCTGTTTTCTTTTCCTTGACTGATTGCTGAGCCCATGGCAATAGATCCGTTAACCAGTTGTTCTTGCCAGCATCAGACACCGCTGACACCGGCTCTGACGACGTTCTGTTTGGCGGCTGCCACTTCCAGCTCATTTCCCAATCCACGGGCGGCCTTGCATTGAGTCCAAATAGTGCCCCCAAGTCTGGTGGACCAGCTGCACCAGCGTTCGTCATGAGCCCCATTCTTCTCCTCGCCAGTCGGCGTCGCGCTTCCAACGGTCCCGGCACATTGCTGCCATATCTGCGGCCGCCTCCGTATGTGTGCTGCGGATGTGTGTTGGCGTGCGAGACGCGAAGGAAGCGATTGAAAGCGTCGCTGAGGATGTCATCGGTGATCCAGAGACAGTCGTTCTTGATGTGAGTAGACAGAGCAGAGGCTCTTGTGACGCGGCATGGCATTACATGTGCGCATTGAGATCAGTCGAGCTGCCAATGGGTGTCGGTGTGAAGGAGCGCATCAAGCTCGAAGCTTGGGGTCCAGTCTCTCCCGCGGACAAGCCAAGACTTTGGAGATGGAGGTTGCGATGCGACTTCGATGGTGTTAATGTGTACAGACACGCATCATGATAATAAGATCACTGCTGCTTCGGCATGGTATGCGAGACTCTCTGAAACGATTGCGATAAATATTGACATGACATGCAGGCCGAATAGCCCTCCCTCGATCCTCTCCTCCCCTTCGCTCCCTCATCCGCCGCGGCCTCCAGACCACCACCCAGACCATCGAAGCATACAACAATCCCTACCAAGACCAGCAATACGTCGAAGGCGGCGTCGATGGCTCCAAATCCGAAGCCATCAACTCCCTTGCCACGCGCAATGACCCGACCAGCCTGGAAGACTCGGCGCGAGTCAAGGCCGACTGGGAATTCTACCAGCACCAGAAACGAGTGACTGCCCACGTCGGAGCAGTGCAGGCGCCTCATTACAGACCGCGCGACTTGCTGTTGAATCCGCCGAAACCACAAGACATCACCCTCGAGCTGTTGATGGCTAGCCAGACACACATCGGTCACGCGACATCATTATGGCATCCTGCTAATGCCAAGTACATCTTTGGTGTGAGAGGCACACAAGATCCGATCCATATCATCTCCCTCGATGTCACAGCCGCGCACTTGAGACGCGCATGCAAGATTGTCAAGGGCGTTACGGAAAGAGGAGGTCTGGTACTGTTTGTAGGAAGCAGGAGCGGCCAGGCAAGAACTGTCGTCAAAGCGGCACAAATGGCCGGTGGCTGCCATCTATTCGACAAGTGGATCCCAGGCAGCATCACGAACGGCCAACAAATCCTTGGCAAATGCGAGAAGAAAGTCGTCAACGAATTCGACGAAGAAATCCCCGGCTTCGAAGAACAACTCCACGAAAAAGCCGCCCTAAAACCCGACCTAGTCGTCTGCCTCAACCCGCTAGAAAACTACGTCCTCCTGCACGAGTGCGGTCTAAACCACATCCCCACAATCGGCATAGTCGACACCGACGTCAACCCAACCTGGGTCACCTACCCCATCCCCGCCAACGACGACTCCCTCCGCTCCGTCCAAGTCATCGCCGGCGTCCTAGGCCGAGCAGGCGAACAAGGCCAAGCAATCCGGAAACTCAAAGCGCAGAGTGGCATCGTGGACTACAGCCAAGACCACGGCCTGCGACCCCCAACCGACGAGGACGAGCAGAAGAAGCTGCAGAGGGAAAAAGAGCAGAGTCTCCTCGCTGCTGTCGATTCCTTCAATGTCCAGGAACAATTTCTAGATGACATCGAAGACGACATCCCCACCCCAGCAGCACCCCCACCCACAACCACCGCATCGCCTACCCAACCCCTCGAGGCGATCGCCGCGAACGAGACGGGCGAGGGAGAGGGAGAGGTAGATTCGAGTCTAGTGACGGAAGAGCAGAGTCAGGCGATCGATGAGGTGTTTCAACCTTATGAGGTGGATCGGAGATTAGAGGGCGCGACTGGGGCGGCGGGGCTGGAGGAGAGTGCAGGGAGGGTGGAGTATAGGCCGAATACTACTAGTGAGGAGAAGGATACGGGGAGGACGCCGGAGGGGTGGGGATATAGGGTTGAGGATAAGGGGGAGGGGGAGGGGAAGAGGGGGGAGTAGTGAGGGATGGGGGATGTAGAGGTGAAGAGTCTAGTGTACAAAAGATTTGACTGACCTTGGGCTTGCTCCTTTCGATACGACGACGGCCGTGAGATTTTCAAATCTGTCAGCCTGGTCAACTAGTCCCCTTTTCGTTCCACAGCTACAGACTGATCATGCGAAATTAGATCCGATTTGGTCTGGGTACAATCCAGCTGCATGTCCTTCTGAGCCAAGTTACATACTCGCCTACCTCTTCCACTCCTTGATAAGATACGGTGAGTATATCAATATCAATATCAAGATCAAGATCAAGCATTGCGACCAAAAGAAAATCAGCTTGTCAGTTGGTTTATTATATTTTTTTCCTTACTAAAGCTACATAAGGTATACGCCTTTACTCATTTCGTTAACTTCATTTACGTCGTCATCGCAGCAAATAGCATCAGTACATGTACCTTATCCAGCCACCTTAAACAAAACCCCTCATCCTCGGATCTTTTTTTCGCCCTCTACAAGGGGAAGCCTATGCACTATTCTAGAGCATACGCTGCTCGTACGGATCTGAGCAGTGCGCGGCGCCTCGTTTCCTCCTGAGGGTAGGTCGTGGCTTACACGAAGCCCATTGGGAGCTTGTGCTTGGCGGGTACTCTTACATATCAATTGTGATTGATGGATGCAGACTGCTGGAGGATCAGGCACTTCTCTCCTGTGGGCTGGTAGGCAGTGGTAGCATGAGCCGCACGCCACGTCTCGTAGCCGGCGCCTATTAGTCTCGAAGCTGCAGGATCTCCTTGTAGCTCGTGCGTGGCTGGCATCGTGCCTAAGAGTGGAAGGATGCTTTTGTAGGCTTTGCGGTTGCCGTCTTTGCGCCCCTCGACCTGACTTCGCGAGGCATAGTACTGCTTCTTGTGCGCAGCTTCGAGTATATGATCATCACTCAACACCCTCGAGCGCATCACCCTTCAACCCTCAACACCTCCCCCACCCCCATACACCTAACCACACACCCCCTATCATTCCCCCCCACCTCGCCCTCCTCCAACATCGCCTGCACCGCCTTGGCCGAATACTGCCGACTCTTAATCCAACTCACGCTGATCCCGCGATTATCCTTCCTCTCATCATGCGCACTAATCCAATGCTTCGGACGCATCGCCTTGGCCAGCTCCATGCCCTTCGGCGCACCATTCGCCACGAGTCCGCCCATGAACCAGGGGTTCTGCTCCGTGTTGAGGCTGTGGAAGAGCGCGGTGATGGGGAGCGGGTCGGCGAACATGTTGTTGTGCGGGAGGTGCGCGGAGGTCGTGGGGTGCAGGTGGTGGTCGAGGTAGGGTTTGAGGGCTGGGAGGGAGATGCCGTGCGGGGTGTAGATGATGCTGAGGGCTTTTTCTTTGTGGGAATGCGTGTATGTTGTGACGGATTTGACGCTGAGCTTGCTGTCGCTACGGGAGCGGGTTGCTGGACCAGCTGGCGAGAAGGCGGGAATGGGTGGTGGTGCTGGGAGGTGGTGTTGCCGTCCGGATGCGTCGGTCCAGACGGGCTCTGGGGAGCTGCATTTGCGTGCTCGTTGACCGTATGATGTTGTTGGACGGTCGTCACCCCGTAGAATGGCTTGCGATTTTGACCTTTTGATCGACCAGGTCGACTTGGACTTGCGAAGCTTGTGCGGCTGGTCACTCGTGACGGTAGTGTGGATGCTTGCAGCTATAGACTTTGCTGTGGTCGGCCGGAAGACGTCGAATGGCTGGTCAGCGTCTTGGTCTACGGCCGAGAGCAGTGATCCGGGAGGGCGGTAGGTTATGCCAATCGCGTTGTGAAGGGCAGTGATGTCGCGCTTGGTCGGGATGTTTGCTATCGTGATCTCGCCGGCAGACGAGGTCGAGGTGTAGGCTGGTAAAGGTATCCTGGTGACGCTGTGCTGGCTTGCCGGACTGTATGGCTTCATGATCTCCACCACCTCTTCATCAAAGTGCCTCCACGACTTGATTTTCTTGGCTGCGGCTGGCGTAGCAAGTATGCGCGCACTGGTGTGGGGGGGCAGCGAGCAGAGAGTCTCTCTGTGACAGTGGTCCGGCTTGTCTTGGCTGATGATGATCAAGTTGGGAGTCGCATCCAGCTCGGCCAGGCTGCGGATCGCGCAACCCGCCGTGTGATGCGATATCTGGAAAGTAGGATGCAGCAAGGATGAGCTGCCGCTCAGCCAGGGATCGACAAGAATGGTGTATGCGCCTGGAAAATGGCGGCTTGCCTTGGTCTTGGGCGCGAACGCCGGCGCAAATGCGAGGAGGAAGGTGGTATCATCGTTGAGCTTTTCGATCGTGACTGCCATCTCTTGCTTTTCGGCTGCGGGTGCTGTCTCTGCTGGGAGAGCTCATCAATGCCTAACAATTCGCTTCGGTGAAAGTCTGAGCGTCGATGAACGCTGCGCGCGTTCTGTTCTAGCTATGTAGCCAATGCGAGGCCAAAAGGGGGAGTATCATCAGTGTTGACATGGTGAACGCGGCCAATTTAGACCTGTCGCACGGGTGCACAAGGCCGTCAACAGATCTGGGAGGCCAACCTGGTGTGTGTAACACCCGCTGAAGGGAAGGTCCCAGCTCAGGTCAATGCGAGACAATCTTGCGACGAAACGCAGTATGAACTCGAGTCGATCTGTGCTGAGCCGTGTGAGCTCGAAAGCGAGGTGACGAAGAAGCAGAGACTCCAACTGAATTCTTCCGTGAGGAACGCTTGCTGGGGTTGCAGGCGATCATGGTACAGCGAGAGCTGCACGCATGCGTCTTTGGTGCATCTGCGGTTTGAGGGTGGACGTTGTTTGGCTAGACCCAGAAGCAAGACGAAGTCAATGCGTGCGCGGGTGGCGCCCCGGTCGAGGTCGGCAGGAATTGCTCTCTCGCCCTGCTATTTCGCAGCATAACATTTGCGACCTATAACAAAGTCTGGTTGTTTCATTGACGCGAAGACGCAAGTCTAAAGGCAAATCCCTACTCGTGAACGTAGAGTCTTTCCAATTCTCTCGACATACATCTTGACATGCTGCAGCGTCCCGGAGGCGACGCCGACGACTCATTCCAGCTTCTGGTTCGTATGATAATCCCCAGCCGAGCGAGAGTATTGACTCGCAAGTTTCACGAGATGCTTGCAGTGGACCGTAGAGCAGGACTCGAGAGCTCTCACGAACGCTATATACATGCTGCCATCTCTCCTCACAGAATCGCAGGCCCAACCAGCCTAGATGTTTGCTGTAGAGGCTGGTGGTGACCTGATGACCACGGCATGCGCAAGGCGCCGTTCCAAGGTTTCAAGTCATCGTTCCTGCTCGCCGGTGATTGGCCGATATGCGGAAAGAGCGGGTACCGCAGTCGGCCGCTCCTTCTCTCAGCGAGCGCGGGGTGCCCCCCTCAGTCTGAAATCAGAGCTTGCCTTGAGCGCACGAGCAATGCTACATCATCACTCACCAAACGGAACAGCCGAGCCACCAACAACAGTGCTATAGCAGAGGAGCATAGCAGCAGCAGCATACCTAGCGGCACAAGCATCGCGGCCAATGACAGCTTGGCCCCTCTCATCCATATATCCAAGAAGCTGCGACCAATCCTGAAGCTCAGCGCAGTACAGCTTCATTCCAGCAATTGGAGCAGCCTGCTAAGCGCAAAGCTCACTCCCAGACAGCTCCTCTCACCTTGCTGCCCACCTGGCCTGCTGGGCAGCTTCTCTGTGCGTTCATATCTTATGCAGGTGGCCGACCTCTTCGTGAGCGATGCCACCTCGAGCCGGAGCTGCTCTCACTGGGTCTTTTGCTGTGTCCGACGCCAACCTTGAGGTCGTCTGTCCCTTGCACAACCAAGATGGCTCGTCGTGTAGGAAGAGATGCCTTGGCGTGAGTCTACCTTTTTACTACTAATACCCATCATCAAAACCCTCCTCTCGAGCCCCGCCCCGCCGTTCAAACACACGCGCCCGGCTCTAGATACGGCGTGTAGTAACAATGGCTCGCCCAACAGGAGAAGCGCTACCGTTCCATGCAGGAGCACATCCGCCGTGCTCACCCCGAGTACTACATCCCCAAGCTGCCCGCAACGAAGGAGAGCTTCGATCTCATGATCAACACCGCCCCGCATGAACGTCCACCACAAGACACGCATGGCAACCCGGTCCAGCTCCCTCAGCAACAGCACTCTGACCCGTCAGGTCTGTCACCCGCCTTCAACCTTGACCACGCAGGGCTGAACCCGTACGAAGGGGCCTATGGCGCTTTCGGTCCGCACGATGGCGGCTACTATCCTGCTGCCGACCACACGGCGGACCCGGACGCGGCTGCGATCATGAACAACATGCATGCGCAGGCGATGAGGAATGCCGACGAGTACCGTCGCGGCTCCCTCATACCTCCGTCGGCGGCGGCGGCAGCGTTGGCATCCCTGGCGTCGTACCAGAACACTGGGCGGCACAATATGGACCCTGACTGGGGTGGAGGCGACACGGGTGGCATACAGGTAGATCTACCTTTCCCTGCGTTCCAGTTGTCGCCGACAGTCACTGAAGCGGACTTTCTTCAGAACTTCTATGCCAACCAGAACCACGACTTGAAGAGTCAAGACCATTTCAATGTCGATCCTGCGCTAGAAGACAACACCTTCCTCCACACTGACCACACAGGCGGGATGCACGATCCCAACTCCTTCAACCCGCCCTCTTCTGCCGGGCATGATCACGCGCTCCTGTCCTCTGACGGCATGCACCGCTCCCCGCCCGACCGGCCGAGCACCATGTCAGCCCTGCAGCGAAGCGTGAGTCGGTCTCATGTTAATCGCCCAAGAAAGAGCAGTTTAAGTCAGCAAGCGCGGTTGGCAAAGCATGAGCGGCGGCGATCGAAAGACCTCGGCAAGAGGAGCAGCGGAGACCGCAAAGCTTTCTCAGCAGAGCCTCTGTCTCTTGGTAAGAGGTGGGAGGATTTGATAGATGCCGCTGCGAGCGCCACGGAAGAGGAGGGCTCAAGAGATCTCACGCCGGTAAGTCTTTCACCTGTGGGCTGACATACATTCTACCCAGGCAATTGACGTTGAGCAGATCCCCGCCTCGCCGTACCAAAGTCCTCAAGTGAATTCGAGAACCTCGTTGCCGCCCTTTGCAATGGGATCGCAGTTTCAGTCGTTCCAAGCATCACCTCTCAATCGCGCTCTCACCCCTCCGCCCGCCGACCCGAACAGCACTGCAGGTCTTGCCGAACTTCAGACTTTCCCGTCGGTGGAGTCTTCGCTTTCTACCAACATGTCGCATTCGCATCACAACAGCGCAGACAGTTCAGGCAGTCAATTTCACATCATGAACCCAAACAGCATTACCAACAGCTCGAATACCTCGCCAATTTACAGCGCAGGCAGTGGGCTGGGTGCGGGCTCAGGAATAGGAGGCCCGGTACAAATATATTGCTCTGGCTGTAGGAGGCTATCGGTGTTAAAGGACAGCTTTGCCTGCACAAATTGCATATGCGGGCTCTGCGGCAATTGCGTGGAAGCCATCATTAGCGGGCAGTCGAGAGGCAGGATGAGCATGTGTCCGCGGTGCAATGGCATGGACAGCTCTTTTAAGCCTTTTCAGCTTGACATTCGGTGACGGCGCATATAAAAAGAGGGGTTGAGTTTGGCTGGATACATTGGTGACGATTGATGATTTGATGACACAAGACTCGAAAACATGGAGTTCTGATTTGGGTACAGTGGTTGCTATACTGTCGTTGCATCGCGAGGTGTTGGTGGTGGCTGCTAGGCAGGATACCGGTGAAGCGCCGGCAGAGCACGTTGGTTCTGGGCCGAGCTGGCGGGTTGAACGAGAAAACTAGCAAGGCATTCATTCCAATGCTGGGCGTTGGGCTGAAGGCGATGCGTTGCGTTGCATTGCAGCGTTCGTTTCTGCTGTAGATATTCTGCTGCTGATGGCGGGGACGGAAATGCCTGCCATCTACGATAGAGTGGGAGTGAACTATGAGTGGGGCTTAAGTAAAATCAAGGAACCTTCAGGGATCTGAGGACACTGCACGAGTTCCATCACCCATTTTCACAAGAAGAAGAGCAGGTGAGGTGCTTCTCCAGTCCTCGGATCCTGCTCCAGCTTCATGCATGGCGGGGCTGCACCTTCCCCGCTTGTACTTGATGCAGGAACGAGTGGCAGGCAGGGATGGAAGCATTATTGCTGCTCTCAACCACTACTCAAGGGTATTGTGTACTCTGATCACGTCAGCAGGTTGGCTTCGATCTGGCTTCCATCTTGACGGCACTTCAGGAATTCCTGTCACACAGCCCACACAACACCAGCCATTTGCACCCACAAACCACAACACCATGGATCCCTCCACCTCCCCATCAACCTCACCACCACCCACGCACCCGAACCCCCCTCCTCCCGCTCCCACCTTTTCCTCCCAACCCAAAAACTTAGCAGCATGGGCTCTTCAACCCAAATCTCGTCCTCTCGTCGTCGGCTCCGCGCCATACACTCCCCCGCCTCCCGACCACGTGGTTATTCGCGTCGTCGACGTGGCTATCAATCCTATCGACTGGATTATTCAGGAGCAAGACATTTTCGGCATGAAGTTTCCGACGCCGTTGGGGTGTGATTTGAGTGGGGAGGTTGTGGAGAGGGGGGTCGGAGTGGAGGGGGAGTTGGGGGTGGGGACGAGGGTTGTTGCGTAGGTTTTTCTTTTTCTTTTTTTTTTCGGGTTGGTTTTTGGATTGATTGATTGGGGGTTGGAGCTGTGGAGGTTGAATTTTTAGCTGACGATAGATGTGACCTAGGCATGCTGTAGGTATGACTAAGGATCCCACTTGCGCCGCGTTCCAGAAATACGTGGTTGTGCCCAAAACGGCCGTCGCGGAACTCCCCTACGCCATCCGCACGGTCGAAGGCGTCGTGCTACCCCTCTCCATCTCCACAGCTGCAGCGGGGCTCTATCAGCAAGGCTTCCTCGCCCTCCCCTACCCAACCACAGAGAAGCAGAACCGCAAACCCCTCAACCGCACACTGCTCATCTGGGGCGGCAGCTCCAGCGTCGGGTCTTCAGCTATCCAGCTCGCGGTTGCGTCGGGCGCAGAGGTCGTCACGACGTGCAGTCCGAGGAATTTCGAGTATGTCCGTGGCCTTGGGGCGACGCACGCGTTTGATTATAGGGATGAAGGCGTGGAGGAGAAGGTGGTGATGGCGTTGAAGGGCAAGACGGTCTCGGGTGCTTTTCATGCTGTTGGGGGTGATGGAGCGGTGCAGACGGCGGCGAGGATTGTGGATCGCTGCACGGGAAAGGCGATTGTGGTTACCGTGAGGGGGGTGCCGGAGACGGGAGTCCCGGGGAGTGTGAGGGTGAACGCGATTGCTTCTGGTGCGATTTTTGGGAATGAGGTCGGTCCCTATATTTGGCGGAAATTTTTGCCCCGGGCGTTGGAGAAGGGGGTTGTTAAGCCGGCGCCGCAGCCTTTGACTGTGGGGGAGGAGTTGAGGAGTGTGCAGTTGGGATTGGATAGGCAGAAGAAGGGAGTTAGTGCGAGGAAGGTGGTTGTGACGAATATTTCTAGTGGGACGTAAGGGAGTGGTTTGCATGCTTTTGAGTTTGATGGGAGGATGGATTTTAAAATATTAGTTGATGTTGAAAGCGAACGTGTTGATGCATAGCCCTATCAATCCAGACAAGACCAAAACCACATCGAATCCGAGCCATTAGAACGCCTGTCCTGTCCCCATCATGAGTCCTGTCGTCCATAAACCAACCCTCAAGCATAACTATGCGTACTCCTCTTCCCACTCTTCCTCCCGCTACTACTCCCATACGCGTCCTTCTTATCCCTCACCGGCAACGTCGCCGCACTCCCCTCCCTCTTCGCTGGCCTCACAGTCCTATCGCTGCCCGCCTCCGAGGACCTCTTCTCGCTCCGCCTACCCTCACTCCGATGACTATGCGAGCTGCGTCGGCTAGAAGCAGGCTTGCTGAGATCCACGCAGGAGATGCTGTCGTCTGGAACTACCGTCCTCATGTCGCCGAGGCCATCGGATTCTTCTGCGGGATCGATGTCCCAGCCGTTGCCGTGGGAACTGGGGAGGGGTTTTTGCGCGGCGGAGAGGTAGGTAGGGGCGAAGGAGCCGCGGCGGGAGGCCGGGAGGGGGAGGTCCTTGGCGGAGACGTAGGACGCTGGTTGGGAGGTGGGGAGTGGGAGGTCTTTGGCGGAGACGTAGGAGGCGGGTTGGGAGGTGGGGAGGGGGATTTCCTTAGCGGAAACGTAGGAGGCGGGTTGCGAGGTAGGGAGCGGGATTTCCTTGGCGGAGACATAGGAGGCGGGTTGCGAGGTAGGGAGGGGGACGTCGATGGCGGATTCGTAGCGAGAGGGCTGGCGCGAGGCTTTGATCGTGCTTGCGGAGGAGCGGCTGTCGGGGTCCCGGTCCCGGGTGCTGCGGTGCGAGCGGTGACTTCGGTGAGAGTGCATGCTGACGCCGCTGTCGCGGCGTTTGAGGTCGTCTTGAGCTTCGTCGTAGGTGGATCGGCGGGAGCTGTGGCGGGATGCTGAACTGCGTGGTTTCTCTTCCGCCGCGGAGCGACGTTCGCTGTAGTGGCTTGGTTCCTGTCTTGGCGGCTCCTCGTCGAAGAACCGGTAGTCGCTTAGACGTGAGATATCGCTTTCTGGACGGCGACTGAAGCGAGAGAGAATGCTTTTCGGCTTCTCCTCCTCGACTCTGGATCGTGATTCAGTGCGACGGGAGACAGTGCTCTTAGCCGGCTCGTCTGGTGCAACGGACCGATGCTCTGTGCGACGGGAGACAGTGCTCTTAGCCGGCTCGTCTGGTGCGACGGAACGATGCTCTGTGCGGCGAGACGCAGTACTCCGCGCTCTGTCATATTGTACTGATGTGCGACGGTCGCTTTGCTGAGACCTGATACTGCCCTCTCTCTCGTCTTGAACAGAGGTGCGGCGGTCGCTTTGGCGGGATATGATACTGCCCTCTCTCTCGGCTTGTGTAGAAGTGCGGCGGTCGCTCTGGCGGGATGCGATACTGCCCTCTCTCTCGGCTTGTGTAGAAGTGCGACGGTCGCTCTGGCGGGATGCGATACTGCCCTCTTTCTCTTCTTGTACAGAAGTACGGCGGTCAGATCGATGCGATGCCGCGTCGTCTGCGACACGCTCACTGCGGCGCGAAACAGTGCTTTTAGGACCCTGCTCTTCCACAGTTGTTCGCTGCTCAGTGCGGCGAGATGCTTGGCTCTTGGCCTCAGCATCTGCCTGATCTGGCGCACAGCTGCTGTGGTGCGACTCGACACTGGCTGGTTTCGGGGCTTCAAGCAAAAATTGGCTTCGGTCTTCGACCGGAAGCGTTGCTGCCCGTTTGATGGTCGAAGTACTCGTCCTACCGGCCTGGGACATTGGAGCATACTCTATAGCGTCGATCGTCCTACTGCGCGCCGGTGGTGGTGGTTTGCGAGCTGAAGTGATGCGGCTGATCGCTTCGTTGATTGAGTCGTTATCATTGTAAGCAGTCGACTGTATCGCACGGAGAGTTCTGGCCAGGCTGCGAGGTGGAAACCGCCTGCTGATGTAGGAATCCGTTGTGCTAAAGTTTCGGTGGCTAGGGGCGGCGGTCGGCGCATGCGACTCTGTCACGCTGAAGTTCCGTCTTGGGCCCTTTATCGTCGATGCTTTGGCGGTACTGCCAGTCTCGGAAACGTGAACCTCAGTGACAGCTTTCGTTGAGGCTGGGCCTCGCATCGACGCAGTGAAGGCCTGTTCGGCCTTCTCATTATCATGCTCTGCTTTCGTCATAGCCCAAGCTATTGTTGCGCCGGCCGCCATTCCCAGAATCGTCCCAAAAATCGCCTTGGTTGGGAATTCGGCTGTCGAACTGGCCACGGGAGCGGTATTGACTCTGCGCACACTAGGAGCGGGTGCCGCTGACCTACTCCTGATGGACTTTGATGCAGAACTCATCAGAGTCTTGATGGTTTCAGCGCGCGACCTCGCGCGTGACACTCTTGAATCGATGGACTGGGCGTCATCCTGGATACTGCTTGCCGCGACGCCCTTCTGCCAGGTCAGGACGCGGCTGTTTGACACCTGAGACACAGCATCGGGCTCTCCTTCATCTTCAGCAAAGCCTCCTTCGCGATACACAAACTCAACGACGTTGCCATCCAGGTCTTCCACAGCAGCGTTAAAGACGGTACACTCGCCATTTCGATAGCTTGGTGCTCCGCTGGGATAAGCTCCTGCGTGCAACGCGTTCGCGTAACAACTCCGAACGTCAAGGCGACGATCTGCACGAAAGGCGATGTGAGCCGGAGACACAGCTTTACTGCCAATTTGTCAGCAAACGTATAGAATGTCTGGACGTATTTGCACTTACCCTCGAGGCTCTTGGGTAAGGAAGAAGTCCGGCTCGTCAATCCCCAGACCAATGGAGTCTCCGCTCTGCCCAATATACCGATAGCCAAGAGGTTGCAGTGTGGCCAAGTAGAATGAGGCGGCGGACGGTATGTGGGAAACAGTAAGGCCAAAATGCGAGACAGGCATATCGTTGTACAAGAATTAGACTGTCCGCAGGCTAAGGCGATCAGCAGGTCCAAGGAAGGGTAGGTTTACAGCAACTACAGATATATAATTGCAATATGAAAAGAAGAATAAGAATAAGAATAAGTCAAGTCGAGAAGTGTTCAGTGCAGTGCAATGATTCCTTGTACAGCAGTACAGTGAGCAGAAAGTCAAAGTGACGGCAGTGTAGAGGTGAGAGGAGACTTCATACAAACCAGCTCCACGCCCCCGGCTGCCTGCCCTGATCGGTCCAAGAGGCCACTCGCAGGATGCGCGCTCTCAGATCCCGTCCAGCGGAGGCCTGCGACATCTGACGACCCTGGTCAGCAACCAGCGTGGTCAAGTTAGGTGAGGCAAGCTATAGCAGCGCTGGTGTCAGCACCGTCCCGGCGTTACCTCAATCTCCACTCGCGACCAGTCTGTCGTCAAAGAACCCGGAAAAGAACCTTCCTCGATCGAGCGTTCAGAGGCACGTATAGGAGTTCAGCGCGTGGCTCGCCTCGCTCGGGACGCTCATCAGCGGATTCCTACTGGGTGGTTTCAAGCGGCGGAAGATCATGCTGCAGGAGACGTCGAGGCAAGCGCCGAGAGCGTGCCACGTCGAAGGCTAGAGCGAGAGAATACCGTGAATGGTCGGGACGGCGCGATGTATGCACATGAAGCACGCGTGCATGAAGCGGCTCGTTTGCTGGTTGTTGGGTGGGTCCAGACGCCGACGTGGTTGAATAAGAAGAAGTGCCGGTGAGCATGCGGCTCAGATGGTACGTTTGAGTCTAAGACAGCGAACAGCATGTGTCGCGAACGGCTGTCAACGCGAAGTGAGGTCACGCAAGCACATGTGTGAGATGAAAGCAGAGAGAGGACGCATGCATGCGTCGCAGTGCTATGGTCTTGGCATCTCGGCTAGGGTCGGGAGAACAATTTACGCACTTCGGCCCAGCTTAGCTGGCAAGGCCCCATCGTTGCACAACACACCGCCGTGATAACGTGACAACGTACTTATACATACCGCCAGGTCGCCCGCAGTCGCCTTATCAGTGTGGCCAGCCTCAAAAGATGGGCCGACGTACATTCTGAGAGGTTCACTGTTGAGGTGGCTGGATAGTGCTCTCAGCGACTCATGGACTTCTGCAAAGCAGAACAACGGCCTCGCACCGCTGGCCTATCGGGTTTATTGAGGCACGCGGCTGCCTTCTCACCTATAATCGCTGGTCTTGCAGGACGTGAGCTGACACTTTAGCTGGTCTGCGAAATAAGATGTCCATCGTTGAATATTATGACGACTGTTGAGTAACAGCATCTTGACCACCAAAGCGGTCAGCGACTTCTTGACGTCTACAGTACACACGCTGACATTACAGGGAACCCAGCAGGCCTGGCAACACTATTTTGTCGTTATACCTCCAGATCTGGCTCGAATCATGAGCTCCTTGCCATGTAGCACCGGTCCACCAAGTATTATGCAGACCCTGCAGGCTCTCCAACTTTGTGTAGAAGCCCTTTTCAATAGCTTCATTACTGACGGTCAGCTCGAATGGATCTATTAGCAGCGCATGTCAGTCCCGATCATCGTGTCGCTCAGCCAGAGTCCACTTACTGTGCGCATTGAAGCCCACGAATTCCGGTTTCGTCCCATCATCAACATGGTACCCCAAACCCTTGGCCAGCCGCTCGTCGTCCGCCAGGATGCGCGACTTCACCTCTTCGTCCGACAGATAGAATGGGCTGGAGTACCATGCAGTCCTCAGCCCAGGAATGCTGGCAGGGCCATTAACGTATTGACTCGGGGAAGCCGGAACACCAATGGTGCGGCGGGATCCAGGTTCGACACCGAGACATTGTTCGGCAGGCCAGCATTCTTCAACACGATGTCCCAGTAGTACGAGTTGTTGAACTGGCCAAACAGAAAACGCTCCTGTTGAGTGAGGTCCAAGAATGGCTCGAGGTTTTCAAGCGTGGGTGGGATCGAGATTACAAGCTTGGAAGCCTTGATGATGAGCTTGGGACACTTTGGAGTCGAGGCCCAAACTTGCACTCCTCTCTCGCTTCGCACCACCTTCGTGACCCGCGAGCTCACGAACGCATTGTCTCCCAGCCTTGCCTGTGCGGTATTGTATATTTCCTGATTGTTATGACTAGCCGACGTGATGAAGCCTTGCGTTCCGATATTCTGGATCGTGGCAGCCGAAGCGTACTTGAACACATACAGCATTCGCTGGTCAAGAATGTTCCCAACACCCTGGAGATATTGCCACAGAAGGTAGACGATTGATCCGAGATTGTACTTCTTTGCGAATTCCCCAAAAGTGAGTAGCAGATCCTCCGGTACTGGTGAGGGTAGGTTGTACCCGGTGGTGATGTACGGATACTTGGCCAGTTCAGCTATATAAGTCTGGAATCCAACTTTGGGGTCGCCTGCGGCCATCGGATCCACGTTCAGTGCAGAACCTTTGGCGAAGTCGGCAAGGACTGTGTTCGGGTTGGCCTGATCACCCACTGAGGTCGTTGCGATGTTTAGCGAGGCGAGATAGTCCCGCACATGGCTGGAGCTGCCGTCGAAAATGACCACGCCATAGTCGAGACTGGCACCTGTAGCCGGATCAATGTATGTGTCGACATGACCACCGAGTATATCCTGCTTCTCGAGCAGTGCCACAGTCTTGTTTTGCTGCTGCAGCCGTATCGCAATATTGGTCCCACTAGCGCCACCACCAATCACTACTACGTCCCGTTCCAAAATCGCGACTCCATTCGGTTCGGAAGTTGCAGTGGTCAAGCAAAGCCTTGCTAGTGCCAGGAGGGTCAATACCAATCTGCCCATTGCGTCTGTCTAGTCTCAAATCTCTCAGGGTAAGAAGGACATATTTCCAGCAGCGAGCGGTAGGAGATATCTGATATCTGTTTGTCTACGACGACATCTTAAGTGCCGTGCGCAAGTTATGTCATTCCGTCAACACCCACGAATTGCTCATATACAATGCAAGCATGTCCGGCCCAGGGTCCCCAGTGCGAATTCATCGCGAGTGCAATCCTAGACAGGCTTCCGTTATTACGTGCGGCTGAAGGGTGACTGCAATTGCAATGCGAGACGTTATTATGCCAGGAAGCTTGGCGCCAACAGATGAGAGCGAGCTATGGGCTTCGATACTCTTGGCATCCAAGACGAGTAAGCGAGATGGAGGGTGGTCGTCTGAATGCCCTTCAACGCTAAGGCAAACGGGTTCGTGGTTTTGATTCCTTGGTCCATGGCACAGCTGGGATTGTGTATCCGGATAGATCCTGCTCAGCAGGTACCATCGCATGCTGAGGGGCATCTCAAGGATGGTGCAATAGCACCGGCAGTCCTGGGAAAGTGCATAAATTATGCAGGATCAATAGGGAGATGAGCGTGTCAGTTCTGCCAAGTCACGACACTTTTCGCTCTATACAGGCGCATGAGTCGCGTCTTGTTTTGACCCCCTGTTTGGTACTTTTGATCTGCTCGCTGCAAGATTGCAGACCGTGCCAGTTTTGTGATGCGCTTGCGCACAAATGCCGTTGTGCATTTTCGCTGAACATTCTTAGATCAACACGTAGGTCGAGCTGACATTGAGTCCACAGTCGTAACTTGCTCAAGTCTGATGAAGTTCCCAAATCATTCAAACTCAATGTGGAAGTGGGGTCCCTCGATCTACAGTACCTAGGCAATAGCACTGTCAGGCCCACCATAGCATCATTGAATGGGTTTGAGAATATACCGTGAAATGCTGTGTCCTGAGACCATCAAGGTAGAATCGTGCCTTCCGGATCTGCCATAAACTCGAGATAGAAATGGCTGCACACTCAGAGGTTCGGACCGGCCACTGCCTGTGCAACGCAGTGGCCTATCAACTCACTGGTCCCTCCACCAAGCCTATCTACAATACTGTCTGCCACTGTATCAATTGCCGCCGAGTGACAGGCTCCGCACTGTACACGGCTTCCATCCTACCAAAAGAAGTAAGTGTCACACATTTCTACAAGACGCCGCACGTCTTCTCACGTCAGCCCCAGGGTTTCTCAATCACCAAAGGAGAAGAACATTTGACCACCTTCACTGACACGAGTATCGACTCGGGCACCAAGCTCTTCCGCCAATTCTGTAGCAAATGCGGATCTATGCTGTTCGCTCGCACGCCTTTGTGGGATGAGATTGTTAGTTGCTCCGCCGGCACACTTGATGATTTTGAAACAAACTGGGAGCCAGATAAAGAACAGTATTGTATCAATCGAGCGAAGTTCGTGGAGGAGATGAAAGGCGTGGCGGCTGAGGAGAGATGGAAGAGGGGTGTTGGAAAGGTTGAAGGTGGGCTTAAGGCACCTGCTAGCTGGTAGAACCATGCCGAGAGCTGACTTCTGGTAATTGTGACAACTGCTTCTAACGTCATCATCGTCGTCGTGACGCCTGCTGCAGACCGCCATGCATCTCTAAGTGTGCACGTTTAGATATTTTCAACAAAGTGTCTTCGCATGATGTTGACATCGAGCTTCCTGGACATACCACCAGCCTGATGTTGCGATCGCAGCCAGCCATTACTTGCAATGCGAAGCGTACTTGCCTGATACTTCCTGTTCTGCCGAATGCTCAACGCTACCAATCAGCTTCTCCACACGCCAAAATGCCGTCTAGATGATGTCCCAAACTTCCTCTGCAGCATGACAAAACTTGCTGCATGCTACAGAGGCTGACAAGCTGTAGTTACTGATACTGATTGCATCATCCTTGAACTGGTCGGCAAAGGTATCGGCGCCCTTCGCCATTGCGCCAATGAAGACGCATATGCTCTCCTTGGGCCCCAGATCCGCGACATAATCGCGCACACGCACGACTGGCGCATCGAATGACAGCGTGACCTTTCTGCAGTTGGGCGGCAGGTGGTCCGTTATTGGGTTCCGAATGACCTTGAGCAGCTTCTCCGGGCTCGTCGTCGATCTGATACTCAGTGTGTGCAGAAGCTGGACCATGAGACCAGCAAATCGCTTGAACGTACGCGGGATACGGACAGTCGGGCTGACCTCAATGAGGACGCCTTTGGCGGTGTGGATGTAGATTTGTAGCTTTCCGGCCTTGTTGACTGGCGAATCGAGGAGTGTGAGAAGGCACTGATGTGTAATGTCCGGTCGCGCATCACTAATGTCGCGGTTCATCTTTCTCATCACGCCAATATGCTCGTCACTGTTGAGCAGGCTGTACTTTGCTGCATCCTTGCCGTTCGATCGCGGATTGTGAGGGTTGCCTTGTGATGCTTTGTACGTCTCGAGCGATGCGTTGGATAGCACGACGATCAACCGCTTTGTATCTTTGTCGCTAGATGGTATCGGATGCGCCTGCTCAGCAACCAGATTTGGGAGTGACGGCGGCGGAAGAGATTGCGTCTGGGTTCCTGCAGTACCGAAAAACTGATTAGTCGCCATGGCACGACCTTGTTGAAAGGTGATGCTTTGCTTGATGTTGAGGAGAAGTTGTTGATGTTCAGGAAAGCCTCTCCAAAACAGGACGAGCGCGCAAGCTCGATGTTGACTCGAGAGCAGCACAGACCCCGCCTTCCAGCAGCACATGCGAAAAGAGAGTGCACCTACTCAGTCGCTTGGTATCGCGTCCACCAGAGCTGGGTCGCCTGCCAATGAATTCTGCAGCTCCTCCGTTGAGTTGCGACTTCTCCGGCTCTTCTATCTTTACGCCTTCATTTCGAGGCTGCTCCTCAGAGGCTGACATGGTGCTTGCAATGATCGTCTGGAATCGGCAGGGAGCTACGATGGTTTGCGCCTGGTTGACGTCGCAAGTCTCCTTCACAAGATGTTGTGATCTGTCGTGAATGTTTTCAAATGTTGTGGGTATGTCAAAAAGCAAGCCTATTGCTCTAGACTCGAGCTACGTTTTGTTATTAGAGACATTTTCTCGCTGTCCGAACAAAGTCGAGATTTGGCGAGTCCGCCAAGGCCCGAAGCCGGTGAGATGTTTCCCCTTGGGTCGCCTCGGCCTCTCAGGTCGAATCGCTTCCTGTACTGCTTGAGTCTCGTCGAATGCGCAAAGGTAGCATTCATGTTGGCTATGGGGACACGGCCGTAGACAATGTTGGTGGTGGTTACACTTCATCACATATACAAGGTAGGACCAGGCAAGGACGTCGCCCTATCGGCAAAAGGCGTCTTTTCCGTCCTCTTCTACTCCCAACATCGCTCATCAACTAAAACCTCGACTACCCATGCTGGCTCGTGACAATTGATCAAAGCTATTAATTTCGGCGTCCTCACCATGGCAGCATCAGAGAAAAAGCCAGAAGAGCTAGAAAAGGCCAAGCAGCTCAACCATGTACCATGGGGCAATCAGTACGAGCGAATGATCTCAGGCATGCTGTAAGTATCGCAGCCCTAGTACTGTCCTTAAAAGTATGAGGTGTTGATGTGAACCAGATACGATGCTCAAGACAACGCACTAGCCACTGCTCGCTTCAGAGGTCGAAGATGGATGCACAACTACAACAACGTCTATTTTCCTCGAGATCCCGATGCAGACTTCAGCACACTGGAAGCTGGCCGTCTGGAACTACTGAAACAGCTCCTTGGAAAGCTAGAAGGAGGAGCTTTCATCGAGCCTCCCTTCTCCATAGACTACGGCTGCAACATTCGACTAGGCGATCGTTTCTACTCAAATTTCAACCTCGTCATCCTCGACTGTGCTCTTGTCTCTATAGGTGATAGATGTATGTTCGGACCAAACATTAGCATCTTGACCGCTACACACGAAACAGAGGTCCAGAGTAGAAGGGATGATGTGGAGTATGCCAGACCTATTACAATAGGAAATGACTGTTGGGTTGGTGGGAATGTGGTGGTCCTCCCTGGAGTGACTATTGGGAACGGATGCACAATCGGAGCTGGAAGTGTGGTGACGAGGGATGTGCCTAGCTGGAGTGTCGCAATAGGGAGTCCTGCACGGGTTGTGAGGAAAGTCAAGCCGTTGGAGGATGTGCCAGAGAGGAAGCATTGATTGCTGCGTTGGCCGATCACGACTCTTGATCAGACAAACACAAGCTTCATATCGCCAAAGACAATCAAACATCTGAGCTTGCATTTGTCTAAGCATATGTGCAACAACAGACGACCGAAGGGTCATCTGCTAGACCGATGACTTGGTGGCGGCCCCAACAAAGCTACGATATATTCAGCAATTACAGTACGTGATGAAATATACGCATGTGTAGATGGTCTCACCCGCTATATCAGCTGAGATGTCGGAGTGGTTAACGAGTCAGACTTGAATCACCCATTCTAGTTATCTGATGCCTTCGGGGTATGGACGACTCCACGATCATTTCCCTCTACTTCAACTAATAAAATCTCTAGCGCGCAGGTTCGAATCCTGTTCTCAGCGATATCTTTTGTTTTGGCCATCCGTGCCCATGGTTATGTCGACAGGATGAGCTGATGAGGTGAACTTTGTCCAGAAATTTGTTACTTCCTATTTGAGAATTAGCGCCTTGGCACTACGATGTGAACTCCTTGACTCCATTCTCCTAAACATCATTTCTCTCCAGCTGTTGGTGTGCACATATCTGTAGAAGCAGCGGCGGCATATCTTTTGATCAGATCGAGATCGTGCGCGGCACATGTGCAGTACCTGCGCGAATATGCTGCAGCTTCCCCGCCAAACAACAATGCTTTGACGTCGATCCGACTTTGCTCCGTCCATCATGTTCCCTGTCACACCCACAGCTGACAGCAGAATAATTGCTAATGGAAGTGTAAGGTCATCCCAAGCTCACTCGGATGGCCTCTCCAGATGGCGCGTACAGCCCGGCAACGCTTGACAGCACCCGACAATCATCCAGCGAGGCAAATGGCTTTGCAGGGCTGCAAAGAGTGGGAAGCGACTATGCCGGCAGCAACTCCCATATCCAGCTCGAGGAGCCGGCACGACCGCAGCTGTATAGTCGAAATACGATGAGAGGAGAGAGTAGCAAGAGTCTAAGCGAGGCGCTGCGATTGGCCAGGTCGCGAGAAGAGCAAGAAACGCTGCTTGGGGATGATGAGCAGGCAGATGATGATGGATGTTATCCCCCTAGGCAGAATGATGAGCCTAGAGCGCCAAATCCGCATAGGAGCTTGCCCGTGTACACGACAATACACAAGATCAGACGGCTAGTGATTGCCAGTATAGGTACGCGGGCAGAACATGAGGCAGGAACAGAACAGATAGCTGATGAATGCATATATAGATGATCCATATTCCCTCGACCAGCTTAAGTCCCCTCGCATGAACGTCGCTGTCATCAGACCACTCGTTGATCACCTCTACGATCCGGACGACGTCTCCGTCGTGTACTGCTTGCTGGTCAACAGGATCCAATTCCTCCGAGAGCAAAGCTATCAGGCGCACCACCAAACCGTAAACATCACCCGAGCTCAAGTTTGCGAACTCATCGCCTCTCGCGTCTTGCGTCGCTTCGATGAAGACCACGAAGGAAGGGAGGGTCTGTTGATGCTGGCCAACGTACTCGTAGCAGGCTTCGAACCTTTTCAAAATGCGCCACCGGAGATTGCTAGAGCACAGCGAGAAGTGCCACACTGGACGGTGCGGTGGGGTTGGGCGCGGGAAGAGCACATGCACATGCTCACCGCTCTCGAAGTCGCTATCGTCTCAGAGTCAAAATCCTTCTTATCGACTTCAGCCTGCCAAAAGATTGTCGAAAATGTCTATCGAGGTCGGATCATCTACACGCCCACATCTTTCATCGATATCCTGCCAGATCATTACAAGAGTCGAGGCATTTCCCTTTATGATCCAAGGAAGGCTCCGATTCTGAACCAGTACCGCTTAATCGTGCCTCGGACAAGGAACATCATCGAAGGCTGCCAATTTGCTGTCTTGTTGGCTTTGTACGTCTCGATGATGGTCAACAAGGCGCACACCCTAGGGCCTGAGCATCTCAAATTCACAATTGAAGAACTCGTATTCGACATCTATGCGATGGGATGGGTGCTCGACGAGATCGCCTCCATTTGCGAGCATGGCTGGACGGTACACACCGAGAACTTGTGGTCATTTCTGGACATCACATTTGTGGTTATCTTCGGGGTCTACTTTGGCATACGGATACACGGCATAAGGAATCTAGATGCCGGGCAAAGCAAGTTGGCAATAGACGTCATCTCGATGGCTGCTCCTATATTGCTGCCTCGCTTAGCTTTCTGCTTGATGCCGGAAAATATGCTCTTCATCTCGCTGCGAGCCATGATGGCGGACTTTACGTTCCTCACGGTGCTGGCGGCTTGGTGCTTCGGAGGTTTCCTCGTTGCCCTGCGATGGCTGAGCGAGACGCAGGATGGCTATGTGCGGCATTCCGTGGTAACGATCTCGAAGTGGATGCTCTGGATCTGGTTTGGCCTTGACGGCACTGGGATTCAACGCAGCGCTGAGATGCACTGGTTTCTGGGTCCCACCTTGATGATCACATTTGCTTTTCTAGGCAACACCCTGTTCTTGACGATCCTGGTTGCCATGCTTTCGAACACATATACGAACCTGGCACAAAATGCAACTGCAGAGATTCAGTTCCGCCGCGCCGTCCTCACATTCGAGGGCGTCAAGTCCGATGCCTTGTTCGCTTACCGCCCGCCCTTCAACGTTCTCGCTCTCCTGATTCTGCTTCCGCTCAAATGGATTCTTACCCCAAGGTGGTTCCATAAAGTCAACATCACCGCCGTTCGCGTTCTCAACGCCCCCTTTCTCGTGCTCATCACACTCTACGAGCGCCGCTACCTCTGGAAACGATCACGTCTCATGTCGCCGCCACGGAAGCATAGCTGGCTACAAATGTGGGAGCGTTTCGGAGCCCATGGCTCGTTACAGCAAGTATTCGAGACTGAGCCGCCGCAGAGCGTCCTTGACGAAATGGATGACGTCGATGATGTTTTGGGTGTCGATGAAGATCTGGGTCATGGGGCCGGGAATGAGTACTTGCATGCGTTGAGACGGAGGAGGGGAAGTAGGAGTATGAGTGAGTACAGCGCTGGTGGCCTGAGTAGAGGAATGAGTCGAGATCCAGGGCAGAGGTTTGGGCTCGGTGCATGGAGGCGCAGAAGTGCTACGATGATGAGTACTGGGACAGCTACAGGCGTAGATGGAGCGGCAGAGGTCTAGATGCCTGTTGGAATGTAAAAGGTCCATCGTTCCTGGCATATTCCTTTAAGTAGGCTGCGGTGCTCTAGCATCAGATGCCTGGATTGTGCTGCCATACCCACCCGTGTTCTGTCAGTCCTGCTCCTCCAAGCAATGTGGGTCCTGCATCGGCGCGGTAGTATCCCGTTCCAGCGCGTCGCGTTGGCGTGTTCGCGCTTTCTTGTGATCCACCTCCAAACAACGCTCTTCTTTCCTGTTTCTTCCTCACTTCGTTCTCGCAACCTTCGAAAACTCACACCGACTGAAGCGCAAGCATTTGATCAATTGACGGCGAACGTACAGCATCAGCTTCATCAAATACACCGAGCACATCCAGACCAGCACCAACAAACGAACATCCACAATGGCGACAGTATCTTTGCTCAACGTTACTGTTCGCAACAACCCAGCGCCGTTCAACGCGCCCTATGAGTTCGAGATCACATTCGAGTGCCTTGAGCCGCTCCAGAAGGACCTTGAATGGAAGCTCACATATGTCGGCTCAGCTACTTCGTAAGTCTGCGATTTACTGTCCATCCCTTCACTTCAGCACAACTTGCGGACCATCCGCTCTAGGCAGCAATGGCTCTTTCTGCGGCACAGTGCTGACTCACGTGACAGCTCCGAGCACGATCAAGAGCTCGACTCGCTTCTCGTTGGCCCAATCCCAGTCGGCGTCAACAAATTCGTCTTCGAAGCCGACCCGCCAAATACCTCGCGCATCCCTTCCACCGAGATCCTAGGTGTCACTGTCATCCTGCTCACCTGCTCATACGACGATCGCGAATTCGTCCGCGTCGGCTACTACGTCAACAATGAATACACGGACGAGGCTTTGGCTGAGGAGCCGCCAGCGAAGCCTGTCTGGGAGAAGATCAGAAGGAGCATTCTTGCAGAAAAGCCGAGAGTGACGCGATTCGCGATCAAGTGGGATACTGAGGAGAGTGCGCCAGCCGACTTCCCGCCGGAGCAGCCGGATGTCGATCAGCAGGAGGACGACGGTGCAACGTATGGTGCCGACGAGGAAGACGAGGAGGATGAGGAGGAGGGTGCAGAGATTGCTGATGGCGAGGAGGGCGCTAAGGCGAAGGTCGAGGGCGAAGACCATGACATGGAGGGTGTGGAGGCTAATGGCAAGGACGGCGAGGACATTGACGACAACGCTTCAGAAGATCTTGAAGCTGAGAGCGAGGAAGATGACGAGGAGGACCTGGAGGATGATGAGGCCGAGGAGGAAGGCGAGGGCGAGGCAGGGCCTGGTGGCGACGACATGGAGATGGATGATGGTAACACTGCTGCGAAAGAGGGTGTGCAGCATCAACAGCATCAAGCTGATTTGATGGTGCACTAGACCTGCACGGAAACTCGTTGCTCTAAGGTAGCGCGTTTTGCAGCATCTGTTGGAGGAGACGAGTAATATGCGCGAGCATTGAGACAATTCTGGTGTGGCAAATCGTCGCTGAAATATCGATACCGACATACTACTACTGCATACTGTGATTGGCGTGAAGCAGCGGCGCAGGAATTGAATCGAGGCTACGGCTTGATATTGGTGTTTGGGTAGAGCGACTGCTTATAGATGATGAACCGACATTAGACGATCCAATTGCGCTCCGCTGGCTTTGATTAGTCCCAAGTCTGAAGCTGGCGCTATACCGTTCATGGCGAATGTCTCGCAGAATGCTGTGGAAGCGGCTCTCGGCTCCAGACGTACCATCTGCTTGGCACACTCTGGCCACAACTGACAAGAGTGAAATGCTGCAGCCTCGTGGCGCGTTCGCAGCTGAACATGCAGCTGCCTTGTCATGGCAGCTATTTTCGTGCCCGCACACATCTTGTATGCGGAGCTTGTGCGTGCCCATACCCACCGTAACGCCTCGCTAGCAAACAAATGCCGCCTCATGCTCATCCCATGCTTCTGACAAAACCTCATGACAGACTTACGCAGGCTGCTCGTACGCCCTCTTAATCATCCTTCCAAACTGCTCAAACTTGACATTCTCCCTCACCGTCGTCGATCTCGCCTCATTCTCCTTGTTCAATGGGATCTTGACGGTGTCGCCCTCAATCTGCCATCCGCAGACCTCCTTAATGAAGTTATCAAACTTCTCCCCACTCAAATTGAGCCACGACTCCAGCACACTCCTTTGCACCTCCTGCATGCACTGGCTGACCACGACCGCGATCCGCACCCTCATGATCTCTTCGAAGCCTTGTACGTCTGCTACGAGATCGGCATATAGGTCGTCGGAATCCAGGGTGTTCCAGAAGTCGGTGTACTGCGCGTTGTTGAGCTGCGTGTGTAGGGTATTGAGTTGTCTCACTGCTTGCGCAAGGCTATCGCTGGCGGCTGTTTGTGGTGCACCTTTTGTCTCTGCTAGGACGTAGGGTGGAAGGAGAGCGAGGGCGAGGGAGAAGTCGGGAGAGGGGAAGACGGTAAGGGTCTTGACGAGAATGTTGGTGGTGGTCTCGTCGCGGGTGAGGTGGGGGTTGAACTGGTAGCTAGTCGGCCAGTCAGCAACGTCATTCCAGTGCTGAGTTGTTATGATTGTGAGCGAATAATGTGTCGTGGTATCAGATAGAGCTAATATCGACGGAACATCAAACAAGACCGGGTTCATTCGGTCCTGTCAGGTAATAGGAAACGTGTATGTTTGATCATCACAAAACCCCCCATATGTGTATCACCTGGTGATGCCACTTACAGCTTCAATAATGCCAGATTCGCGTAGCCATCGTATGTCTGGTTTTCGCACTGCTGCGCAACGTATTCCTGGAAAATGCCAGTGGTCTCGGGGTTGTATCTGTCGAGGCCGTTAAGGATCGTGTCGATGTTCTCTGGCCGCTCAGGCGCGTAGTCGAAGGCGACGCCCATATTGACAGTATGAGTTGGTGGAAAGGGTGTCGAAAAGGTGCTGGTCGAGAAGAGTAGTGCTGTATGTGTCGTCCAAGATGTGCGCTGGACGAGTCGCAAATTCTGGTCCAATGATACTGCCCCTCAGTCGGAATCTTGGCGTCCCCTAGCCTCAGGCAGCGACGGTGTTGGCATGTGAAACCACGCAAGCTCCAGTCAACTTGCTTACGTTGACATGCACATGGACACTCTGTTCGTGCTTGATGAGAGTGCGCATCTCGATCGCCCGCCTTGAGCTCCCCTAGCCTGAGCCACCTTGCTACGCAATCATGGCTCACCTCCTCCGTGGCAAGCAGGCAGGCATCCAAAACGATTTATCATTGGGACTTACACCGGATCTCTTCAATGTCGATGATCTGTTACGGTACGGCATCAGCAGTCAAATCTGTGCGCTTGCATACGATCCAGTGCAATCTCTCCTGGCAGTAGGCACCAGGCACTCCCAATTTGGCCCGGCCCAGGTCTATGTCTTTGGTCGCAACCGCATTCAAGCCGTGTTCCCAATACCGGCTAGAGGCGGAAATGTCTCGACACTACAATTTTGTGCTGATAAGCTTGTGTGCCTGGATAGCAAGCACGACATCTCGATCTACTCCCTGGAGCTCAAAAATGTGCTAGCATCCTACTCTCCACCAGGACAGGTCTCGATATTATGCACAGATCCAATGCTCGACTATGCTCTGCTGGGCATGCAGACTGGAGAGGTCGTTGCCTTCGATATGGACCGTGAAACGATGGCACCGTTCAAGATTCCCAACCTTTGGAAGGAGGTCGAGCCAAGGGCGAAGATGTCAGTCGTCATTAGTTTGCAGTTCCATCCTCGAGACATTGGAACGCTGTTGATTGGCTACATGCACGGCGCGGTGATTTACAGCTTCAAGCAGGCGAAAACTCTGCGGCATTTTGTGTACGAGGTCCCGCGAGGTGCGCCAGGAGGTGATGGCGACCCGGCAGGTCTCAATGTCATTAGAAGACCCAGATTGTCGCAAGCCGTGTGGCATCCGACTGGCACCTTCGTCATGACTGGCTATGAGGACAGCTCAATAGTGTTTTGGGATACTTTGAAGGATGGCCGAATTCTGATGGCGAGGACACTTACAGACACAAACGTTGCCACTCCTGGTGCAGTGCCTGTCAATCCCGCAGACACTATGGCTGTGAAGGAGCCCCTATTTAAGCTCGCTTGGTGTGCAAATCAGGATCCTGAGGACACTGCTATTCTGATAGCTGGTGGGCAGTCCACGCAGTCGCCGACCAAAGGTCTGACACTGTTCGAGATGGGACGCACGCCCGTCTATGCCACTGCAACGTGGGACGTGCTAGTCAAGTACTTCGATGAGCCGAAGCGACAAAGGATTTTGCCCACGCCGCCAGGCGCCGAGGTCGTCAACTTCTGCTTGATACCACGAACGTCTCCACATTTTGCTGGCGCCCATGATCCGATTGCCATTATTGCCTTGCTGTCTTCAGGCGAACTATTGACTTTGAGCTTCCCGTCTGGCATGCCAATCAGTCCAACAAATCAGCTACATCTGTCGCTGAGCTTCGTGCACCCGTTCATCAAGCGAATTGCGGTTGCTCAGTCCGAGAGAGAGCGATGGCTAGGTCTTACGGAGCGCAGGAACCAAGGACCGCTAATATGCAAAGGAGGCGCCGAGACACCGCGATCAATGAGACGACACGAGAACAGAAACATCGTACAGACAGTACATGCAGACGGCACGATCAGGCTTTGGGACATAGGTCACAACGACGAGCTTGAGAACGACAAAGTGTTGCAAGTAGACGTTGCTAGAGCGGTGGGGCACTTTGATAACGCCGAAGTCACTGCCACCAGCTTCTCTCCCTCAAGCGCCGAGCTAGTGGTTGGTCTGCACAGTGGTGAAGCTGTCGTTTTCAAATGGGGTGTTAATAGGCATGCGGGACGCGAACCACCAGCACCAGGACCAAATCGGCCAGGTGCGTTGACGAGCATCATTGATCGCGTGGAACCCTCCTTAAGCGAAGGCTTGGTTCCTCTCACACTTTTGGATCAACAAGATGGACCTGTCACGGCTGTGCGGATGAGTGAAGTTGGCTTCGTAGCGGCTGGGTTTGAGGGCGGCAGTATAGCAATCATTGACCTGCGCGGCCCAGCTGTCATCTATAGCGCCTCCGTGGCCGATCTGAGCAAAGCCAACCAGAAGGGAACATTGCGACGCAGAGGCAGTAGTGCCGCTGGCAAGCCCGAATGGGCGACTCAGCTTGAGTTCAGTGTCATGCAGCTCGAGGGCGAAGACTACAGCAGCATTCTCTTACATGCCGGCACAAACCTGGGACATCTGGTATCTTTCAAAATTCTTCCAGATCCGAGTGGACGCTACGCCGTCCAGTTCGCCGGCTCGGTATCCTTGGACAACAGAATCATGAGTATCTCACCAATCAACGCGGACACAGGTGCGCCGGCAAGAGCTTCCCAGCAAGCGATGGGCGGCCTACAAAACGGACTACGAGTCAATGGGGCCTTAGTTGCAGTAACGCCAACCAGCATCCACGTCTTCCGTCCTCCGACATCGAAAGGCGCACATAAATCCTTCGACTCTTTCTTCTGCGACGCCGCGTCAATTGTTAGATATGTAGACCAGGGATACGCCATCGTAGGTCTGTTCGGCGACGGTAACGCTCGCGCATACTCGATCCCATCTCTCAAGGAGATTGCGACAATCAAGGTCTCACAGTTTCTTGATGTCCGTCGTTTCACCGATGCAGTCATCACACCCACCGGCCACATCCTAGGCTTCACAGGGCCGTCCGAGATGGCCCTCATATCCATCTTTGGTGTAGGTTCACCACTCAAGCTGAACGACCACGACAAGCTTTTCAATCTTGAAGCCCTCATCCCTCCTCGTCCAACGATCAGCAACTTGCAATGGGTCACCGGCACGCAGTACATCACGCCCGCAGACATGGACATCCTGATCGGTGGGCCAAACCGTCCGCCTAGTAAGCGCATGCTTGCGCAAAGTCGAGCTGAAGAGATTCAGAGAAAGCAAATGGAGCGCAATGCTGCTGCCGCTGGCGGTGCGGGTAGCGCATATGCTGCGGCGGCGAATGCGAATCTAGGGCAGGCAGATGAGACCTATTGGGCTTATATGCAGAGGCAGATTCAGGAGAGGACAGAGAAGCTGGGAATCATGTCGGATTCGAGTAAGTGCTGCCCATGTGAAATTGACGGTGAGCGTCTGTACTGACGTGTTGTGTAGTGAACAACTTAGAAGAGTCGAGCAGCAATTGGGCAAATGATGTGAGCAAGTTCGTTAACAAGCAGAAGAGAAATGCTGCTGGCAGTATCATCAAGGCGAAATTTGGGTTCTAGTCGCCGTGCTGGCGGGTGGTAGAGAAGGACTGAATTTGGCGTGGAGTATGGCGTAGCAGCATTCATGCCAGGCGTAGGTACTTGATCGATGCAACCACTTCAGCACGAATCCTACACCACTGAATCTGCCGTTCGCCTCGCCATCGTGCTCGATCCCTGAGTGGGCTATTCCCTGGTTTGACTTGGAAGGATGTCGAGGCGCATAGGCTTCCCCCTGTCCTTGAACATAAAGCTTGGCATTCTTAGCTACTGTCGTAGTCGGTTCTACAAAAAACGCCTCCCACGCGCCCATATCCGAATCCCACACATCCACATTGCAACCGTACATATTAACCAGCGTCCTTCAGTATATCTTTATTCACAAATTTCCAATGATCGTCCGCTTCGACAACTGCCACGCAACATTGATCACCGCACCCGTCGCAAGCACGTGTCCAAGGCCGCGCACGGCATCAATATTGAGTATGTATGCTGTCGATGATCAATTAGAAGTTGCCAGCGATGGTGCGCTTGGACAGTCTGAGAGCGACGTTGATAACGGAGGCGGTGGCCACAACGTGGGCAAGGGTTCTTGGTACGTCGAAGTTGAGGAGGTAGGCTAGCCTCAATTAGACAAGAACCTGCTTCCCTGAATGGAAAAGATCACTTACCTGGGTAGTAGACGAAGACCTTGCTGATGACGTGCAGACCGAGCAGGTTCACAAGAGGTTGCTCGCCCGGTGCAATAGCTTGAGTCAGAGCGGCAGTGAGAGCGAAGCCTGGGAACATCTCCATGAGCTAAAATAAAAGTCGTCAGTCCTCGTTCTTCGAGTTCCCAAGCAAGTCAGCAAACTCACGTTGTAGTGAGCAGAGTACAGCCTCAATGGCAGGCCCCTCAAGCTCGATACCTGAGCTCTTGGCTCCTTGTTGTCCCTGCCCTCCTCACGCGCGGACGCCTGGCCAGCAGCGCTGCCGGCTCCAGAGAAAGCGTAAGTCCACGCAATGTACAGAGTGCTGAGCGCGGCGATCTTGCCGGTAGGCGTGACCTTGGAGTTTGAGCCAGCAGAACCGACAAAGGCGACGGAGCGGATGACGCCGTTGACGGCGCGCTCGAGCAGGCCGTTGGGCTGCGCGATGAAGCTGGTGACGGGCACGGCGGCGAGGAAAAGGAAACCGAAGGCGCCCATGGCGAGGCCGGCTGGGTTCTCGCTGAGAGACGGGGTTAGTTGACGTCTTAGGAGAATTGGACGAAGAGCTGCACGTACACGCCATCTTGCCTCAGCTTCTCAACCACGGTCTGCTCTGCTTCCTTTGCGCCTTCCTTGACTCTGCGGCCAGCTTCTTCGGCCTCCTCCTTGGTCCTCCTGGCAGCATACTGGGCATCTTCTCTAGCAGCAGTGCCAGCGGCCTTCGCAGCCTCCTTCGCGTCTACCGCGGCTTGCTTTGAGTCCTGAGCAGCATCGTGCGCCTTGTCCTGAGCTCTGTCGGAAGCAGACATCTTGATACGAGACTAGGAGCGGGATTGTGCTACGTGAGATGTGAAATGTGATGGGAGATACTGAAGTGAGGTGATGGGAAGGAGAAGAGAAGCTCACAAACTTGGTTACTGCTTTCCAGACTGTGTACTTTACTGTTTGCGCTATGACCGCATCGTCCTTAACTTACTTCACGATTGATCGGTGCTATGGAAGTCTGATACCCCGCGATGGCTGAATGTTTACCGATCAGGTTGGCTGAAGCGCTAGCTTGGAATTGCTGTATGACGTTGGATATAGCAGACTGTGATTGGTCACCGCGACGCGTCGAAAGACACGTGCGATCTGGTACCACTATTGGCTGCATATCTGCAGCCACGGTTATATATTATTGTCAGTGATAGACGCAGGGGCATGGAACATAAGACCGCTTAGCAGGCTCCTCGTAAGATTTGTGGGGCTTGGGCGGCTTGTTCATGGCATAGACGCTGTTGGCCGCGGAGAAAGAAGATCTCGCGTGCAGAGATCCATCTCAGTCAGAAATACCATGGACTGACGGTGGCGGACAAAAAGATATCGTAACTGACTGATTGTTGCTATGATTGATGGTAGCTTGCTCAGCGTGATGGAACGATGCTGCGATGATTGCTCAATGGTGGGAGCATGATCGAGTGCTCTGACGATGTTTTGGACCAGTCAATCGGGTGATATGCCTGAGGCATCGCTGGTCGCAGGTCGATCAATCAACCGCAAGACGCCTTATGTATAGCTTCAAGAGGGCTGCTAGAGGCTTGAAGTGTATCGCAACACCGCAACGGAAACAATATGGATGTGCGGACTCTCAAAGTGCCGGTAGCTTCAGGACGTCGTCCATTTCTGCGGCATAGTCTTTTTTGTCTTGGTGGTCTTCACACTTGAGCGTTGCCAGCTCTGCTAAGCTTGCCGGTATCTGCCAGCGCCAGTCACAACAGCCGTATCCTGCGCATTGTCGGCTTATTCACTGGCTTTCCAATGCAGAAACCAGCGCCTATAAAGCTCCATATCTCTATCGTGCTGCCCCTCAATATAGTACTTCCATTGATCCTCGTCCTTTCTGTACCTGCGGTTCGGCACATATGCAAGAAGACTGTAGTAGTTGTCACGGTGGAATGGGATTTCGAGGCTCTCCCTGCCTTCGCGTTCCAGGAATTGGTCGTCCTGCATTAGAGCGTCTGCCTCGCGGATATTGTAGAGCTTGCTCGGATGTGCTGTCTTGGCTGGTGCCGTGGTCTTGTTATGCCGATGCACGGGGACACGAGAAGGGAATCGTGTCTGCCGAAGCAGCGTCCTAGTGGTCGATTGGAGGTGCTTCTCCATGATCGCTGCGTGCACAAGCGGGCTGACCATAGCGCGCTCAACAACTTTCGCATGATCCTCAGTCAATTGGACGTTCCACTCGGGCTGGGTCCCACGTGGTATCATTGGAATAGGCTCCCTCCTGTCCAAGTTGTCCTGGAAGCTCGCGAAATCAAGTATCACATTGAGATTGTTCCAAGCCCACAAGCAAGCGTTACATGTACAAACGTATGAGGCGTCCGGCGCTTTGATGTGCTGGTATCGAGTGTGCACAATGGTCATGGCCTGTCGTCTAGGATGTTCGAGGACTAGTCTCGACTCGTGATCAAGTTCGGTCAACAGTTGAGGTAAGGGAAAGCATCGACTGAGTACCCGGTATCGCCGTTGCATGATATCTCTGGCGATTGCGCCCTCGTTCTCCAAGATGAACTCCCTCGTGGAATGATTTAGTTGTGTAAGGCGCATGACGTCGCTTGGGAGTACATGGCTCAGGACTTCTTGTGCAAGCTCGGGCGGCAGCTCCAGGAAGCTATGGATTTTAGATGCGGCTTTCTTCTGTCGCCGTTGCTGCTGCTTTTCGAGCCTCGCAGTCTTCTTCGAGCGTTTGATCAACGGTGCCGTGGTATCAACGAGTGGCTCATGCTCTTCGGCAAACTCGAGCTTCAGCTTCTCAGCCCTTTTGGTCATCTTCTTTAGACCAGTCCGTATGATGCTGTATTCTGCTGCGTCATGTTCTAGTGTTGTTTGTGTAGTCGAGTAAGCCGTCGCTGCCTGGCGGGCCTGTGAAGCTTGCTCGCCACGTCCCGCAATTGCCATCGTGATTGCCTGAATTTGACTGCCATTAGATGGCTGACCATGACCTGCATTGTCTGACATATCTCCTCAGCTTCGACGGAACGCTTTCTTATCTCGAGCGACGCAACACGAACATATAAGTTGATGCGGAGTCGACGACACCTGGAAGATTAACCTGGACACCGCACTAGCGTCGTTGCTGGTGGCAAAACAAGCCTTGCTAAGAGCTTGGCACTTCTAGGATGCCACTGACCAGATGGATGAGCACACCTTACCTCCACCAGAACCACCGTCAATTCTTACGCCACGACAGATACAGCATCTGGCGCATCAAGGATGGCTGTCCATTGGTCTGAAGCCGGAGTTGGTGGCGGAGCTGGAAAAGCTGTCCCAGGCATCAGCTGCTTTCTTCAACCGTGACTACAGTGAGAAGAAGGCTCTATATGCATCTAGCCATGGCACAGAACGTGGCTTCTATCATGTCGAGGGAGAGAAGGAGTATGTCACGGCGCGGCATCATGTCCACACGGAGACTGAGTTGGAGATGCATGCGGAGGAAGTCTGGCGGCAAGCAGCAAACTTCTTACACAGAATTCTGTGTGACATGAGCCGGGCTGCTGGCCTCGATATCCATGGCTGGGATCACCTTGTTCGAGGATCTTTGAATATGCCGGAGGATGACAGTAATATGCAAGACGTGCTGACATTGATGCGACTTTTTCGCTACTATCCTACCGCAGGCATTGCAGAGCAGCACGTAGATATTGGGCTTCTCACCTTGTGTGTAGGAAATGGCAAAGGTCTGCAAGTGCTAGACTGGTCCGACAAGAAGAATCCGATATGGATCGACGCGACCGGACCAACAGTACTGGTCGGTGACATGGCACGGGCATTGATGCTTGACCAGTTCAGAGCTGGCATGCATCGAGTCGTCGGCAATCCTGTCGGACGCAGCAGTATCATCTTTGCCCTAAGACCATGCGTACAGGAGCCGACAGATCTGACCAAGTTTGGTGGTAAGGGCACGGTGGATACGAGACAGTATTTCTACAAGATCAAGGGGTCGAAGTACAACATCAACGCCACGCATGACATACGTCAAAAGCAGAGACTGGCTCAAAGGGAAAACAAAAAGATCTCCAGCGACAAACCTAATGTTCCGGAATCAGGTTGAGCTGGATGTCCTCTTCACGTATCTAGATGTCCTCGCTGAAGGACGATGTACACTACAAAGAACATTCCTGGCTCGGTGATACATGAGGGCTGGACGCTACAGGAGAAATAGCTCTCTAATTTGATCAATAGGTCAATTAAGCATGTCATCAAGCAGTCGTCGTGTCACCAAGCACTCAGACATTCTACACAGTCTGGTGTGTCGATGAAGCACCCGTCTGATTGACAGTGAAAACCACAGCACAATCAATGACGCGGCAGTCAGGCGGAATTCATAAACGTCACATTACTGTTTCTTCCGTTCTATGTATGTATCTAAGGTCTTGGTTTTCACGTGATCCTGTTGTGCCGGCGCGCGGCATCTGTGACGTTGCCGATCGCGTATTCCAAGCTGTCCTCTTTCCTGTGAACACTTCTAGAAACACCCGACCATCCTGGCCCTCTTCATTGACGGTCATGGCACTACACACCCTTTTACTTGCGCGGTAACGACTGTTCTTTACGATGAGACTAGGATTGTACGCAGGCGCATCGACCGCCGCGGCGGCGGGATGTCTGCTGAAGGCCTTCCACCAGCGGCCTAACTTCTACAGCGCGACGGTCTACCTCTCACAGTCGAATGCATGCCTTCTGATCCTGACGAATTTGATTTTGGTGCTGGCGTGCAGTTTCATGTTTGGTCTGCAACGATTGCTGTATGGACGATTACGGCCAATCGAGATCGAGCAGCTGAGCGAGAAGGCGTGGTACGCGGTTCTAGACACATTGTTGGCGATACCCAATTTCAGGGAGGATGTTGGCGGCTGGCTGCTCACCATGTTCGTACTGCTCATAGCAGGAAAAGTATGGGGCTGGATTGGAGAGGGCCGAGTGGACATTCTGGAGCAACAACCACCAGCGAATCCGCGATTGTTCCATGCGCGTCTTTCGGCAAGCTTGATCATCAGCGTCTTGTTCGATATCCTGATGGTGAAGTTCTGCATTGAGACTGTAATGGCAGATCCAAGACCAGGAATGATGGTCATCTTCACGTTCGAATTCGCGATCCTGACTATTTTCTCAACATTCACGCTATTGAGATATGGTCTTAATTTGGTACAAACCAATATCGAGAAGAAACAGATGGAGGCTGCGTTGGAAGCTCGGAAGAGCGAGATACAGGCAGAAAGGCAAGAGCAGAGACGGCAGTATGAAGCGTCGAAGGATTCGGAGACGCCCGCGCCTGCACCAGAGGAGGGTCCGATTGACGTGGATGAGAACGAGGTAGACGTACCGGGTTGGGATGCGAAGAGAAGGTGGCTATTTGGGCTAGAGGTTGTGACGGACTTCTTGAAGCTGGTCATCTACATTGTGTTCTTCACCATAAGCATCACCTTCAACGGCCTGCCGATGCATATCATGCGCGACGTGTACATGACATTTGCATCCTTCAGCAAGCGTGTGAGCGATTATGTAGCCTACAGACAGGCGACGAGCGACATGAACACGCGATACCCGGACGCTACCACTGAGGAGATAAGAGGCGATGCATGTATTGTGTGTCGAGAATCAATGGTTGCGTGGGGAGAGCCAGCGAATGTGCAGGGACAGGCCCAACCAGCTGCAGCTACACCAGCAAGGAGAGACGAGGGTTTGCGAGCGAAGAAGCTGCCTTGCGGACACATCCTGCACCTGCGGTGCCTGAAAGCATGGTTAGAGAGGCAGCAAGTATGCCCTACATGCAGAAGGCCAGTCATTGCGGCCCAGACTGCTACAACCGGGCAGCCTGGCGCACCTGGCGCACCAGCTGCTCCTGGACAACAAGGGCAGCAAGGTCAAGCGCCTCGGCCAAACAGAGCAAGATTCTTAAACTTGGGCCCCGTTCGAATTGGATTTTTGAATGGACCTCCAGGCCAAATACAAAACCTGGTCAACCAGATGCGCAATCCAAACGGGGCACAGGGCCAAGATGGTGCTATTGCTGGAGCATTACCTGCGCGCCAGCAAGGGCCAAATCATTTGGGTCTACAAGTGCCGTATCTCAATGGTGCTGCTGGGCAGCCAGGCGTCCTGCCAACAGCAGGAGGTGCTACGGCAGCTGTTCCGACGCAGATTCAGCTCATGCAAATCGAGCAGAGGCTCTTACGCGAAGCGCACAACCTTGGCATTGAGCAGCAACAGCTGGCTACTCTCAGGATGATGGAAGCTGAGCTATCGCGACTGCGAGCTGGTCACCTTCCTGCAAATCAGCCTGTTGGCACTGCGACCGCGGCACAGCGGCAGCAGCCACTAGCAGTCCCAGGGTTGATGAACTTTGGTGCTACAGCTCCCCAGCCGCAGATGCCCGAAGTATTGCAAGGCAGCCAGACGCAGCAATTGAGCAGTGGCGCAGAAGGATTGCCGCAAGGGTTGAGTCTGCCGGAAGGCTGGACGCTGATGCCGTTACATCGCGCTGGCGACACTGGAGCAGTGCCACCCCAAGTGCACGTGCAGTCTGCCAACGGACAGGTGCCGCAACCGCCAATACAGACGACGACAAACGGCATGTCTGCAGGCCCTGCAGCACAACAGCCGCAAGGAGGTGCGGCAAATGGCAATGTTGGACCAACTGATGATAACGGTTCGCCTCTATTTGTACCAAGAGCAACGCCTGCCAACAACAGCTCCTCAACGGCTACACAACAGACTGCAGCTGCACCGACGCCGGCAGAAACATCGCCGCAACAATCACAAGAACCAGCAGCGCCAGTCCCGAGTCAGCCTCAAAACGATGGCAGACCCCCCTGGGCAACTAATGGCGATTGGAATTTCGCCGGCCAGAACGGCGATGCAGCGTCCAACGGTCATCCACAACCATCCGCGGCCGATACGACAACGTCATTGAATGGCGGACCCACCGCCACTGAGCAGCAGGGCTATAGTGGCAAGGGCAAAGCTCGTGCTGTTGAGGTCGAGGACGCACAGGATGAGAATAACTCTTGACGTGACTTGCCGCCGTTATTTGTTGATGAATTTGTATGCATTGATTGAGCGTTCGAGCGGCGTTTGTTTCCTGGACATTGCAGAGGGACCAGCCTTCAGCGAGGCAGCTTGAAGATGTCCAGCAGCGAGAGCGCATACTGATATGCTTTATGTATAATACATGCATGCAGGTGCATTTCAGCGTAGAGTTTACGTCCGCGTTTGACGGATGACACCCGCTGGTTTATGACTCCAACGAAGCTATCACATCAGCACTGCCACCGGCGAGCTAGGCCCCACTTGCGTGCCTTCTCACGTCCGTATATGACAAAGGCACCCTCACGGATGACTCGACCAGGGCTTCGATTGATATGATCCGTCGATTGTATCACTCGCGACGGACACATATCAAGTTGTCAGATCACACTGGTTACATGAGAACATGTACTGACGCTTTATTCATGATTTAGAGCCAGGTTTATCTCTGTTACCGCGTCCGCGTAGAAACAGAATTAACACAGTCAAGCCAACAACGACCATGACATCGAGAGACAACACATTCCGCGTCTTCACGTGTGAGCAAGCAGCTGCCTACGCCAGCGGCCGTGGCGGCTCCTATCCGGAACCACTCTATCAGACCATTTTAGATTACCATACTGGGGGACGAGACAGCGTACTAGATGTAGGCACAGGGCCTGGCAAAGCTATATGGGATCTCCTCAGGTACTTCAGCAACGCCATCGGCTGTGACACCAGCCCGCAGATGATCGAGCAAGCAAAGAAGGACGCGGTCGTCAAAGGCATGCAGTCCCGGACCTCATTCGTAGTGGCTGGAGCTGAGAATTGCACGAAAGCTATTGAAAGTGCGGGTATGGATCTTGCAAAGGTGGACTTGGTGACAGTCGCCATGGCCGCGCACTGGTTGGACCTACCCAGATTCTACGAACAGGCTGCCCGTGTGCTAAGGCCAGGAGGCACACTAGCGATGTTCACTTGCTCCTCGTTCTACGTCCATCCTTCGGCACCAAAAGCTCGGGAGATCCAGGCGCTACTCAGTGATCTGGAAGATAACGTGCTTGGACCATACATGACACCTGGCAATCAAATGAGCAAGAGTGGATACGCAAACCTGCCGCTGCCTTGGACTGTCAATGCACAGGAGCCTCTGTTCGACCAGACATCGTTTCGGCGAGCAGACTGGGATATGAATGGTGTGCCTTCTTCTCCGCCACTTGCAGATGGATTGACTGGGCCGTTCCTCTTCGAGAGGCACACATCCATTGATGAGATGGAGACCTCCTTCAGCTCGTCGAGTGCATTGATCCGATGGCGGCAGGCGCATCCAGACAAGGCAAACACGGAGGAGGACGCTTTAAGGGTGTTTGGCAGGAAGTTGAGGACACTTGTGGACGACCACGATGGGAGAGTGAAATTGCCTGTTGCGCCCAGCTGTTCCTTGCTGTTGATGAAGAATTTGTAGAGCATATTGGCGTATGGCTCGTGTCTTCTCGGCAGGACGTGCTTCGATAAGCAGGTCGAGCCATACAATATCTGTCCGCCGCTGTATCACATGCCTTTCTCGGTGTCCGTGTATCTATGATCTACAACAGCAGTGTCCTGGTCTTTGCCGACGATTTAATGGCTGCTGTTGGCTTCAGCCTGTCAAACCTGTCACCGTCCTGCAGTGGTGTGCGCGGGAAGGCCGATGCCATGATCCAGACCAACGCAACGTAGTCCTGCAGCACGGCGCCCTGTCGTCACCCGCTCGATTGTTTTAAGCACCCCACAGGCCCACTGAACTTCAATGGCACTGGGAACGTTGCGATTGGTTGTGCTTGATCTGCTTCGCCAATACTTAGGTTCAATGACGTAGCTTCGAACAGCTCAATGCCATCTTCCTTGACTCAAACCAGTTCGACTTGTCCACGAGCGGGAGGTCTGGTCGAAGTTGGCCTAGCAACTATGACAGCCTGTAATGATCGACGAGATGGCATCTGCATGTGCAGCTTTCACATGGCAGGCATGACGTATCTTCTAATATATGCCGCGAGCGCAGAATCGTATATACTTACCTGTAATTCCCTGGACAGCAGACTGAATGAACCTCTATACACATTGAACATCCAAAATGGGTCTGATCAGTAAAATTGAAGACAAACTCTCTGGCAACTCCGGCCAGCAAGCCGAGAAGCAAGCCGAAAAGCAAGCCCAGAATTACATGAGCGGGCAGCACAAAGGCTTAGGTGGTGGCTTACAACAACAAGCTGAGAAGCAATATGCCAAGCATGAGATGAGCAACGCCATGGGAGGAAGCGGCGGCAACAGCTCTGGTCTCAGTGGGCTTGAGCAGAAGGCGCAGGGCCTGTCACTGGGCTCAGGCCACGCTGGCTCCGGTGCGACTGCAGGCCGTGACGCCTCTGGCATGACCTCTGGTACTAGCGGAGCTTATGGAGGTACTGGTGGATCTGGTATCTCGTCTCAAACAGCTGAACGCTATGGAGCTCCTGGTGCTTCTGGCTACTCGTCGGGAACGACTGGCGGCTACGGCACTTCAGGCGCTACGTCTGGACCGACTAGCAACTATGCAGGATCCGGCTCAAGTTCTGGCGTGACTGGAGGCGCGCCTACCGCGGCGGGCGTCGGTGCTGGGGCAGGCGCGGTTGGTGCTGGATTGTCCTCCGGCGGAGGAAGCAGGTCGCACGACTTGAGGCACCCAGTAGGCAGTGGAGGCCAGAGCGGATATATCCCTCCCTCAGGCTCCGCTGTCAACAACCCCGCGTACCCAGGAAATGGTGGCCAGAGAGTGACCAGTGGCACTTCCCAAGGTTCGGGATCTAGCAAGACTCAAGCCAGCGAGCCCTACGATCCGTACAGCTCAGCAGGTCAGAGGACTGCAGCTAATGCTGCACCAAATGTTGGTGCTGCAGGTTATGGTCAGCCTGGTCAAGCTCTCACACACGACCAGCCACGCACTTCCTACGACGAGCAAGGAATACCTAGAACTGCCCACGGTGGCATCTCGAACTCGCAACCTGCCTCGCAAAATGACCGCAACTTCATTTCGGGTCCTACGTCGTACATGTCCAACCCTGAGGCTGTTCCGACCGCCGGCGGTCGCACCATTGGTGATGGCCATGAGAGCCACACTGGGCGTAATGCAGCGCTGGGCGCTGGCGCTGCCGGAGCTGGCGCATACGGCCTACACGAGGAGCAGAAGCATGGCCATCACCATGGTCACCACGGTCACCACCACGGTCAGTCTGACTCGACTCAGCCGGGCTCGACTGGCGGTGTGCTTCATCACGACAGCCGCCACGCCGCCCAAGGCCAGCCAGACATGATCGGCCGCTCATATGAACAGACACCCGCTTCGAACCAGCAGCATCACTATGGACGCGACGCCGCGCTCGGAGCCGGTGCCGCAGGTGCAGGAGCATACGGAGCTCATGAGCTGGGTCGGCACCATGGCCATCATGGGCAGGGAGACAATATCAGGCAGCAAGCTCAGACTGAGCCCGGCCTATCTGGTCAGAACTTCGCCGGACAGGGTGTTGGTTCGTCTCAGCCGCTAGGCAACCAAGGAGGTGCGTACAATCAGGGCGCTGTTGATGCTCAAAGAGCAGTGGGCGGCGCACCAGCCGCTGGCGCTTCGGTGACACAGCCCACCCAGAGCAGCACCACTGGCGCGGGCGTCCCCAGCTCAGCGTTCGATCCGAAGAAGATGGGTAGTGCTTATGAGGCTGGATACCGCGATGCTCTTGCGCATATGGAGGCTGAGCGTCAACGCCTGGGCCAGCAGTAGATGCTTCGAGATGTTTCTTGTTCAGAAGCTTCTGGTTAGTGTAGATAGACGACGATACGATTGAGATACCCCTTCGTATCAAAATCTACTCTCAATCTTTGGCGGTAAGCCGACTTCACCACCTGGTCGGCGATATCACCTTTTCCGCCCTAGACGCGACTTGTACCTCGGCTTGATCCCTCGGCCGCGGTCTGACCGTACCTAGAGCCCGTGTCGCGACAACGACCTATGAGCTCGGTGACAACGATAGTAATTTCACGTTGCGGCCGTATTGTCCATACTGAATAATGCTGTGGAACAGATCTTGGTAGTAACTGCAGCTTTTCAACCTTCACGTAGACTCCTTCACCTTCAAAGCCGCCCTCACCTCACACATCATGTCGAAGTATCCTACGCTTATCAAACCCCCGCCGCCTTCGGGCACCAAGGCTCCGATTGAAGACGTCCTAGAACTCACGCACCTTGAAGATATCAACCCAAATCTGTTCACGAACACCCGCCCTCTATGGCATCCCCCGGGTGCACGAGGCATTTATGGCGGAGCAGCCATTGCGCAATGTCTCGCAGCCGCACAGCGAACAGTACCGAAAGGCTTCCTGGCACATAGCATGCACTGCTACTTCGTCCTCAACGGCAACAGCGAGGTCCCAGTCATCTACCACGTCGAGCGAGTCCGCGAAGGCCGATCCTTCGCTACCAGAACCGTGCAAGCACGACAGCGAGGCCAGCCGATCTTCACGACAACCATCTCGTTCATGCGAGAAGGCAGCGGAGGCAAGCAGACGGTCAAGCATGCGGCTAAGATGCCCGACTTTCCTCCGCCTCTAGACGAAGAACCGGAAGATCAGCTTAGAGGCAAGCACTCGCCTTTCGTAAGCCAGAGAACGAGAGTGCATGGCGAGAAGGAGGGCTGGGAGCCTCAGCATCGGAGGACGAGGCAGTGGATAAAGGCCAAGGGCAAGATTAGCGAGGAGGGAGGGTACGAGGCACACACGTCGGCTTTGGCATATATGTCCGACTCGTACTTCATCGGCACGGTGTCGCGGGTGCATAAGCTGTGGCGGTTTACTTCTGGCAAGCTGCCGTCGGGCATCAAGCCGAATCAAGTGAAGTATATGCAGTCGCTCTCGGATGAGCAATTAAGGGAGCAGGGATTGGACGATGATATGGTTGAGCAGCTGCGGAGTGTGGAGGTTGATGCTCAGGGCAACATTGTGATGAACAAAGCAGTGGCTGAGAGGCCGGAGATCGGGATGATGGTGTCGCTGGATCATACGATTTACTTCCATAATCCCCAGAACTTCAGGGCGGATGATTGGATCTTTACGGAATGCGATAGTCCTTGGGCGGGCGATGGAAGGGGCTTGGTGCATCAGAGGATGTACACTCGTGATGGCGTGTTGATTGCGACGTGTATACAGGAGGGTTTGGTGAGGTTGAAGCAAGACAAGCCAGCTTCGAAGCTGTAAGATGGAGAAGTCAAGAAGATTGTACACGGGACCGAATGCGCGATGATGAACAGTGTAACGGAACCATTTTCTTGAGTACAGATTCAAGCCTAGGTTTTAATATTCGCCGCAGTGCACTGCTTGCTACAGTTACATGCTTCAGTCGATGGCGAGCTGCCTCTAGATACCGTCCAAGGGAGGCCGCACATCTCGACGCTTCAAATGAAGTTCACTCAATACAAGACGATATCTGACGAGTGTCTTGCTCATTCTGCAACGCCCCAATGACGATCAAGCTTCGCAATTGCGAACCCTGCCAGTCTCGAGTTTCAATGTAACGCCCTGCCACGCCAACCCTAAAAGTGCATCTACACGCTTTTAAATATCTTTCGCATGAGCACCGTGCTCGTAACGCCATCTATCTACAACATGACATGCCTCTATCTCTCAAGCTAATGTGCTGACCCGTTGGCAGTCCCATTGACCTGCTGTAACTTCTCCTGAGCCTCGACCGTTGCCTCAAGCTTGGCAACGGCATCCGGATCGCTCTTGGGCGCCCCAGACATCTCCTGTGCCAGACCGGCGATGCCTGGACCCTCTACCTCCAGGTTGCCAGTGTTCGACCGCTGAGGCCGAAATGGGACCGGAGTCGATGGTCTTGATGAAAGGAACTAAGTAGATTTGTCAGTGGTCACTCGATATGCAGGAGGTCATGCAGAACTTACTGAGCTGGCAGCGGACAGCAGAGCGAAGAGCGAGCTTTGTACCACATCCTCGTGGATGCCCACACCCCACACCTTCTGCGCCTGTCCATTCGCTGAGCACTCGATGAATGTCGCGGCTTGCGTGTCCCTCCTAGGAGCTGTGCCGTCGCGCTTCTCGATGGCATGTTCTTTGTAATCCGTGATATCCAAGTCCACACCCAAAGTCTTCAATGCGTTCGACAAAGCAGACAAGGCACCATTGCCTGTGCCCGATACATGGTGTTCTTTTCCGTCGATCTCAATGACTCCATCGAATTTGCGGCGGAGATTGCGATTAGATGCTGTCTTGCCATCTGTTGGGGGTGCCGGTGAAACCGACCGGTCAGTTGTGATGTTGTAGTCAACCAAGCTGAAGCGAGGGTTGCGGTTGAGGTGATAAGCTTCCACGAATAAGTCCTTGATCTCATTTGGCAGAAGCTCACGGCCAAGCATGTCTGTCTCCCGTTGCACAATCTTGCTAAAAGCGACCTGGAGGCCGCGAGGTAGATCAAGCTCCAAGGTGCGCTTGATGATCCAGGCCACACCACCCTTCCCGGACTGTGAGTTGACTCGGATAATGGCCTCGTACGTTCTGCCGATGTCGGCTGGATCCAGTGGCAGATACGGCATGACCCATGGATCTGTCGCAGTTGCGCCTGCCTTCTCGCGAGCCATGAAGCCTTTCTTGATAGCATCTTGATGTGAGCCTGAGAATGCGCAGACGACCAGCTGCCCGCCGTACGGTGCACGAGGATGCACCGGAATCTTGTTGCTCTTCTCGACGATGTCAATGACGCTTTCTAGGTCAGAAAAATCGATGCCAGGATGTATGCCTTGGGTGTACAAGTTCAAAGCCAGAGTCACCAGATCCACGTTGCCTGTTCGCTCGCCATTGCCGAAAAGGGTGCCTTCTACTCTGTCCGCACCTGCCATTTGCGCCAGCTCAGCTGCTGCCACCGCACAACCTCTGTCGTTGTGTGGATGCAGAGATACACAGACTTTCTCACGCTCTGTAATGTTCCGGCAGAAATACTCAATCTGGTCGGCATAGACATTTGGTGTGCTCATCTCGACTGTCGCAGGCAAGTTGAAGATGATCGGGTTCTTCTCGCTCGGGCCCCAAGCCTCCTTGACAGCTTCGCATATCTCAACTGCAAAGTCCATGTCCGAATCTGAAAAAGTCTCGGGGCTGAACTCGTATGCCCATTCCTCCACACCCGATTCTGGGTCGTCCTTGGTGATACTGCGGGCGTACTTTGTGCACTCGACTGCCAATGCCTTCGACTGCTCATTGTTCATACCAAATACAATTTGTTGGAAACACGGGCTTGTTGCCAAGTATAGGTGCAGAATAGCCTTCTTCGAGCCCTTCAAGCTGTCCACCGTTCTTCTGATCAACTCTTTCCGACATGGTGACAGCACTTGCAGCCATACATCATCCGGCACAATTCCTGGCGTTGTCACAAGCTTCCTTGTAAAGTCGTAGTCTGTTGCGCCTGAAGACGGGTAGGAGATCTCAATCTCCTTGTAGCCAAGCTTAACCAACATCTGGAAATATCTCCACTTCTGTTCACCGTCCATGGGATCGACAAGAGACTGGTTGCCGTCTCTCAAGTCGGTCGCCAGCCATCGTGGTACCTTGTCGAGTGTCTTACTAGGCCATTGCCGGTCTGGTATGTTCAATGGCTTGAATCGGCGGTACTTATGCGATGGATCTTTCAGCATCGGCATGTTCGCGACTGTAAAGCGATGAGGGATTGATTCAATAGTTTGTGGCAACTGAGCTGCACTTTTGGCACAAGATCAGTAAATCCTTCTTGATTGGTATGTGGTAATCGCAAAGATCAAGATGACTGTTCAAAAAACTCCCAATGACGAGTGACTGAATTTCTGACTCCAAATGGCAGCGGGGTAGCGGTAGCGGATGCACATGCAGGGATCCTGTGCACGTGCATGCGTGAAGTATTGGTGGCATTCTAGACATTGAGTAAGACGTAAGATCTGCGAGAGTCGATCTACCCATCCATGCTTAACACACGATATCGATCTAGCACAATTGCAAAGGCAGTCATAAGATGCTCTGTTGGAATGCGAGCGCTGATAGTGGGAATGATGAAAGACTGTACAGAGCCTGCGCTCGAAGCGTCAAGGGTGAGACTACTAGCCGTTCAAGCATGATACCAGTCCTCAAGTCAGGCTCTACCAGAGCGTGGTCAATGGCACAGATGTTCGCGAATGTACGTCAGACACATGGGCGCTGGGCTTTTTTCATTACAGGACATTACAGTTTCTGATTACATCTCCAACTTCACACCCTCCCTCCACCCGTCCAAACAATCTGCACTGACTCGCTTACAGCAGAGCAGCCAGGGCACCAAGGAACAGGACCGCAGCGCTGCCCGAGGTGCGGTCAGCAGCTCCCGTGTAGGCGGGGGCAGATGAAGTGCTCTTGCTACCAGAGGCGGTCATGGCGGCAGTAGATGAAGCCTTGCTGGTGGCAGCGGTGCCAGTGGCGGCGACCATGCTCGTGGTGCTGTTCATCATGCCGGCGAATGGGCAGCCGCTGGCCTTCGCAGTGCCAGTGGATGCAGGGCAAGAGGTGCTGCCGGTGGCCATTGAGGTGCTGTTGCTGGTGCTGTTGCACTTGCCAGGTGCGACGACTGGGTAGTAGGCGCTGTAGTCGGGGTTGGAGGCAAGGGGGCAAGATGGCTGTTGGATCCCGTCAGTCATTGCACGACAAGCGAAGCACGAAGCTGTTACTGGCACTTACGTCAATGCAGATAGCCTGGGGCTGCGCCGCCGCACCCGGCAGAATAGCGACAGGAGCAGAGTCGCGGTAGTCGAACGCAGAGGTCAAGGCGTTACCGACGGCCTGAACATCGCTGTCCGTCACGCCGAAGCTCTTGGCAGACAGACCGACCTGCTCAATGAAGTACTCAACCTGGTAGGCATTGAGGTCCATGTACCTGTGCACCTCGTACATGCTGCAACGAACGGTCAGACCTTGGAAGCGTCTCTCACAGCGTAAAGCGGGTCGACATACTTTGTGTTGCCTTGGTAGGCTGGGAAGTCGGCAGTGCCGTAGCCAGAGCAGCCGAGCAGTGCGCCGAAGTACTCGTACAGGTGGGTGAAGAGGGTGCTGGAAATGGATGTTAGCGATCGAACTGCATAGTACCTTTCATCTATGTTGATCGAGACGACTCATGGAAGACATACTTTTGGTTCGTGGAGCCGTCCAAGAAGTTCACGCAAGTAGGGGTGTTGTTGCGGTTGGTGGACTTTAACTCAGCGTCGAAGTATGGCAGGAGGTTGACGGCGGTGCCATTGTAGGTGCCCGGGACAACGATACCGTTGACCTTGGTGCTGGTGGTCTGGTTGCCGGTTCCAGCACGGTTGACAAGCGCAGTCAACAAGGCGTACTGGTTCTTGGCGGTGTTGTCGGTGAATAACGCAGTGGTGTAGTAGTCGCAAATCGACGTGTTGGTCGGGCGCTGAGCAACAGCAAGGCCGGCGACCGCGGCAAGGAGGAGAGCTGGGGTATACATTATAACTATGTGCTGACGTATAAGTCGTACGGCAAGAACGAGTGTGGTATGAGACGAGAATCGACCCAAGTACTGGAAATATAAGACAGATGGGCGCGCGCGGTATCAGGTGGAATGTGGGCGAGGGCAACAACAACAATTATACTTATACTCTTGAGAGCCTGGAACACCTTCTCCGGATCGCCCGTGCCATTACACATCACAAGTGTGATTGTTGCCCGCAGGGACCGCAGACTACTACTAGTAGCTTGTAACAGGAATCATTTCACTCGGCATCGTGACCTTCCGCTGAGGAGGCATGAGACCGGCTTGGACCAGTCCCGATCAATGCTTATTGAGATTTTATCAGATGGTGGCTGTCGAGTTATCAGATCTTGGTCGAGACGATCCTCTGAGGTCACTCGGAAGCATTCCAACCCGAGCATGGGAGGTCCAACACGATATTGCAGCACTGTTCTTCAGTCACAACGAGTCTTCAAGCACGAGTCACCAGACAAGAACCCGCTGTCCAGCACAGCATGCATGTTGCAATTCTACGGTCGAATACTCCGGTCAAGCGGAGTTGGTGATACTACCAAACTTCGATACTCCACCTCATTAGCTAAGCTTTGCTAGTTGGATAAGCTTAACTTACTAGGATCTGATTGGGCAAAAGCAAGTCGAAAAAGCTCCTAGAGACTTCCGCTGCGTGCCGCTTGCGCACCTTACCATAAATTGGATGACACTCCTCTGGGGTGCGGAGTGACATACCTCATCGGCAGTCTGGACGCTTGCGAGCTATTATTGTGGCACCACGTGAGGAGCAGCAAGAGACTCCACATTGCCCCTGCGGCGGAAGACGGCAGGTCTGTTTGCACATGGTCTGTGTCAACGGCCATAGTCTGATTGCTTGGCTCTGGGGTTGTTGTCTCGTCAAGAGTCCATCATTCATAGCAACGGAACGGATGAACACGGCACGGATTCAGAGCTGTGAGCAATGACAGTGCTCGAATACAATAGCTGAGCATTTGTTTATGGGCGTGCACTAGGGTGGTACTCCCCTCCTGTCTGTGATCTTGAGGCTGCCTCAGTCAACTGCCTCCTCTAGATCGATCAAGCAGTCACCTGATCAGTATTCGAGTTGAACGCCAGCATCATGATCGGACGGCGACGCAGAGCGCGCAGTTGAATCTCCTACCAGATAGATGTGATATAAGCAATACACTCGTCGGGCAGCAAAAGAGGTCCCCAAATTCTCCCATTACCATATGTACCGCCAACACACGTGTCAATGGTCCTCAATGATAATGTCTGCCACGTCGAAAGCCAGCTCCGTCGAGTGCAGCTTTTGCAGACACGACGTAGCCCGCTACGTCGAAGCTGAGAACAAGGACACCGGTTCTTGTTTTGTCCGGATTCTCAGTTGCTCGCCCGGCTCCCAAGCTGAACGCTGCTACACTGCTGCACTGTTACCCGCATGGAATGCATGAATGTAATGATAGATGCCAGGATCGGCAATCCGCTTATCGGCAAAGCTGACTCTTGACCCGTGGATCGACTGTGATCCGGATATTTCAGTCGTCGGGACGAAACGCCCACTTTTGCGTCTCTTCTAGGAGCATTGTTGTCACCTCGCTGCTATAGCTCGCATCTGTGAACAGATGGCTCCACCGCTCACCCCAGAGCTCGGCACCTGCGCCGCTCTCTAGCAGGATGCGCACTACTGCTTTATGGCCGTGACGACAGGCTGCCTACAGCGCTGTAAGGTTGTTCCAGGTACACACATCGATCTGAGCGCCTGCCTGCAGCAGTAGCCGTACAATTGCTTCATTCCCGTATGCAGAGGCATAGTAGAGTGCAGTAGCGCTCTGCTTCGCCTGGAGATTGACGTCTGCCCCGTTCTCAAGGAGAATCCGCACCACGCCCTCATGGCCAGCGTATGAAGCAGCTTGGAGCGCGGTACTGGAAGGCCCACTGTCGTCGTTGCACACGGAGTTGACGCGTGCTCCCTTCCTCAGAAGCAGCTGGACAGTCGCTTCAAGTCCATTCGAGGAGGCAATGACCAGTGCATTCCTGCCAAACAGTGTTCCATTGACACTCGCGCCCTGCTCGATGAGATATCGCGCTACGTTTTCATGCCCGCGTTCACAGGCACTCAGGAGCGCACTATTGCCACAATACACTGCATTCAGGTACCAGCCGTTTTCGATCAGGACTCGGACCACAGGCCCAAACCCTCCTTCAGCAGCCTTGACGAGCGCACCCGGGCAGTGTTCAGCGATAGCGGAAACATTGGTAGCTTTCGTGATCAACTGTCGTATCACCGCATCATGCCCTCGCGAAGTGGCAGCAAAGATGGCTTCACCAAGATTTTCAGGGTAGTGAATACAGTAGCAACGGCCACGCTCAAAGACTTCCCAAATAATGTCGTCGAATCCTGCGTGAATAGCAGCGGTCAATGTCTTCTCTAGTGTATGCACTGGATGAATGCCATCGGTGCAATGGAAGGAGAAAACGCCGACCTTGTCCCGATCAGATCTAATGAGTCCCAAAGCGAGAGCACGATTTCCCTTTGCTATAGCCCACTCCAGAATGTCCCGATTGCGTCCAATGCTAGTGGCTTTTCCGAATCCTGGATCTTGCTCGATGCCGTCTGCTGAGTACCCAAGGATCTCGCACATAGCATTGGTAGAGCCATTCGCGAAAGCTACTATCAGCGGCAATTGATATCTATCGTCTCGATTGCGGGTCCACAGCTCATGCCTGAGAATCTTCAACAGTCCTGCGCAGTCCAATTCTGCGCAGATGTATGACAACAAGACATTTTTGCTGTAGCGTCGCGTAGTGAACTTCTCGCAAACATTGAAAACAGCGACCCACTTTTCCTTGTCGATTGACACAAGAAACTCATCTTGAGGCAGGTCTTTTGCGGTTTAGTTGGAGTGGTACAGGACATATTGAGTTGCGTACTGGAGGAAAGGAAACTGCGTGCTTGTTGTCCCATCCTCATTGGCTATGTGCGTGGTCTTGTAGGCGTCGTAGAAACGTGCGAAAAAGTCGAAGCAACACTGCTTGAGGCGATCGTGGCTCAGACTGTCCAAGTCGCCTTGCAAATTGGGCCAGAGCTCGCGCAAACCGACGTCTTTGACAAGGAAATCGCGCACGGACTCATGGATGAATTGGACTTCTGGCTCATTCCTTGATTTGGTCAACTCAGCACGAGTCCACCCAAAAGTGCTCCAGTCCATCTTTCTTGGCCTGCTGCGCGCAGAAGCAGACCTTTGCAAAGCCGTTCTTGTGCCTGCCACCACCATTCTCAACGTCTTGAAAAGTCAGTTCCTCCTCGTCTGCACTCCATATGTGCGAAAGAATAGCGTATGGTGGAGCACTGTCTTCTTCGTGCTTCGTAAGGCTGAGCCTATCGCTGTCATCTATCTGTAGTAGATACATCGTAAGGACTCGAGCTACGAGACCTTCTTGATATCATGACAAAGAGATGGCATCTGCAAGCAGTAGTGAAGTGTAGAGAATCATGGCGGCACCGTGAACTTGTTGGCAACTGCTCAGCCGAGTCCTTCAGCCTTAATGCAGATTGCGCCTCATGACTACTGCATACCCACCCACACGGTCGCGCGACTGATGAGTGTTCACTGCCATTCATCACTACTTCCGGTGCGCGCTTGACAGTACGCTGTTGTGCAGCCGATGTAGAAAGCTTAAGTGGTATATCAATGTCACTCGAACTCTAAAGATCAGCCGAGTCGCAACAACGCGACCAAGACCGGGCAGCACCGACATCGGAAGCAAAAAGACGCCAGCTCAAGCCTCACACGACTAGGTAGCAATATCCTTATGCTGCATTCTGCCACATATGCGCTCCTCGCTGCGACACTGCGATCCATGCTTGTGTTGCGAACGCAGCGATCACGTCTTGAGGACGCGCGTGGTGCGTCATCTGTCCATACCGTGGACGTCGAGCTTTAGCTCAGTCCAATCCTCAGGATAGTCCGATCAGGCAGCATGCCAAGGTCTCGCGCCTGCTTGCGCCATGCCCTTTACGTTTGACCGACGCGAATTTTGAGGACCCAGTAGAATGGCAAGACTGCCCTCCACCAAACTTGAGGTGGGTTGTGAGGTTTGGGCGTCATGATGAACCTGGCTCTTGACGTCTCCAGCCATCGTCTCGATCTTCCGGATCGAAGCGACAGTCGAGGCAATCAATTTTCTGGCCGATCTGCTCGAAACGTGGCCCGCAGTCTCCGCAGCCGGCTTGCAGCGGACTCTATCCAGAGCCAGCCTATCCTAGACCCAGAATGGATGACAAGTCTGACTTCTTGTATGGGAGCATGTCCTGACCTTCACGCCGCTTTCTCCATCTTGTATCAAGATGAGCACTGAGTCGCTTCTCCACCTCAGATGTACTTCTTCTCTGGGTCTGCCTTGTCCAGCAACTCCATCGTCTTCTCATACATGGCAAACACAATGCCTCCGCTGAACACCAATCTTCCCAGTCGCGGCAGAGCTCCGCTCCAAAGCTTCAAGAAACCTTCATCTTTCACGATCTTCACAGCACAGTCGATGCTGTTCTTGTAGTGACCTTTCGCGTCGATACTCTGCATCCTCGTTTTCACAGTATCGATCGGCTGCGTGGTGTACACCGTGATCGTGCCAGCCAGACCGCCAATCGCGAATGTCGCAGGTGTGGATAGTTTCTCGCCAGGAGCCACATAAGACTGCGCCGCCTGCTTCAGTGAGGTATATGAGCTGAATCGAACAGCACTGTTCGCAGCCTGTCGCGCAGTCGTGGGCACAAAACCTTTGAAGAAGCCACGAATGCCCTGTTCCCTCGCAATAAGCGCACTACCGTGTAGAAAGCCCTTCATCCGCGGCTGTGGCCTCTTGCGGTCGTCAATGAGTTGCGTCTTGATGCTCTCGAATGGCGTCACGGCAAGTAATGACTCGGTGGCTCCTGCCAAAAACCCAGACACTACCGTCATCGGCCCAGAGATCGTTCCGTCGGGGCTACTGAGCATCTGCTTGTATTGATCAAACGCGACAAACCGTACTCCGGCCTTGATGCTGTTGCCAATGATCAGGGTGGTGCATCCTGCATACCATTGCGGGCCGAACGGAGGCCATGGCAGTTTTTGACCAGCTGCTAGTCGCTGATTAAGCTGAGTCCGTGTCTTCGCAAACTCGGCTGGGTATGTGACTGCGATCTCGACGGCGCCTGCTGTGCTTCCTGCGATGATGGATCGGAGTGGGGATGGCTTCTCCTTCTTCTGTGGTGTTGCCGTCTTTTGGGTGCCGATGTTCGGCACAACGGTAGCGGACGACATGACGAAAAGGTAGACTGGAGGCGGCGGGTTTGGAGATCTTGGTGGTCAATGGGAAAGCGTCCAAGGTTAACAATGATTTTGGGAGCGATGACGGCCGAGCTTAAAACATTGCGGGATCATTCCGCTCTGCAGCGAGTATGTGGTCATAGCTTTGAGATGGAGAAACGAAAGAGCAGCTAGTCGTTCTTTCCTTCCTCGACTGAATTAACCATCATTCAACTTCAGCGACTACTTGCTTCTGTTGGTATCAAGATGATGTCGCTCCGCACACTCACGCGCTCGGCGCCCCGGACATCGCTCCGCCTCGCCGCCAACTACAGCACCCGCACATCCACCTTCAGACCCGCTCTTCAATCAGCCTTCCGCCAGCAACAGCCACGCATCATTGCACCGCGATATTTCTCCAACTCCATCTGCCGCCGCGATGACTCAGCACAAGAACTTGCCGCCAAGCTGAACCAGGAGATCCAACTAGAGACGGAGGAGAATGCCAACCCTGCCGAGAGCAACAGCAATATCGATGCTTTCACCTCGCAGAACCCGCACTGGGAGATCGTAGACAAGGAGGGTGAGCAGGAGGTGCTCCTGAAGCGGAAGTACGAGGATGAGGACATTACCGTCTCATTCAGCATCGAGGACTTCAACACACCATTCCCAGAGAACGAGGACGCGGATGAGGCTCTAATGGACGAGGAGGATGAGCTGGGCGATGCGCAGAGCGGCGGTGCCAACACCAAGGGCGCGATCAACCAGGGCAGGACGAGCGGCGGCAACATCAAGGTCGCACCAGAGGACAGCGTTGCACCGGGCGACAGGGAAGGACTGAGGGATCCCGAGGACGATCAGGATGGCCAGCCGGCTTTCCCAGCAAACGTCAATGTGCTTGTGCAGAGGAAGGGCAAGGTACGAATGAATCTCCAGCTGGTAGAAGACGGACAAATACTAACATAATCGTTTCTTCAGGGCGCCCTCCGCATCAACCTCATTGCCGACAACGGCGTCTGGACCATCCAGAACGTCACTCACCTCCCCGACTCGCGCACCACCAATGCCAAGTCCGTCTCCGAGCTCCTGAACGACCAGACCGAGACCCTCTACACCGGCCCGCCATTCCAGCAGCTCGATGAGGAGGTGCAGGGTCTTCTCGAGACCTACCTGGACGTTAGGGGCATCAACACTGGCCTTGCGCTGTTCGTGCCCGAGTACATTGATGTCAAGGAGCAGAAGGAGTACCTTGGGTGGTTGAAGAGGGTGAGGGAGTTTGTTGAGTAAGATGTGTGTGCTGAGGAGAAGCATTGTAATATTGGTGTCTACGGCATACGAAGCGAGCGATGAGGATTAACTGTGTTTTCAATAAGAGTGTATAACGTACATTTCCGCTCCCAACGCCACGCTAGACCTTCTGGCATGTGGTCCGGGTCAGTATCGACTAGTAATGCTTGGGATAATCTGATGAAGCTCAGAGCACTCATACGCGCACGTGGCCGACACTACCAGCCACGGTGATGCTCTGCTCAACTCCACCGTAGTTGGCTTCCATGCCTCCAGGCACTACGTCTACACTGTGTAGTCAAAGGTCGAAGTCCCAGACATGTGCGTGCAAGAAATGCTATGCTGCGCAACAAAGCAGGCGCAACTTCGCCATCGCATCCCACATGCAGAAGCTCAATTCGAGAACGCACCTGTCTCTTAGAAGGACAAGCTGTGTTGTACCAAGGAACGAAGAGTACAGACATGGCAAGCCGGATTGTTCACACAACCACGATCCAAGGACAACATTGTATCAAAGTCCAGTATCGTTACTACATGTGCCCAAACACCTGAGTGCCGAGTCGTAGCTTCCGTCTTTCGTAATTTTTGGACCTGGCGCTTGAATCTGCAATCATTGGCACACACGGATAAGAAGAAGACGCTTTCAGCGCGGCTGCAGATGCAACGAACTGGGTAGTGGTCGTCACAAATTGAGCGTAGATAACTACGCTTGCTCTATGCTGTATGTCAAGAGTAGCCCGAATTACCCTAAAATTCCTCATGGCATCTCAATCAAGGTCGAGGATGAGGCCACTTTTTATAATACCACTGATAACAGTATCATCAATCCTTCAGCTATCCAGAAAGTGCCTTGCCCAATGCCTCCCACCCAGCAGCCTCCCAAGGCGCATGCACGATCGCCCTCTGTGCATCCCCAGCAGACCCCACACCAGCAAATGCCTTCGCCAAACCTCCAGCTTCGACCTCACCCGCCGGCGGCACAGCTTTCTGCGCAGTCTTCAGCGCCATCTCCGCTGCGTACGTCTCGCCGCTGAGATCAGCCAGCTCGGCCCACGCGATGGGGTGATCTGGCCGCAGCAGCGTGGCCGACTGAGCTTCTGCGAGCTCCGCCTTCGAGTCGTCAGGATTTTGTAGGTGGGCTAAGGAGGAGAGCAGGGATTCGATATCGTTGAGGTCGGCGAGATGGAGGTCGTTCTTTGTTCTCAGGGTCAGGAGGTCGTCCTTCACTGCATTTGCCGTGTCGTGGTCATTGTCTAATGCTGCTATGGCACCTAGTAGCGTGACACTCGGCACGTGCTCAGGGTGATTCTCCACGACTTCGAAGAGCTGTTCACGGGCTACGCTCTTCTCATCTGCTCCGCCATGTGCCCAAAGTACTTTGACGAGCAGACAGACCACGTCTGGATTATTGTCACTCTCTTCGAGTGCGGTACGGAACATGCTGATGGCTTCACCACCCTTCTGCAAATTGTGATATGCTAGGCCAGCAGTCAGATGCGCTGAGAGGCGCAGCTTTTGCCTGGCTTTTGCGTCTAGGCCGCTGCTATCGGGGTCTGACGAGAGGTCGAGCGCAGTCTCTGCGTTTTCAGCGGCTGGTCTGAAGTCAGAAGATGCAAGTTGACAGCGCGCGAGGTCGCTCTTCGCCAAGGCAAAGCGGGCGAGTGCCGCCAGGCTCTCCGATGTCTCGTAGTCTGCTTCAGCAGCGGTGCATAGCTCTTCTAGTACGCCAATTGCGCCAGAGAGATTGCCAACGCGTTCCAGAAACAGTGCAGCTAAGTGACGGTACGGTAGGTCGGCAGGCAGCTGGGCACGCAACTGCTCTGATGCGAAGATGGGCTGGATCAGCTTTGTGAGATCATTGGACGCCAAAGGTGATGCAAGCAGGTGGTCGAAGCTGGAGACTGCGTACTGGCGCTTCGATATCGTGGAGGACGACTCAGATATCTCAAAGGCATGCGTGAAGTGGTTCAGCGCTTCCTTCTCGTCGCCTGACAGCAGCGCGATCAGACCTTCGCCTATCCATGCATGAGCATACGTCGGATCAGTCGATTGCGCTCGACTGAAAGCTTGATGGCTCAGCTCGTGGTCGCTTTCCAGCAAGTAGAGCACACCAAGATTAACCCAGACCTTGGCGTTCAACTCGTTCAAATGCAATGAACGTACAAAGGCGTGCTGTGCAATCTTTGGGTTGAGTGTCGTCGTGACCACACCCAAAGCATTCCAGAACTCCGCATTGCCAGCTTCAAGCTCGATGGCACGCTTGAATGCGCGGACGGCAGCTTTAAGGTATTTCTTGCCTGCCTTCGGCTCGTTGCAGACGAATGCGCGATGCTCGGCCCAGCCTAGATTGTACCATGCAACTGCTTGTGCGTGGGAGTCGTGCGAGCAGGCAGAGATGGCACGCTTGTATGCCAAGATGCCCGCAGTGAGTGGCAGAGGTAGTGCCTGTGGAACTGTCGAGCCATTGATTGGGGCGCTCGACAAGTTGTCAAAGCTGACTTGATCAATGTCTGCGAGTTCTGTGTAGGTTTGACTGTCAATGGAGTTGCCCAGAAGCCCCAATACGCTGCTCTCTGGAAACTCGGGCATGCCGGATTGTATCCATGTAAAGATAAGACAAGCATCGCCAATGGCTTTCCAAACATTGAAAGCCTGTGGACGAGACTTGGCGATGATCCCTGCTGTGTCAATAGCATGTATAGCGCTAGTGACTGACTGTCCAAAGAGCCCGGTGTCCAAGCATCGCCATGACTTCTCCACGAACGTTTGTAGCAGCGATGTCAAGACGCCAAACTCGTCTGGTCGATCCTTCAAGACATTTTGCAAGCCCTCGATAGCCTCGTCGTAGTCGCCGAGTTCGCGATGCACATTCGCCAGCATATACTGCGCAAACCACGTCTCTCCTGTCGTTTGTGTCGCGCTATCTTGTACAGATTCCAATGCATGGCTGAACGTCCGTAGAGCTGAGTTGTATCGTCCAGAGTTATGATAGCTCTCACCTAGTCCGACATAGCTCTGGTAGTCATCAGGACTGATGCGAAGGGCTGACAGGAAGGATGTAATTGCCTTCTGATACTCCTGCCTGTTCATCTGCACAACGCCGAGGGCAGAATAAGGCCAGCTGATGCCCTTTCTCTTAGAACCGGGAGGTGGTCTTGCTCTACCAGAATCGACGACACGCTGTGCGATGACTTCAACAATGTCCCAGTCGCCTTGGTCAGCGAACGACTTGGCCAATCGTTCAGCGGCCACCACTTCGGCTGGTGATAGCTCGAAGGCTTTTTGGAAACACTGTCGAGCACGCTTTCTGTCTTTAGCGTAATCACCGTAGTAATGGCCAAGCGAGGTGTATGCTGGCGCAAAGTTAACGTTCGTCTTGATGGCAGCCAAGAAACGTGCGTATGCACCGTCACGGGAGCGGCGGGCTGGCTTTGATGTATCGGTTTCCCATATGCAGACACCTATTCTGTATAGCACTTGAGCTCGGAGGTCTCTGGCGCGTGGGTCATCCGTCTTCAGCTTAGGCAGGTAGGCCTCAAGCTCCTGCTGGGCTTTTGCATAGTCACCAGAGAGTGCACGGCACCACGCCAACTCAGTACCGACACGAAGGTTGCCGCTGTCTTCGTCGAGAGCGCGGACGAGGAAGTCGATGGCCTTTTGGTAGTCTTCCGTTTCCTCAAAGATCAGCCCAAGTCCTATCAATGCCGGCGTCGATTTTGCTTTCCGCTCCAGGATGTCCTCAAATAGTCTTCTCGCTTCGGCGTGATTCCTCGGCGCCTGGAAATGCACAAGCGCCGTACCCAAAGTGCTGTTCAATGCATCTCTTGTATTCTGCATGGTCATGCCGAGTTTCTGAGATTCGACTGCTGTAGTCTTGAGACCATTCCTTGCCGTGTCTACCGCGCTCTCGTATTCTTCCAAATGTAGATAATAGTCCGCTACCAAGCGGTGCGCAGACGGAGACTGATCTGCAGCAGCAAGCCCCTCAGTGACAAGCAGTAGCCGATCTTCAGGACTGATCTCTTTAGCTTGCTCGACTTCAGAATTCTCCTTATCCTTTGGTGGCGCTGGGAATGGCGACAGCTCACTGCTGAGCCAAGCTTTCAGCACTTTGCCAAGACCGGAATCCGGGAAGAAAGAGATGTATTCGCGTAGAATATGTACATCCAAGTCTTTAAGGTCGTCCAGATCCCTAGTCTCCAATGTAATGTCCCAAGCTAAGCGAAATGGATGATGGATGATGACCATGCCTTCGGCCAAGTCGAGGACCTGATCAAGCTTGGAAGCTTTAGCATCGGATGGAAGGACGACAAGCAGGTCAAAAGCACGTTGCAGGAGCTTTTCCTCATACTGTCTCCGAACCTCGTCGTCACTCGCCCAGTCAATGACATGCTGATATATCTGTTCAAGTTCACTGCTTCCGTAGACCTCGCGCTTCACATCTGTCGTCACTTGACCAATCTTAGCACCAATCCTGGTGCGCCGTTCGGCGATCTGTTGCTTGATGCGCTGTGCTTCTTCCTGCTCAGTAATCTCGGCAAGTCTGGTATATGAGAGACTTGGATGCTGAATGCGGCCCTCCAGATAGTCATATATAGGGCCTCCGGGCAGTAAGACCTCAAGTGTCCGTTTGTACTGCTGTTGGGTCCCTTTTCTCTTGGACAAGCCAGTAAGCTTGTCAATGATCGATTGACATCGATGCTTGTCGTCAGCATTGGCGTACAGCTGCGCTACTTTGACGGCTGCTTCGCGATACTCGTCGATCTTGCTACCATCCTGGGCCTCATAGACACTACAAAGGCCAAGCCATCCTTGAGTATCGTCGGGTTTGGATTCCGCTGCCGCTCGATACGCCTTGGCGGCATCATCATATTTCTCCTGCTTCTCGAGCGCACGCCCTAAGAACAGGCGAGCAAAATAATTCTGAGGATCAGAAGAGAGTGCCGCTTGGGCTTCCTCGATCGTCTTCGAATAGTCCTCTGCATCAAGAGCCGCCTTTGCCGCTTTCAAGTTGGCCTTTGCAGACATGACGGTACGAACTCTGGCAGCATCGCCCCTCGATTTTTCGCACTCTGCTGAGGTCTGTACGAAGCCCCAAAAGCTGCTGCCAATGTCTGGAAAGCTCAAAAAGCTAAGACGTTTGAGCACCTGGGCAAATGAAATCGTCGTTGCTGGTGACGTTCTGACCAGCACTTTTGTCACAGATGTGCTGCGACTTTAGTCGCAGGCCCTTATGTATGGTGCTTACTTTCCCGAAACATGGATAACATCAACAAACACGCACGCGATCAATGGACAGCCCGGGCGACTGGTCTGCGTCGGCTCTCTTCTCGCCTTCCAAGGCGCGAGCGCAACAAGCACAAGCCAAAGACTGGGCTTTCGTCGATGCGTGGCTTGCCAAGAAATATGGAAAGTCCTTACCAAGTTTTGAAAGGCACGAAGATACGCTGCAGACATTGCTGAATCTGGCTACTGTCAACGAAGGCGCGGACGATCAGCGAGCTCTGACTGAGCGTGTCGAGAAGACAGCTTTACAGGCAAGCGCCAAGCGCAGTCGTGAGAACGACGCGGTCTACAATGCCACTGTCGACGCTTTGAACAGCGATGGCCAAAAAGACTTGAGCGCTTTAGCTGAGACCTCAGCTCTACTTGGAACGACAGACACTCAGCGGCTAGGTTTGCGGTTGTGCGAGTTGACAAATGACCAATTTGAGCTGTCTGAGCAGGTCCGACTAAGCTCTGCACAAGAAGCTGCAGTCGATCGAGACAAGGCTCGTCTGAATGCCCTGCTCATGGATCTGAACAAAGAGAAATTTGCGGCGCCTGTGGATCTTTCAGAGCAGACTACAGAGTGGATGAGGAATGCGAAGCAGATGAAGGCGAAATTGGGCGAGTATGATGAGAGACTGAGCGCGCTGCGCGGCGTGAGCGCCGGGTCGCCGTCTTTGGAGAATGTTCTGCAGCAGATGCAGGACGTGCAGGCACAGCGGCAAAGGCTTGGAGATCTGCAGAGGAATCTCGCAGCTTTCGACGATCTGCCATCTGATCCGAAATCCGCGAGGTTGAAAGTCGAACATGCTCGAAATGAGCTGCGTGATATCACGAAACGAAGAGACGAGCTTTTCGAGGATATGGTCGGTCGTTGATTCGGCAGCTTTCTTCGACTAGACGCTCGCGATAAATGCATCAATCTCCTGCGCCACACGCTCTGGCGCCTCAATGCAGTGCCAGTGGCCCACACCCTGCAGTACCTTTAGCTCCTTTTTGGGTGAACCAAGATGCTTGACAATGTACTCGCATCCGTCCATCGGTGCCGACTTGTCTTCGTCTCCGGCAAGTATCAATGCCGGCGTCTTTACCGTGCTGTATCCGCCTTCTGGCTCTTGGATGTGCTGGATGACTGCACAGTGGGCTGCATATCCCTTCGGATCCTGGTTGATGATCAACTCGCGGATCAAGGCTTTCTGCAATGGTGTGCTATTGGCATTTGTTGCTGCCGTAGGGATGCTGTTCGCAAGTGGCTCCATGCCATCTTTTGTCACAGTGGCGATCCTTTGCTGAAAAGCCTCCTTATTGACAACCGAAGGGCTGACTGGTCCAATGCCTACCACGCCGGCAATTCTTTGAGGATATCTTGCTGCGATGGCGAAAACCATGGTCCCGCCCATGGAGTGCCCAGCAACGATGGCTCGGTCAATATCCAGATGGTCCATTAGCCCAATGACATCGTCACCCAACTGCTCAAGGTCGAGCTCTTCGCCGTCGAATTTGCTTCGGGCTGCACCATATGAATCCAAGGCTAATCACATTAATGAAGACCCGACTTAGTTTGTGGTGGGCAACCATTCCGATGCTGTGATACACTTACCAACACATCTGTAGTGGGCAACGCTTTTATCTCCGATTACAGCTTGGTAGTAATTCTGCTTCACTCAGACAAATAAGTTGCATATGCTTGAGCGGCCTAGCCTTACCTGTGAAGATCCGAGCCCGTGGATCATCAACACTGGTGGTTTGCCATTGCCTCTTTGCGGCTCGGCGTCTTTGGTGTCAAAGTACGCAATTCGGTGTTTCAAAGGTCCGACTGTTGCGTATGGCATCGTGGTAGCAGCTCCGGTCCGGTTACGTGCAGTCACCGTGCAATTTTGGTACTTCTTCGTTCAGGACACAACTGAGGAGTCGCTCGATCACTTTGTGTTCATCCAACATTGAATCCTCAACTCTGCGTGCTCGGGCCGTAGACGAGCGAGCACGATGACGTGCTTAGGGCGGGCCTTATTCGGGTTGCACTTCCAAAAACACTTTTCGCTCATGCCGAAAACGCCCAGTCTTCGTCTTTACTGTTCCTTCCAGAGCTTCTGCAGGTACTATATGTGCTTTGCAGTAGCAGCAAACATTCTCAAGTCTAAGGCCTACGCGAGCCTGCTAGTCGATCGTCCTGCGTGACCAATGCTACGCATTCTATTGGGCAGGCGGAGCTGGTCCCAATTTTGGCCGTTGCACCCGTGCAACCGTCCACCTAATGTGCCCGACTGCCGGCTCTTTCACGACCCTCGATACAGCGTGTCCCTATCAGTCCAGCACGAGGCGCCCTTCGGATACACCAAGTCTGCACGACATATTAGATGCTTTGTCTAGTACGGACACAGGCGACCCCAATGCTTCCCACTTCGCTTACCAGATTTCGTACGAACGCTGGCCACATGAGGTAGGATAAGTAGGTACTGTCGAGCTGAAGATGAGCTGTTTCCTTTCGTTTCTGCTGCGGAACGAGTCCAGTAGAATCTTAGCCTCCGAGTCAAGACCACCGTCAATCCGAGCATGTCAGTTCTCTCGAGCGCCATCAAGGCGTTGCCTTTGATTGCTGCTGCAATTGTGGCTGCCGCAGACTATCCCCCCATTCCTGAGGACTTGACGACACCGGTCCAACAGCGACTGGCTGTCAAGGGTGCGAACGAGGTCTCTGTGGGATGGCAGACTTACGAGCAGCTCAACGAGTCATGCGTTTCATATGGCACATCAAGTGATAGTTTAACCTCCCAGGCATGCTCGGATGTCTCGACTACATACGCCACAAGCAGAACGTACAGCAATGTAGTGACGCTCACTGGTCTCGAACCGGTACAGTCAATGAGCTTGCTTCGTGGACTTTTGGAGACTGATGTGTCACAGGCTACGACGTACTACTATAAGATCAACTCGACCAACTCATCCGTGGATCACTTGTGAGCAGAGTTTCCTGTGACGAGCATGCCAACACCCAATCTTGCTGATCGGCTGCAGCCTCTCACCTAGAACACCGGGTGATATGACGGCCTTTGGCATGTCTGTGGTCATCGATCTCGGCGTGTATGGCGAGGATGGCTGTAAGCAGTGACTGAAAGTGTCACACAACCTTCAGACCACGGCTGACAATTCATCGCGCAGACACCACTACCAAGCGGGATGAGATCCCATCGATCCAGCCTGCTTTGGAACACGCCACGATTGGTGCACTCGCCAACAGCACGGATGAGTACGAATTTGTCTTCCATCCTGGTGATTTCGCTTATGCCGATGATTGGTGAGAGTTAACTTGACATCCATTGCCTTCAGGACCGTGCGGCTGATGCCTGCCGAATTTAGGTATGAAACCCTTGATAATCTGCTGGACGGCGAAGCGGCATACCAGGCCATATTGGAGAAGTTCTACGAGCAGCTGGCCCCTATTGCTGGACGGAAGCTGTATATGGCGGCGCCAGGTAACCACGAAGCTGATTGGTAAGGCATCCTAGACATGTTTCAAGACGATCCAAAGCATACAGTGGCTGACTGTAGTCGATGCTACAGCGAGGAGATTGACTACACGACAGGACTTTGCCCGGTTAGCAGAATTCAAAAGCATTGCCATGTCTGTGAGTGGACACTGATGCTTGATACAGGAAGGTCAAAAGAATTTCACGGATTTTGTAAGCCTTTGAAGACTATGCATGTCGTTGGACACTGACTAATTGCTCCACCTTCTTGAACATATAGATGCACAGGTTTGAAAACACAATGCCTAGCGCTTTTGCCTCTTCCTCAAGCAACACCACTGCCCAGTCGAATGCCGAGAAAGCCCAGTCGCTTGCGCTTCCACCATTCTGGTACTCATTTGAGTACGGCATGGCTCGTACGTATCTTACTGCAAAGATCGAGTCCTCGACACAGCGGCTACTGACCGTGGAATCTTCGCAGACTTCGTCATGATTGATACCGAGACCGACTTCTCTGACGCTCCCGATGGACCCGATGGGTCCGCCGGTCTCGATAGTGGACCATTCGGCTATCAGAATCAGCAACTCGACTTCCTGGAGGCCGACTTGGCAAGCGTCGACCGCAGTGTTACTCCATGGTAATTTCTAGTTCTTACCATCATTACTACCAACATATGATAGAGCACTTACGCCTTGCTGCAGGTTGATCGTCGGAGGTCATCGCCCATGGTACACCACTGTAAGTGAAGGAACGGTCTCTTGGGTTTTCGATCTGACACTTGGTCCAGGATGCAAGCGACAATGCTTGTGATGTCTGTCAGGATGCATTCGAGGACTACTTTTACAAGTACGGCGTGGACTTAGGTACAGTAACTCATTCGCTTTGCGTCTCAAAGCAGCTCAGTCTAACACACCTACTCATAGCCATCTTTGGACACGTTCACAACTCGCAACGTAGGTGCAAGAGACCTTGAACTCTGTCACAAATGCTGATCGCTGTCGTCCTTTACCAGGCTTTGCTCCGGTATACAATGGCACGGCTGACCCGAACGAGCTGAATGACCCGACTTATCCGGTAAAGCACCCTTGTGCACAGATGTGATGCGCTGCAATTTTGCACTACCTACAACGTTCACTGACTAGTTCGCTACCAATCTAGATGTACATCGTCGCCGGTGGTGCTGGGAACATTGAGGGCCTTTCGTCGGTGGGAACCAATGTTACATACAATGTAAGTTGAGGGCCATACTCGACTTTGTCAAAGCTAGGTCATTATCGATGCTGACCGCTTCCAGCGATTTGCGTACGCCGACGATTACTCATTTGCGAGACTGAACTTTCTCAACGCCACGAACCTGGAAGTACAGTTCTTCCAATCATCGACTTTAGACCTGTAGGTACCATGCACCTATAAGAGCCGGCTACTCTGACATTAGTGGACAGGCTGGACACCAGTGTCCTGTACAAGTCTCACAATGAGGACTTTGTGAGGAACTGATTGTGCATGACAATGGCCGTGAGCAAGAGTGGCTTCGCGCACGACACGACGACTGCGATTTGTACCATCAACAGTCATAGCTCTGCACTTACATCAAGTCACATGCGCAACGACTGTAGCAGCGGAGTGACATCGAACGGACAAACTTCGAGTGCATTCGACAAACAAATGCTTGTCGGCCTTTGCTGACGTGCTTAAAGATGTCCAGGCTGCTCCACCAATGCGCATACCGCCCTTTCCTTCTCGCTGCGTTCTAAATTAAGCACCTTTCTTCCCGTCCACATATTGGTCCTTCTCCTCTCTTTTGATATAAGCACACGAAGACCATCTGGCCTCGTCACCTTAGCTTTGCACAGCAACGACTGCTATTCTAGCGCCTGCCCTCTGGAGAGAAATAACGGAACATAGTGACACCAAGCGCACCCACGGCAGCTGTAGCGCCCTCAACGGGCCTTGTCCTAATCAGAATATCAGCGACACCAATTTGGTTAGCTATTGAGGGAAAGGATCAGAAGCCAAGACTTGCAGTAGTGTTCGATTGCTTGGCTGCGATGGGTCGTTCAATCACTCGATCCGCCGACTAGGTGCGGCGCCGCAGCCTGACACAATAAACATACATCCACCTTGGCTGCCTCAAACGTTAACGTCAGCCGTCTTATGCGTCAGCGTCAATACCACGCAATAATCATCAACCAGCACAAATGTCAACGTTGAACGCCTGTAGGAACGCCCAGCGCCAGCGTCAAGAGTATTCTGCGCCACATATCGAAGGTGATCTATTGACTGATCGACCATTTAACAATATGGGTGCATGCATCGAGTGTTTTGAACAGTTGTTCGATTATTGCGAAGCGTGTACCATGATAAAAAAAACCTTCCGCCTGCGTGGATTGTCTTAGGTATCTCTAGAACTCAAAAAGTGTGCGGCATGCGCGATAAGACAAGCTCGCTACACCACGTAATTTCGGCCAAGATATCGAGCCTCTTACTGATATCTCGGCCAGTCTATACGCGTATCTGCGCTACATTGTTAGAAAGCAACCAATCATTGCATCGAATGCCGCCGACCTGCAGCGATCTGCCGACCTGTGCGTCGGCCCACCATGTAGATGCATGGCTAGCATGCGTATACATATACAACAACGCTTTCGGACTCGTGGAACGACTCGCGTACTCATCGCAACGAAACCAGAACCACTTCAAGCGTTGCATCAAACATGAAGGCCATCTTAGCGAGCTTGCTGTTTGCCTCCATGAGTTTGGCGATTCCAAGTCCAGGCGTTACGACGAGTCCGACGCACAATGCAACCAACACTACCAAGCCAAAAGTGATCTTGGACAATGACTGGTAATCGCACGATCGGGGAAATATGAGCTCCGTTGCTAAGCCCTTGAAAGGTCGACCGCTGGCTTCATACCATTCCTCATGGCGCTTTCTGCTGGGTGGGACGTTCTTGGTTTGACGAGCGATACTTCAAATAGCTGGGCCCTGCAATGTGGTAAGATTGACTGAAGGAGTAAAGGGAGAAACGCTTTGTGATCTCCCTCAGACGGCGATGTCCATGTCGTTACTGTTCACTGACCTCGAGCCATGAGCAGGCCTCCATGCCCTGGCCACGCTCGAGATTGGCAACCTCAGTTGCATACCTGTATACATTGGGAGGCAAGTCTGATACTTGTCGAAAACTTGCATGTTAGTCCAGCCGTTGACTGTGTTGCATGTCGACAGCGACTACCCATTGTTGAACACGCCAAAACTCTTTCAAGCATGGGAGACCGTTCATGGCGTCCTTCCATGGGAAGGCGCATTCGCAAAAGAGAACGACACCTACGAGGCACTCGGAAATGATCGTAAGCTGCGCTAAAGGAAATGCTGTGATTCGTGGCCAGGCTGACGCTCTAACACCATCCACCAGCGACGAGCGGCAACCCCGATCGAATCGTCCGAGCGGCCTTCCATGAAGGCTTCCCCAACACCACGGCTCAGGCCGAGAGAGCTGCAGAATTCATGGTGCAGCAGGTCCGAAAGTACCCTGGTGAGGTCTCAATCTATGCCGCTGGCGCCCTCACGAATGTGGCATTAGCTGTTAGGATGGATCCAGATTTCGCTAAGAATGCAAAGGTCAGTGCGAATGGAGGAGCCATCCATTGCTGGACAGTCACTAACGTGTAAATAATTGCTTCCAGTCTTTAACAATCATGGGCGGCTAGTCAGTCTCCATCACACTACTTCTCATTGCCGGTACTGACGTGCGACCCTCTCTTGGCAGCATTGACGTGAATCTACTGCAAACGACCGGCAGTACTCTGCAAGCAGACCTGAACTCTGACATCAATTTGATGATCGATCCAGAGGCTACCAAGATTGCCCTTACAGCAGGTGAGTTCGTCCACTTAGAACAGCTTAGATATCAACTAATGACAGCAGCATTTCCAATCATCAACGTAGCAGGTAATGTCGCAAATCAGGTCATGAGCACTCAAGGTACGCTGAAAGATAGACTGCTTATGCGTGCCTACGAGCTGACACAGACAGCCTTCCTGGATGAGATATACGAAGTCAAGAATGCATACACTGAGCTCGTGTACAATTTTTACGGCACCGAGTTCCCGTTCTGGGACGAAACAGCTGCGGCGATAATGATCGCAGGAAGTGACTTGGTCACGAACTCAACAAGCTTCTACATTGACGGTGAGGGATGATGAGTTGATTTGCAGTGACTTGGCTGACGATCATGAACAGTGGACACGAGCTATTCTTCACCAAATTACGGCAATATTCATGCCTATCAGGAGGCATTGATGCCAGCCGCACAGAATCTACGGACTGTTAACTATGTACTTGAGATCGACGGGGACAAGCTAAAAAAGATGGTCAAGAAGGCTGTGCAAGAGCCGCCAAGCTGTGCGCAGCTAGGTAGATAGTTTCGGGACTCCAATCCAAGGGCCTGTACCAGAGAGCGGTGTTGATAGAAGCCATTGATACTCGGCTGACCTTTGATGCTCTCAAAAATTACAGCTTGTAGGTGGAACTTCCGAATGGACTCGGACGATCCCAGTGAACATATGCGTATGGAGACTCCTCATGCTATGTGAATTGAGCGACCGGACCCAAAGCCGATTGCAGCATTCATGATCGCGACAATCACGTTTCCGCGAAGCATCCGAGACGGTTGACTGGTTGGCCCGGGGCTGTCGAGACGGCGCGACCACTTGAACTCGTTGATCATCGAGGAATAATGAGCAGAGATCAAAAGACTGGTGGGCGATACTGACGCCCATCGATATCAAAGTGAGTACGCCGGGTTAGATGGCGACGTTGCAATTAATGGTTGCTGACGTTCAATGGCATTTATTTAACTTGTAGCCTCAGTGCATCGTACTGTACATAGACGGAAGAGGGTAAAACTGCGCTCTCGTAATCGGTGGCATTGAACGGAAGATGGAGGATGATCTCGTTTCCTCCTGCCTGCAAAAAGCTCGCATCAAACACGAAGTCATGCGCAAGATTGTAGCAAGTGACCTGGGATCGTACAGCGCAGGAACTGCTTTGATAGTATCTGGACTTGGTTAGCACTTCTGCCGGAGATTCAGTGGGGCAAGAGGCCGTACGGGATCACCCAGGGCTCCAGCTCATGACCGTTGACAACAACGGTATATGGCAGATTGGAGTAAAGCTGACTCGAATTGAAGACATCTGTGTTACCAGCAGCAGTCTTTGCTCCAGCTAATTGAATGGTCAGGTCCGCTTGTTGTTTGCCCTGGAGCACATTTTTGTCGACGTCGAACAGAATCGTCCAATTGTTGACGTTGCCGTTACCCACGTAAGCCTGTGGACGCAAGCTGCCGCGTCCTCCGTAGACGCTCCAGTGGACGTAGTTCAGGTCCACGCCAACATCGTCCTGACCAACTCGGAATGTGACACCATCGGGAAACTCGTCGGCGTAGTCATATACACCCCAGTACAGTCTGTACTGCGCGGGATGCAGCGGATGCGTTGGACTGGGTGCGAAGCCGTGTCGATACTCTCCAGAGCTCTTGTCGGGATTGCCAATACGCCAAAGCTCGGTGCCGTAGAACTCCTCCTGCCATGTGATGTTCGTATTGGTTTCTTTGCTTGCTTCGACGATAATGTCATCTTGCTCAAACTGGCCGAAGACTCCGTCAGCATAGATAGTGAGACGGTATGTGCCTGCTTTGACCCTGGGAATTTGAACATGGCCGTCGGAATCGATGTCAGCCCAGTATTGACCAGCGGTAGTGTTCAACACATTATCTTGGAAGTCATAGCCATTAGCGGAAAGCACTGCTATCGGTTTCTGGGCCGCTCGAGGTAACCGAATCGATGCCTTCCAGGATCCTCGACCCGCAGTCGGAGTGTAGCCTGGCACGTACTTGGCAATATCATCGTAGAAATCGGCGTTCCAGGCTGGAGATGCGTAAGGCAGTGCATCCTTCCGCAGATCATCGAGTGTTGTATCCTGTGGTCCACTGTTGAAATAGTAGAACTGCGGACCAGCAAGATAGTCTATGCCGTTGGTGATGTTCGGCGTTTGGTCGCCATGATGATTGGATATAACTGCTCAAATGATCAGCATACAAATACACAGTACGAGCAAACCGCGTGCTCAGATGACGTACTGTAATTGTATACGATGCCATCGACCGTCAGATCCGAATGAAGCTGCAAGAGCGGGAGTAAGCATGTTACCAAGCCCTTCTGTGATGACAGATATGTTGAAAGCCTACCGGGCCGCCAAAGTATGTGTCTTTCGTATTCATCACCAGAAAAGCACCGAAGGTGGAGCCATTTGGACTTCGACTACCATCTGCGAAAATGCCGTGTACCATATGATCCCGCCAGCCATCGCTGAAAATGTATTTACTGAAATAGTCAGACTCTTCGATCACGTAGGGTTCGCTGGCATTATTTATCCTCCATGTCGCGTCCTGAACGACCGTTACATTGCCTGAATTACCAGCAACGGGATTGGCAGGATTGTGGTACGGCAGTGGAGCATACTGTCTGTCGTTCGTTGACAGGTGAGTCCAGATGTGACTATTGGGTCTGAAAAGCGTCCGGAACTCCTGGAAGCTCCCAAGACTTTCAGGTCCGGTGCTGTTATCGTACACAAGCCGGGAGAAGGTATGGAGCCCTGTCTCCTCACCGTGAAGGAACCAGTATTGCTCAAGCTTTTGGCCAGTCGGCGGATAGACTGAATCGGAGTCTGGTCAATTGCTGAAATTGCTGTTACTCTGTGCATCGAATGCTGACCTTCACTCATGACGACACCTGCCCAGGGAACGCCATTGCTATCATTGTTATGTAGGACGATGTATTGTGGGTCAATCGATCCTGGAGTGTATGCTCCACTTGGGGTCTAGCGAAATGATCCAAGTCAGGACATCTTCGAGGGCCTGGCGTGTATTCCTATCGGCAGACTCACACAGTAGCAGTCCAGATATGGTCCCAGACCGTTGGAGGCAGTGTAGTTGGCAGGGCCGAGGAGATCTTGGCCATCCAAAGAGAGGTGATCAATAATCCCAATAGATTTGTTGACCTGCCAGCTTACTCGTTAGGCAAACATCGTAAGGCAAGTTGGACAGCAAAGAACCGTGCGCAACTCTTTCAAAGTCCAGCTTGGCGCAGCATTGCTTGTCCTGTGACGGGCAGGTCTGTAGTAGACGGGAAAGAAGCGTTGCTTACTGAGGCCTGCAATCTTTCGTTCGCAATCACGATTTGGCTTGCGTTCTGAGTGACACTGAAACCAGTAGATATTCGCACAAGACAAATGAGTGATGCCGCAACATTTGGCCAGAACATAGGAGACATCACGCCCAATGCTGTACAGAACCTGGCTCACCTTCCATCTTAATGGGTTCGTGTCGCCTCCATCATATACTCCACCAGTTGGCGAGACTGCAGCATATTGTCACCATCGTACATGACCAGGGCATCCCCGAGACCACCCTAGAAGCGGTCACATTCGGCTCCGGGCCAGATGAACCGGGGTTGCAGAAAGCGGCTCATGCTCCTTCTGGCGGTCTTTCAACTGTCAATGGAGTCCAAAATCGCCTCAGGCATGGGATGACTACGACGCACCGCCATTGAGCACCGTGTCAGACACGGGGATCTTCATTAGATCTGCCGCTGCGTGACGGATTGTCTCATGTATCTGGGATATCTTGGACCGAGCGACGAGTCTGCTAATGAGGGGAAAATGGAAGGAGTGCGTGAGGCGCGCGTGGGCCACCAGGAGTAATGTTCTCCCAGTCCACTAGCGTGATAACTTCATAACATTTGAGCAGTCGAACAGCCTTGATCGGGCCAAAACAGCGGGTGGCAATGCAATCACGCTAATACATGTAGTGATTGCAGGAGGTACCTAGGCATGTCACTCAGATGTTCAACCAAGATGGATTACTCCGAGCGGTCAGCGCGTCAGAACGTCGACGGTATCACTTGTGCGACCGGATTGGAAGACAACATGAAGTTCCGCAGTATGCAAAGCGACCGCCGTAACCAGCCAGCTGTGGTGGTTGAAGTCAATTCATTTTGCGATGAACACAATGACCGCACTTGTTGAAGCCCTGTTACCGAGCACTGCCGCTATATGAAGATCCGCAATACTTCCCCGAGCAACATCATCGCCATCGCCTGTCCGTACGGCATCGAGGTCAAGGGAATGTCCTTGTAGTGCTGTAGGTCATGACCCATCCCGGTGCCAAAGCTGACATCACGTAGCTCTCCATCCTCACCTATTCGCGCGAGGACTGCCTTGACTGCCTTGATGGCCATGTCTTCGTAGCTACGATCGATGTATCTCTTTCTAATGCCTTTTAGAATACCGTAAGCAAAGCCCGCTGTCGCGCTTGCCTCAAGATAGCTGCCTTCGCTCTCGGACACGTCTAGTAGTGTCCGCCAGCAGCCATCTTCAGCCTGCAAGCGTCGCAGTGCCTGAACCTGAGCATCCAATGTGTCGATCAGATGGATTCGGAAAGCGTCGTGTGGAGGCAGATCTGAGAGCTGTCAGGATCTGCTTGCTTGGTTGGTGGCCCGTTACTTACCCAGCAGTTCGATGAATTCTGGAATCACAATCGCTGGCCATGCATTTCCGCGAGCCCATCTGGGAGACGCTATTAGCCTCGTGCCCAACTGCGCAAAGGGAGAAAGTAATTTACCTTGCCCGTGCAAAGTTATGGCCAAATGTTCCATTTGAGTCGTCGAACTTCCAGCCGTGGAACCAAAGGCCTGTCGTGGGATCGAAAAGATACTTGATATGGAGGAGGAACTGCCGTTTTGCTTCAGCGATATACTTTGATCGGCCCAGCAGCTTTCCAATTTTTGCTAGCGGAAGCACGGTCATCATGAGCGTATCATCCCATAGCTCGTTGTGATTGTCAGATGCGTATGTGACATGCTGCATGCCGCCTGACGAAGAAAACAAGTACGTTAGTCGACCCGGTCGATAACGTAGTTCTTGAAAATGGGACTTACCGAAGGGAGTGCGCTTGAGATCATACATGGCCCATTCGGCCCAACTGTCCAGCCATGGGAGATATGATTGCTCGCCGGTCTGCTCGTACAGATACGCAAGAGTCAGAAAAGGCGACCTGATGTTATCTGCATCAGAACGGTGCAGAGGTAGGTCTCGATAGGATATGCTCACATGGTATTGATGTTTTTGGTCGTGCCAACAGCAAGCTGGTTTTTGAACCATTCTTGCGCCGTCCGGAGGGCCTTCTCGGATCCTGTCAATGCGTGGTACTGCCATAGACCATACAGGCCTATTCCGTGTGTCCATTCCCAGTCGTTCCAGCTAATCCAGTGTCAGCGCGGGACCGTGGAGCTACTACGCGCAATACGACCCTTTGGTATCGATGACTCTTCCTGGAACCATATCAGCAAAGGAGCTTTGTATAAAGCTTAGGTGAGACCATTATATACCATCTTCCAGCTTGAGCAGGAATTTGCCGGAGTCGTCCTTGATTTCTACTAAGTTATCAATCAATCGATCGATTTTTGCATGAATGGTTCCTGCTTGCAAGCCGTGCACGGAGATCGGTTGTTGCGGCATAGTGACAATGGCTTCAGTCCACGTGATTTGGATCACTCACGTCTCAGTCAAAAGACGAAAAGGTTGCTAAAAGTAATGTACAGGTACGAAGTATGTCTCGGGCATTGCTGTCGAGCCTCGCTAGGATTTAATCCGAGACAGCGAAGCATCAGCTGAGTCCCCCCCACAGAACCAGCTCCACGCCTCCACACTTTCTCCAGTCTGCCTGTATGCCAAGTCGCGAGTCGGACTATGGGGCGGTAGGTCAATGCTGCGCTATCTCGCAGCGACCGACTCGACCAATGGCTAGAAATCGGGCAACGCGCATTGCAGCCCGTGGCTCGCACGAGGCACCTTAGCGGGATGGAAAACAGGACATATGTTCCGGGGCTCAGCCCTGCAGTGGTATCTGTCTGGACCCGCCCCTTCTTGTCACTCTCTCTACATTCACAATGACTTCGAAGTCTAGCGCTGAGCGTGTGGAAGTCGCAATGGAGCCCATGAGCGCGGCCGAGGGCACCAAACCTTCGGTGGACGCCGTTGAGATCGAGAGGATTGCATCGCCTGACGAGTTTACAAAAGATGTTGAGGACTATGACCGCATTGACGCCGGTTCGTCATGATAACGATTTGGTTTGACCATTGTACAGATTGGCTGATGTTTGTGCAGTAAGTGGAAGAGGTTCTGCTTCATTGCAACGCAAGCGTACACTACGAGGCTGTCAAACCCTAGCCCCAGTCACAATAGAACGGACAGACACGTTGCAGTGGAGTGCCTTCAGTCATCCAGTCCTTGGCTGATCTCCTTTCGTCTCATTGCAGGAAGTCGCAAAATACACTGCTGGCGCGGCAGTCGAGATATCTAGCGAGGAAAATGCCAGACTGTACAAATTGATCAATAAGCGAGTGCTGCCTATCATGAGTGAGTTTGGCGCACAGGGCTAATGTCGAGTCGACCGCTGATTTGTATCAGTCTTCACATACTTCCTCCAAGCACTGGACAAGGGCACGCTGAGCTTCACAAGCATCATGGGCATCAAGACGGATCTGGTGAGAAGACTATGGGATTGCGACAACCTAAGCATGCGCTAAACGTTGCATTGCACCAGCACCTCGTCGGACAGCAATACTCCTGGCTCACCACGGCAATCTACATTGCCATACTCTTCGTGGAGTTCCCGATCAACCGAATGATTACCAAAATACCTATTGCCAAGTTCCTAGGTTCGTCAAGCATCACGATGGTTATCTGAAGGCAGGCGCTGATGTGGCTGGCCACAAAGGCACAGCAATCATTCTCTGGGGCGCCATATTGGCACTGCATGCTGGTAAGTCTCGATTTCCCGATCAAAATCAGCAGCATCTGTAGACTGACCGACGATCTCGTCATCAGCGTGCTCCAACTTTGCCGGTATTCTTACTGTGCGAATTCTTTTGGGCATATTTGAAGCAGTTTGTCAGCCCTCATTCTTGATCATGTCCTCAATGTGGTACAAAAGGTCCGAGCAAGCTCAGATCGTGACGTTCTGGTGAGCCTTCCGGTCCTGACAACATTCCACAATCCGCATGACCCCCTCGCTAAGCCAAAGATTAGGTACATGATGAATGGCGGCCAGCAAGTAAGCTTTCCTCAGCCATACAGACATCTGCTGGAGGAACAAGACTGACCGTGTCCAGATTGTTGGCGGGCTCCTTGCCGTGAGAAACGCTCCAAAGGCATTATCTGCGACTTCCTTCGACTTTGCTAATGATAAATACAGTACTGCTTCACACTGATCGACAGCGGCCCAATCAAATCCTGGCAAGCCATCTTCATCACATACGGCTGCTTCTCCGTCCTCTACGGGTATGCACAACAACACTGCCTCCATACATTCTTTCACTAACACCCGTTGTCCTAAAGCGTCTTCGTCCTCTGGTACCTTCCCGACTCTCCTATGCGCGCCAAATGCTTTTCCGAGCACGACAAGATGCTCATGGTCGAGCGTGTGAGGAGTAATCAGACAGGAATCCAGAACAAGCGTTTCCGACCGGAGCAGCTGAAGGAGGCGTTGACGGATATTCAGACTTGGTGTTATTGTACGTTTTGAAAGGCGCGATCTCGAATATAGGAGATGCTGATTCCTTTCCCCAAAGGCTTGATACAGATTACGACGACACTACCAACGAGCGGACTTGGTGCTTTTGCCAATATTATTATCACCGGTTTCGGCTTCACTGTCCTTCAAACGCAGCTTTTGGCTATGGTTTTGGGTATGAAAGCGACTGCGGGAGACGTGCATGTGCTAGTATTGACCTCGCGTTGCAGGTGCATTTATCATCTTGATACTTCTCAGCTCAACCTGGCTGGTGAAGAAGACAGGGCAGAATCTGTAAGACGCCGCGACGACAATAAAAAGCTGCTGTGATACTGACAACATCATCGCAGTCTAATCATGGGCATTTACGTTATACCCTCGTTTGTCGGAAGTAAGGCTGAATGCAATCAGAGTATGAACAGAGAATAGTAAGCTGACTTGTTATCTGTTCAGCGATCGTTCTTATGACCGTTGCGAATACCGATACTGCCACCGAAGCTGGCCTACTATTCAGCTACTACATCGTGCTCAGTTTCTGGTGCGCCCAGACATTGGGCATGTCCATGCTCACCCGTAATGTGGCTGGTCAAACAAAGAAGTAGTTCCTCCCTGACACCACCAAAAGAGACGCCCAACTAACCATTCCATCCCCCGTCTACAGGTCCGTCGTCGTAGTAAGTCAAGCATCGATCCAACTCCACCAACACGTATGTACTGACCTAGCTCACTCAAAGGCCCTCAACTTCGTCAGCTGGGCAGCCGGCAACGCCATCGGCCCCCAAGTCTTCCTCTCCTGGAACGCCCCCCGCTACTTCATCGCCTTCGCCACGCACATGGGCTGCTACGCCCTCCTGGTCATCGTCATCGTGGTCCTGCGCTTCCATCTTAAGCGTGAAAATCAGAAGCGGGACGCCATTGCAGCCGCTGGAGTCGCGGAAGCAAAAGATGAGAAGATGGTATGGAAATCTCTACCCTCGAGGTTGATGGGCAGCACCAATTCTGACGTTTGTATTTTGACAGGTCCATGCGTTCGAGGATAAGACCGACAGGGAGAATCCGAATTTTAGATATGTCTATTAGTTGTGTTATGAGGCTTTACTCTCGAATCATACATTGCATTCAATCAGCGAGTGTGCTCCGATGTTCGCGAATACAGCTTTGCCTTGCGCTCTTGAATCCTGAACGAGCGGCGGTAGACGTCTTGTGAAGCTCGCAATGAGAGCCTTTCTCTGCCTTGCGCTGAAGACGAGATCAAGGATCCCGCGATCCGTCGTACTGATGATGATGTCGCTTGCAGATGACATCACGCAAGCCTTCAATGACGGCTTCCGCGTCCTGAAGTCCAACGATGTGAAGCGGTTGGTAATATGCCAAGGCCGATCAACGTGAAGGATCCTGACGAGAGAAAACGCGATATTGCACATCAATTCTGTGAGCGGGTTACAGGGTATCTATCGGTCGACATCTAGCCAAAGACATTCATGAACATGGAGTCATTGATTGGAACACTTTGCTCATGCGAATGTACAGTGGGATCGACTCATCCTACCACCGTCCCTAACCAATCCATACCAGGCCTCCACGGTCCAGGCTTGAAGCCGTACGACGATTGACGAGTGATACGACGCTTCAGGAACTCTCATGGCTGTACCATCGCTACTGTGTCGTACACCGTGGCGTGCTTACTTAATTTTTATGGCAGTTGCCGTCAGCCTCGCAGTGACCAGGCCAGTATTGCCAATTCTACAAGAACACACGTCAGCACGAAATCGATAAGATGTGGCCACAGAATTGGATGTGCGCTTGAAGCATTCCTCTCATGGTCAGAGGAGGAAGACACTTCACTCACGTCGTCAGGTCCCCACTGGCAGGGGCTGTTAACGGGGTCGTGGACGCAGGTCGCGGCAGCTTTAGAAGCGAGCAGCGCGATGGCTACGAACAAGAGGGAGCGGGACTTCATGATGATTGTTGTTGGGCTGCTGGTCGTCAGTCCGTCGAACTGGTCTTTCCTGGTGATAAGCTGACTTACGGCAAGCTGACGTGATCTTCGTGGGTAAAGGTGAGGGCGATGCAGAAGTGAACGGTCGATTGAGAAATTGATGGGAACATGGTCTTTAAGCTTCACTAGCCGTTGCAATGATTTCCTTCAAGCATAGGCAAAAGCTGTTGAATCGAGGCCCTAGGTTGTTCTCCGGTTGGGACTTTCAGCGTGCCCGAGACCACCGATATCAATCCAGGTACCTCCACAAGGACAGATGCATGGCTATCATCTCCGAACAATATGCTTTGTACACATTGCAGTGATCATTGGTGTACGCGCCCGATTGTTTGATACTTCACAAACCTCCTGTTCGAGACGGTCCGTCGCAGCCTCCACAACACAATGCATGCACGCAGGCATCCGCTGCTCTTCAGGGCCGGTATTATAACAGCAGATTGAGTGTCTCGAGCAATTGTTTCACTCGAGCGGGCTGTGTCCACGAACGCTTTCCCTACAACTTCTGCAGAGCCATCATGCTGTCAACTGAAGTGACCGACCCCACGTGCATACGAAAATGGGCACTAGTTCTAAGCCATCGTTGATCAGAATTGGTCGCTCCAGTGATATTGCAACAGCGTCGACACTTCTTTCGACAATGCCTTAGAACAGCCGAACAGCGACTTTTGCGCCTGGTTGTGGGCAGGCAATCCTCATACCCGGTATTTCCAGGCGTCATGATTGTCAAGATCATGCCATTCGGTATCAAGATCATGCTTATCGTGAGCTAGCCTGCACATCTCATTCACCAGGCCACCCCAGCTGCCTCAGACTAGGCAACATATCTTCCGCCAGCACCACATGGACGTCGGTAACAGGATGAAAAGGATTGCTCCAAACACAACCGGGATCGTATTCCACACAAATACAGCTGAAGCACTCCGGATCCTTGAATCCATAGTCCTGGGGATGATCTAAGATTCTGGTGAAAAGCGCATGTGAGTCGTAGAGTGCAGTCCGTACACCTGAATGGCTGGCCTCGAACCCAGATATGTACTCCGGCAGCAGATTGTTGAATGTGGCGACACCATAAGTGTAATTAGCGACGACATCTTCCGATTTTTCCAAAATCATTGGTGTTCGATCGATGGGAGGAATGTTGACGAACAAGAACTTGCGAGCACCAGTCTTGTACACCTGATTCATGAGGTCGAAGTATAGTTCCAGCCTCGGGCGCATGCACTCTTCATATGACGGTGCCGTATTCCATGCACCGAGCAGGGTTCCGCAGCAAATATGCTGGTCATTGATCCCAATGAAAGCGGCAAAGATACTGGAGTCGGAAGTCCACTGCACTCCGCTTGCTCTGCCGTCAGTGAAGAGAGACGAGTATCTAGGCTGGTAGATCTCTTGGACTTGCTCCACCAAGCTGTCGGTAATCATACCACCGGATACTGCGAAGTCGTACAGCAAGACCAGTGAGGAGTTGAATTGAGCACCCAGGTATTCAGGCCATAATGGCCCGTTTGCAGTGGCGCCAACGATGAAGTTGTGTTTGGTTCAATTTAGATGATCGGGTCCTGGGTCGAGCGGCGGAAAGCCAAAGGGCTGGTCGAGGGAAGGTGGATCGCTGCCATTGTTGAAGGCAGAGGCGCTGAAGGAATCTCCGCTGCGTCAAATTGTCAGTTGCAGCGATGAGAATGTGACAAGTAAATGTGTGATCGCACAACACGAAGAATGATAACGGCGGTTGCGAGTGCTCGCTGTCGCGGTGGGTGTCGTCGATGCTTTGGCTCTTGTTATTAGAGTTGAATAGCCCCAGGAGTACCAGCATTAACCCTGCGAGAAGCAGAACACCCTGTAGAGCAATGACGAGTGAAAGTGTTTGATTGGTAGAGTACCGTACATCTCGGCCTCTTTCGTCCTTTGCCGATGCCATGTTGGGTCGCGTCAAGTGGAGAAGATGGAGAAGAGGGCATGTGCGCGCCGTTTGCTGAACTGGAGAACATATTTATGTATTTCTACTTTTGCCTTTTGTTTTTCAGGATGGGAGTCTGAGGACGGTCATACATATTCCGATTCACTGATACCAACAATCTGTTCAAGCATGCAGAATTGGTTGAAGTGTGGCTTGCTTGGCGTTGGGAAACGCGTGACAACGGCGGGAAGAGAAGTAAGGAGTACCTCGGCACATCAAGCATGCTTGCATTGCTGACGCCCAAACACTGACGGCCGTGAAGGATTGTATGGATGACGCGAATTGTTCCATGAAGCCTCAGCGATGCCCTGTAGTGGATGTCGTCAGCAACACGATGGGGGATGTCTCAGTATTTGAGAAAGATGTATGAGCTCGCACATACCCGTGATGAGGACCAATGTTCACGAGTCTGGATTTCAGTCGACCTGGCTGCGAAAACAAAGGATGTGATGCTCGCTATGCAGTCCGGATCACCCTTGAAACTGTTACCGAATGAGCATCTTAGGTGCGCAATTTCGCAGCAGCCTTCACTTAATTCCGGACTGGCAACATAGTTATAGTCAACTAGTAGTAGTTTCTGTATTACTTATCCACTCGTCAAACATCAGCGACCAGTCTGTATCCATAGTGCACATCAAGTCAGGCGTCAGGAGGACTTCCGAATCACCTTCGCCACTGATGACAGCCCCACGATGCTGACGAGTCTCTCCTGGCTGCATAGTCGTGGAGAGTGCTGCCGAGAGAAGATTCGGGGGTGGGTTGTCCGATCTTCTTGCGCTTTCGATAGCAATCTTCGCCCGTTGAATTCCTAAATCCATGGCTTGCTGCGTGGCTAGCAGCAGTAGCTTCCATTCGTCAGACTCTGCAGCAACGCCGCCTCGATCTGGAAGACGAGAGCGCTCGTGCACAGTCCGCAGCTGCGTCTGGCTGAATATCGATTGCTTCACACCCTCAAAAGAACTGGCTACTATACTTTCCAAAAAGTCCAGGACCACTTTCACCTTGGCCTCCAGCGCTGCTGCCTCAGTGTATTTGCTGGCAGCGTATTGAGACTGTCGCAGGTCTGCCCAATCATTACCATGGCTATGGAGCAAGTGTAGTACAAGGGGCATCGGAGCAACGCGGCTAGGAGATGGTCCCAAATGTGCTGGCTCTGAGAGCTTGTTGTTCTTGTTGTGTCAATAAGTCTGATTGCTGAGTCGAGAACGGTGGTGACAAGTCCACTAACGGTCACTTTTGCTTGGTAGCATTTTGTAACCTGTACCAAGGGCCAGTAAAGCAGTATCTGCAATCGACCAACAAGGCAGATGGAGGAGCAGCGTCGCAATTGCCGGACGGGGTCAATATTTGACGACTGCGTGGTCGATTCTATGGTCGACGGGTCCGTTGCGACAAGCTGGTCGTAAGTAAGGGCTAGCTCTTGGGACAGCCGATCCACTTCTGCTTCGCTCGCATCAGCCTTCTTAGAATGGAATAGGCTTAGCGTCTCAGATCCAATCTGCAGTATTTGAGCGACATTGGCTAGGTATGCATGAAGATCGTCTTCTGTTCGTACAGATTCGACGTCACTTGAAGAGTGAGAAAACACCGATGGCGAACCGCAATGCAGTGAGTGCTCAAAATCAAGCAGAGCGATACTCCAATAAACTTTGCGGCGCATGTCCCGCTCATGTTCTGCCAGATTGAATGCATCAGGATCCCGATGCAGTCCCAACACGAAGGCCATCCGACTGAGTAGAGCAAGCAAGCCGCTTGTCAGGTCATCACCGTCTGTCCAGTCGAGATTCAGCTTCTCCTGGATAATAATAAGCAGGACACATTGACATCCCATCATCGTCGAACTCCGAGCTTGCTGCGCCAAACCCACGATATGTGCTCTCGCAACGCTGAACAGATCCTTTCCATGTCTGCGAGTCGGAGTATTTGGTGGAGTGGCCTCGTGCTGGATCGGTGGCAGTTGGCATCCCAACGCGATTACTGCAAGATACAGGACCAGCCACTGACCTGACGGTTTCGCGACTGGAGACGTCCAGTAATCCTGCGCTCGAGCATCCAAAGACTCACGGTCCAAGACGGGATATATTTGGTTCATGGTTGCCATGAAACGAGCCACCATGCACTCACAAATGCTGCGGCTTGGCAGACAAGCGAGTACCTCGTCCTCTATGCTAGGCTGTGATATCTTTGGACGCACCACTGCGACGTCCCAGATTGTACGCCGCCGATCGGCGCTGAAGTTCCCAGACAACCTCTGCAAATCTGAGAATTGGCGGGATAACGTGAGGCTGGGAGGCTCGGACGTCCAGCGAGCGGAATTGTGCGATGTGGTTGAGAGATAGGCCATGTCTTCTGCGATTGGCTTCTTATAATGGTGAGATCCCCAGTATATTGTTGTGCCTGCAGCTTTAGTGCTGTTGAGTATAGCTGCGGCGGCGTACGGATTACTGATTTCTGTCGAGGCGGAATCGTGCTGTGCCTGTTGAGACGCGGCGAGAATGCGTGACTGCGCTGAAGAGCCTGAGATGATCGGTGCGATTGTACCATGCAGTTTCTCGAGTTGGTCGTCGATTCTTGCCAGACGTTGCTCTAGACCGGAAGGAATTGCAGTCTCCTGGACTCTACGGACGACCGTCTGCTGAGCACTGGTGATAGCACTGACAGGAGTCTGCGGGCTGGGTTGGACACAGCCTCGGTCTGACTGACAGTCGTACGTACAAGCAGCTTCCCGCTTGCGCATTGCGCAGTTCTTGCACGGTCGCTCACGGTTGCAAGCAATCTTCTGCGAACGGCAGGGACGACAACTCGTGATTTCGCGCTGCCTTTTTCGTTTGGTGCCAGACGGACCGGCTTCTGCCTGGTCTGGCGGTCTATATTGCTGGACTCGCAGCATCTTTCAGTCAAACATAGATGCTGCACTTTGTCATCCATAGTGAGTGTTCTGGATAATAGACGTTCAAGTGAAGCTGTAGTAGGTAGCTGAGTTGCCGCTTTTGGCTGTGTCTCCGAGTTTCCCCATTCAGCGATTAAAGCCGTGCGTTGACCAAGGCCTTTGCGGCTTTGACTGGCTATAATAATGCAAACGAGCTCAGCCGGAAAGTATCTTGACTATGACAAGACACCTAGTCACGGAGACATTGTTGTCGAGCATTCAAGATCAAGTTCCCATCCTTCCAATTCCAGCAAACCAGGCCTCCCATCACGACTGTCACCTGCCATCATGAGTGTCATCACTACTCGTGCCTCAGCTCAACCTCACACCCTCATCATAGGAGCAGGAATCGTCGGCCTCGTGATAGCCCAAGCCCTCAAGAAAGCCGGCAAGACCTTCACAATCTTCGAGGCTCAAACGCCATCGCTCCATTACGGCCGTGCTAGGGACTGGAACATCAGTCTTGACTGGGGCATACCGAGTATCAAAGAACTACTGCCTGACGACCTTGCTCAGAGACTGGGTAGCATTGCCTCGTTGAATCCGCAGGTCGCCGCTACCGCCAACCGCACAATGACTATCGTGGATGGCAAGAACAGCAAGATTCTGAGGCAGGCATTGTTCGACGAGCCGTTCATGAAAATATCAAGAGCTCAGCTGAGAGCTCTGGTGGACGAGGGCGTGGACATCCGCGTGAGTTTGTCCGTCGGTTTGTTCTGGGTAGACACTGACCTGTGGAGCAGTTTGGCCATGCTTTGAGTAGCATCGATTACAAGAATGATGACACTACCGTCACTGCCAACTTCGCCAATGGAATGAGCGAGCATGGCACTCTGGTCGTAGGCGCCGATGGAAATCGCTCGACTGTGCGTCACCATCTCTTCGGTGCTGACGGCAGCATGCCAACTTATCTGAACGGCACGTACATCAGCAATGTGTTCAGCTACTGCAATGCTGCCAAGACTGAGTATGCTCTGGGGTTGAACCCCTGCGCCGCATCAGCAGTGCATCCTGAGTGTAAAGTGAATATATCCTTGCACAGCATGCCTGATCCCAAGAAGCCCGAAACCTGGACCGTCCAGATGTCAATAGTTTGGAAAGGGACGCCAGACTTCCGCACGACAAATGAACAAAGGCATGAAGAGGTCAGGTCCAAAGTTGTCAGGATCTGCGAGGTGAGTATGACGCTGATACGGTGCGCGACCTGCGGGCAACAGATACTGACATCTCGAATTCTAGCCATTTCACTCCGCTGTCAATTGGATCCCGCAAGAAGTCGAGCTCTGGTACGGCGAACTCTCTAGCTGGGCGCCAAAACCTTTCGACACCCGCAATGGCCGTGTCGTCTTGGCTGGAGATTCCGCTCACAGCCTGCCTCCATTTCGCGGGCAAGGGCTCCAGAATGGGTTACTGGACGCCAAGAATCTGGTTGCAGCTATTCAGCAGCAAGATGATAATCTTCAAGAGCAAGGAGCTGAATTTATTCAAGGGTACAGCGATGAAGTTGTAGAGAGAGGCAAGAGGGAGACTGACTTGAGTGTTGAGACCGCGCACAAGACTTTGGGCTAAGACGACTTCGAGGCCTCTGCAACAATGAAGCTTGGGTTGCGGCCAACATCTTGAAGCATTCTGTATCCAATTCTTGCTCGCGGATTGCCCAAGAGGTGCTTGCAGGGGTGTGTGACAGTGGAGAAACTTGGAGCAGGAAACATGTAAGTATGTTGTATGCTCAGGTCAGCCGTCAGAGCTCAGCTCTGATTTAAGAGCGAATAGTCCATGAAGACAGGATCGCTTGTACATATCAGCCTAGCAGAGCTTCAAAGGCGACCTGGGGGACTTTTGGTGCTGTCAATCTAAAATCTTTGCAATCCAGCCGGCCACCTTTGCAGCGGATTGATCTTTCTGTTCCCATTGTTAGCAAGTGTATCCTGATCAAGCCTCTCGAAGCAATGCTCACAAGAAGATTCCAATGATGCTGCCCGACACCTTTCTCAATCTCGATTGGCACGCCTGGAAGCAATCTTGTCCAACCTCCGGCCGTGAAGTCCGTTCGCTTCTCAGTCAAGAATTTCATGTCGGCCGGGTCACCACTTCGTCCTTCAAGCGAGCCAATAGCCTATACTTCTCTTTCCTAGGAAGCCATTGATCCTGAAACCTGGCGTCGTTTTTGGGGGCAACACGCAACGCTTTCGGATGTCCAGTCCTGATTCTGTCCCAAACCTGCTGTCAACCTGGCCGCTCGTTGGGATCGTATCGAATGCACCAGTTGACCACTTCAACTAGCGGCTTACTGTAATGTCGTGCTACTTCGGTGGAGATACTCGACTCCAGGCGCCATTCCTTGCGTGGGACCTGCTCATGCCTGGGCAGTCTCAAACTATCCCATTGCAGTCTGGCGTCGCCCTGCTGTCTTTCCATGAGCGACCAGAGTAGGAGGCCAACTCCGAATACGTCGGTTTTGCTGGTGGGCACATTAGGCCATAAGGCGCCTGGGACTGTCTCGGGCGCACGACAACCTCTCCTTCGTTGTCAGTAGGTAATTGTCGGATCCTGGTAGAGTTCGAGAACAGGCAACAGGCCAAGGAGGAAATTATGGGGTCCAACATACAATATGTTCCAACACTATTAAAATCATCCTCCTTTCGACGATTGTTCCGCGCTATTATAGTCGCGAGTACCCAGTCGCCAACCTGAACAGCTTTAGCATTGACTCACGGAATGGAGCTCGGTGACCCGCTAGTTCATATCTCATACCTTGGGTTCAGGATATCCTTGGTACCGATCGTCCCGCGGTAGTCCCAAGAACACATTCTCAGGTTTCCAGTCTCTGTGAACAATCTGGCCCACCTCGTGGATGATTCCGGCAATGTCATCACCCTGGTTCGCAGAAGGAGTGTCAGGCATCCATTCCGGCACTTTCCAGTCCTTGGGGTTGGAACCAGAGACGGCGACTTTGATGACGACTTGACCGGGTCCAGGGCGAGGGATGGGAGAGTCGATGATGGAGACTTTGGGGCCGGCGGAGACGACGGCTTCTTTCATCTTAGATGGTTCGGTTTGGATGGGCTGTGAGGTGAGTGATATCGATGAAGCTCTGGATTTGGTGCAGAGAGAGGGTGTATGAGATATGTATACAAACCAGCTTACAAATATGGTCCTACTTCAAGCATTAGTATTGCGTTGTAGCGTGATGGCATCACCGCCAATGCCCACAATCTTCTTCGAACTTCTTTGCAAGAGTGGAGATGGAGCTTGCAAGCTTGGCTTGTGACATCTTGATGCCGGCTTTAAGATTTTTGTGTGCCGCAAAGCTCGATATCTTACAGATGTTGTCCATGGTGATGTCGGAAGACCATCAAGGTCTCCACCCGGGAGAGCACATCGCCTCCACGCAACTCACAATCCCTGACACCGCCGCTAAATGTCAGAGTCGGCATCCAACAACTGCCTCAGACACGCCAACTCCTTCTGAGTCTCGCCCTGCTTCCTCTCATACGCTTCATCAAGGTCGTCTTCCTCAACCGAGATTTCCTCCCTCTGCTGCTCCAATTCCTTGATCTGCTGCTCCAAGCACTCGATCCGCTGAGTAATCTCTTCGCGCTTGCGATCCAGAGCGTTGCGCTTCTCTTTTATCTGCGTGACGTAGTCTTTCCAGCCTTGCCGAACAGCATCCATCTCCTGTATATGCTGCTTACGGGCCTTGCGCATATCTAGCACATCTTGCTCCATCTTTTCGAGCTCCACCAATCTCTGCTCGCGCTTTCTCAGGTCCTCGAACCTCAATTCCAACTCATTCTGCCGCGTGCGAGACGAGCTTCTGCGAGCTGGTTTCGCTCCTCGCGTGCCTCTAGCTCGCTCCTTGCGGGCGACTCACCTGTACGCTGGCGGGATCTCCTCGCGTCAAAGCCGTCACCTTCTGATGACTCCAAACGACCATGGACAGCGCCAGCCATCTGCGGTGGAGAGACGGATGTATTAGCGGCAGCAGCAGAGCCTTGCTGCGCTCCAGCAGCCGTGCCCTCAGCAGCTTCCGAAGCTTGATTACCAAGCTGCATACTGTGATCTGCCAGCGTGCGTTGACCACTTGCAGTCTCCGGCTCGACCGGTTCTTTACTGCGTTGATAAACGGCATAGTGCACCAACTCACCCTCAGCCATTCCATTCCATGGTGTCTTGCGTAAGGGAAAGTCCTTGAGGTCATTGTACTCGATCCACTTGTCCTCTCGGTCATCATCACCACTGGACTCGCGTAGATACGCACGGTAATGACCATCTTTCCAAGTTATGACCCTGAGAAGAGTGTAGGGCATTGCAGCGTCCTCAACGTTATCCACAGCATTATCCATGTCCTCGTCCTCGTCGCTTGCCTCCAGCGCTAGACTTTGAATACCGGAGGGCATAGTCCTTGATTGACTCCATATTGACATGTCCAACTCCTTTGGAAGGCGGACAACATTGAAGTCGTGCACACCGACGCCTCCACGGCGAATGTGGAAGGCGAGATGCTTAGATAGCCGGGTGAAGCATGGATGCTGCTGAAACGCCTGTTCATGCTCTGCATTAAACTCGCATGTGTGACCAGACGATTCATAGAAGAGAGTGTCGTTCGCCCATTCTTCAATGAGATCGTCCAGATCAAGACTACTGTTGGTGTCACGATCTCTTGGCAGGTCCAGTGACCTTGCACGAAGCATCGCCACAAGGAATCTCGACGACAGTCTGATTGAACAGGAACTCTGTGATGGCGCTATCGTGGCCATCACGAATGAACGCCTGCCACTGCTGTGCTGCGTGATCGGAGAGCTTGATAGGCGCCTTGCTGCTCTTGTTGTTGACTTCCTGCTCTTCAGCAAGGCGATTTGATTCAGAGGAGAACGGGTCAGCAAGATGCAGGGTCTCATTGCAGCCGTGGACAGTTCCTCCTGCAGTTCATACCTGGCTCCGATCAAAAGTGCTGAGCAGGCGATGACTTACATCGACATCACGCAACGTGCTCTCAATGCCATGACAAACAGCGACACTTCGACCATGCTGCAGAATCTTTGTTACGTGGCCTCCATTCCAGTTGTGATGCGTGATTGGTAAAATGTCAAGCTCCTGGAATGAACCCAGTCTCTATACGGCTTATCAGGAGGCGAGAGATGGGGAGCTGGCGATTGGAGTGGCTGAGCGTTCTGATATTGATGAGGCTTTCCGCAAGATTGAAGAGAGGTACGGCATCAGTCAGGCTAACTCATGGGAATGGTGGAACGAGGGTTAACCGCGTTGATCGGCGTCCCCTTGGATGAAAGACCTGGGAGGAGAGTGCATCTGTCAGGGTACGTCGATAACCCCAACCCGCCTCCCCTCTAAGTAGAAGCAGCGCACTACCCACACAGTCAGTATACACCTCCCCGAAACCCTACACCTACTCTAACCGCACTCGCAAAACTTACACAATAATAGTCGTCCGGATACCCAGAAAACTTCTTATTCGGCTCGCAACCCTGTCCCGCGTTCAAACCGAGTGAAGAGCCCTTAGGACACTAATCCAAACATCAACACTCCTCTCCTCAAAATCGGAGGGAGGAAGGGAGGGAGAGGGACGTACATGCCATAACACAGTGCCTCCGGGCTGACCGGCGCAATCCCCGGTGCGGCCACGGGAGTAGCATGTTTGCGATGCTTGCGCAAGAGTGGCGGGGATGAGGAGGAAGGGGAGGGTGAGGGTGAAGATAGGATGCATGGCTGTTGTTGTTTCGTTTGATGACTGGGTAGCGAAAAGGTGTGTTGTTAGGAGGAGAAGGGGAGTATAGGGTTAGAGTTGGGCTTTTTGTGGACTTCGATGGGAGTATAGGGGGTAGGCAGGGAGATGGGTAATCCTAGGGATGTCGTTTGGGAGTGAGGGGTGTGAGACAGGGATGAGATGGATGTTTCACTCATCATATGATAAGTGACAATGATGCTTGATGCTTGATGGTTAACATGATGATGGTTGAGAATTGGAATGACGCGTGATCTGATCGACGTTGACGTGGAATATTGACATGTCATCGTGCCAGTCAGTCACTCAGTCAGTCAAAACTTGACTGACTGTAAAGACGTCTGACAGCAAACTTGCTTTGTACAAGTGGACTGGCTGTGACGAGGATGGGAACAGACTCGCCGAGTTTCAACAGCCCACCCATGCTCTGGATGCACTTGCTCCAAGACTGCCGCAGGGAACCCACGTTACGTTTACCCCACGAGAGGATCCCTAATGCCTTGATATCGGTCGTAGGAAACTAGGTCCTGCACTTGATTCTTGTGCAGTGAATCATGTCTGGGAGCAGCAGGATTGGCATAGTACCATTTAGCTGCCTGCTTGAACAAATTTCATCTGGCCAAGACATTTATTTCTTGCTTTTCTGTCACAAGCCAAGTCTCTGCACGTCAGTCCGCTAGGTGTTTCGTAGCAATTGTGCTTCATGGATGGGCCGCGCATTGATGGCTCGTGCAGCAGAGCACGCTACTTGGGAACTCACAAGCCCGGATTTCGCAACGTCTATCGACAAATTCTAGCATTATCTCGTTGGCCTCGACCATGCTTATGCTGGTTCGGCCGAAGATCCCTCGGATTGACTTCATCACTCCGATAAACATCGGACCGATCTAGTCTTGGCATCGGTGCTGAACGTACTGCGTAATTTATTATCTTATCGAATCGGTAGTGGTATCGGTGCTAGTAAAGGGATACACACGCAAAATGCAGTCGGCTCTGTGTCTGTCGTCTACTCTTGGCAGCTCCATATTCTTCGGCGTATTGATGAATATCATTCGGAACATTTCAAGCTACATTCCGGCAGCCCTGTCTGACATCCAATGCACCGAGGCTTGCCGGAAAGACCTTTGCTAGCATCAAGATACCGCTCCGCCCTCCGAGATCTGGCATAGCCGTCGAAAGATTAGTGGTTTGACAGCTGATCCCCTCGTGTCACATTCAAAGCCTGTCCTCAGTCATTTCGATATCGTCCTACCAGTCGACTCTCGATTGTTCCTTCTGGCTAGATGACCGTCGGCCTAAGCACAAGCCCCGATAGTCTGCAAGGCGTGCTGGTTGCCAACAAAGCTTTAGCCAATGGGGATCATTGCAATGGGCAAACAACGGCTAGACGACAGGATTGCCGCGACATCTTGGAGTTGGCTGAGATCGTTCAGCGCCAGGCCGCAGTCCTCAAAGCCGTTTGCGAAGACAACAGCTTTGCTTCGCCATCTCTCGATACACCGTTCCCAGATCGTCTGACCGATCTGCCCCAGCCAACTCGCCTCAAGCTCCGTGAAGCAGCTAAAGCAATCCATGACATAGCCACAGGCCCTTTTGATCATTTATTCTCGATAGCCTGGAGTGGAAGTGCATGTACTGCAGTGTCCGGAACAAGTACTAATGAACTTAGTATCATTCAGTTGCAACCTTACGCTGGAGCATACATTTCAAGATTCCCCAGGCAGTCCCTTTACAGGGCAAAGCTTCTTATGCGAGCATCGCAGCATCGTGTGGTGTGCAAGCTCCGCAGCTCAATCGCATTCTGCGCATGTGTATGGTCAGTAGGCTCTTCTGGGAACCAGAGCCGGACCATGTTGCTCACACCATTTATTCGGCGTCGTTGGTGACCGACAAAGTGCTGCTCGGTGAACTTGAGTTTCTGTGCGAGGACACCTATCCGATCTCGACTAAACTCGTCGAAGCTCATGAGCAATGGTCCGGAAGCGACGCTGCAAACCACGCCGCCTTCAACGCAGCCTGGCATACGGACTTGCCGAGGTATCCCTGGCTCCATCAGCAGGGACATGAAGAAAACGCTAAAAGGTTTACCAACATGCTGGAGTTTGCTCGCCAAGAAAGGGCCACAGATGTTCGTTTCGTAGCGCAAGGCTATGCGTGGGACACTGTCGAAACGCTAATTGATATTGGGGGCGGCTCAGGGGATGTCGCGCTGTCGCTAATAAAGGCGTATCCATATTTGCAAATCGTCGTCGAAGATCAGGCTCACAGCATCGAGCTGGGGAAAGCCAGTCTGCCCACCGCCTTGCACAAAAGCATTGAGCTTTTTGAGCGAGACTTCCTCCAGCCACGAGCTGAGGAATCAGACGATGTCGCTAAGACACGTTCCTATTTCCTACGCATGGTCTTGCATAACTGGTCCGATCAGGATGTCCCCAAGATCATCACACCTCTTCTACCAAGCATGCGAGCAGGTGCACGACTTCTCAACATGGAAGTCATGGCAGCGCCTCCAGGTCATCTGCCAGAAGCTCTGGAGTGGTGGATGAGGAGCTTGGACATGGAGATGATGATTGAATTCAACAGCAGATTGCGATCGAAGCAGGATTGGCAAAATTTGTTTGCAAACATTGATCAGAGAATCATCATGAGGTCGGCGAAGACGCCCCTGGGTAGCGGCTTGACCATTATGGAATTCGGATTCGAGCAGTAGGTCTTCGCCACTGTTATACTTGGCATCGGATGGGACACTGCGGCATGGCCTGGAGTGGCCTCTGTAGACTGCATGTCGGAATAGTGCATGGCAGCCGAATCAATCTCTTGCAATCAGGGCAGGAATGTCCAAGTGCAACGTCGCGAGATCTGCAAGGTCAGGCTGAAGACATTCCTCTCCGTTCTACACTTGGATTGCTGGTGGAGCTGCATGCGATGCATAGGAGTCTGCACACGGCGGCTAAAACTATGCATGAGGATTGGTGGCTGCTGGCAACGGCGTGTGCGGTCATGAACGTGGGTCTGTCGCTCGTATGTGCTGTCACCATACGCATAGCTGATGGAATTAAGTGACAAGCCGCGCTCCGCATTGTATAGGCTGGAAATACGGCTGTAAGCCAATAGTCACAATACGGTCCCTCCACTGCATTCGATAATGCAGTATGTGCCCTCAAGTTTCGCCACACAGTAGCGTATCACTCTTTACAGAGAGCATCGCATCAATTGCTTCCACAGCATCAATTCCCATGAGTAAAAGCCGTCTTCGATTGGCCAGTCGAGTCACACTGTTGTTTTGCTCATACTCGAAAATAAGAGCCTGGTAGCATTTTCGGAGTGCCTTGATACACGCCATATGGCGTTCTGCGAGGGCTTTGTATTCATAGAAGTCTTTGAGTGCGTCCTCGTCCGCCGGCTCCATCGTTGGCGCAGCGTGGCAGCTGCTGCGTTCTGTCAGGCGCATCCTCTCCAGCATGACACCCTCGCAGATGGCCAATCTCCGGATCTGCATTTCACGGTGCTCGTTGACTGCGTTGAGCTCTGCCAGCATGCCGTAACATTCTTGACTGCAGCTCGTACTGCATTCTGGCTTCCCCATGCTAGTATGTCGACTGGTGAGGTAGATGTTCCAATTCCTGGCAATGAGCATCGATGCAAACGCAACGGTCAGGCGTGGCCGCTATACAGACCTATTGGTATGACGGACAGTGGCTGGATCGGCGTCACGCTTGAGGCAACATAGACCCCGATGAGGTCTCTCGCGCTAGCAGCGTCGGCGTGACCGTTGAGAAGCCCGGGGTCTTTGAAGCACATGCATAGTGAAATACCCCGATCCCAGCCTCGACAAGGTTGAATCAACCGATATGAGCTTGAAGATAGCGAGCGTTTGCGTACAAATTGCCTGATCCGCTCGATATCTGAGGCTCGTCTGAGAACAATCACTGGCATAAGCTTGCGTGCACAGAATCACGATGGACCTCAGCAGTGCTCAGTTCGGTACCATAGTGTTTGGCGGGTTTCTGTCCGGTAAGATGCACAGGCTTGCGGGCGAGAGCACATGCTGACCCCGAGAGAGGCGCCATGTCTTCCGTATGCGTCGTCGCCATTCCCGCAATACTCGATACAGATTCGGATGGTGCGCATCTGCGCGCCCAATGGGCCCGTCTCTATCATTTCGGACATCATGTTCTGCCCATGATGGCTGTCAGCACCTGCCTGGCGCACACCCTCATTTCCTATCACAAAGCCCGTGACGACCTCCCTTGGAAATCCTCATTGCTCGCAGGAGTAATCACTGTGAGCATAGCGCCATTTACATGGGCATTTCTGCTAGGCACCAATAGAAAGCTGTTTCGACTTGGTGAGAAGCCTCAAGACGAGGCACAGATGGCGCGTGTTAGAGGGCTGGTAGTAAAATGGACCTGGCTGCATCTTGCACGATCGATGCTTCCGCTCGTTGGAGCCATCAATGGCGTCGCTGGCTACAATGGCTGGTGATGCGAGAGACACCTCAATTAGCGCGAGGTACAATTGTGCCGTGTCCAGTGTGCATATAGCGCGCAGAATGACATTTTCTTGGTCGGCGGCTTTGCTATACCTTTTAGATGGACAGACTAGTGCAAGTAGGCGCTAGTTGACCATGAAATTGTTGCAGCCGCTGAGACGTGCTTGCAAGATACCAATAGTTTTCCATGTGTTCAATGTTTGCATGTCCGAAGTACATGTGCGGCACAAACAATAATGATTCTTGACGTCAAGAAATCCACGACAGCACTACCCGAGCCGCTAATATTCTACTGATTCCAACTTCACGCAACGACATACCACCTCTTTCCACTCCTCCTTCTCGCCTACATGTTCCGTACTTGATTGACAACATATGTCGAGAGCGCTCGAAGTCGTCGAGAGAGGTTGTTGCACGTCCTGCGGCGGTCCTGATGGCTTCAAAAGGGTTCTCCCCGACTCCGATGAGCTTGTCTTGAGGCGCGCTGCCAACTGCTCAGTCACCCTTCGCACAAGATGGAGCTCCGCAAGATTGCAAGGCTTGCCATGCGCGCCGAAGAGCTTGCGCCGTCTTCTTGACTGCCACGCATGCTCGGCGTTTGTTGAGCAGTCATCGCGTACCGGTCCAGAACCTTGTACAACACTAGCGTCATTGCTGTCTGCTGGTAGCCATCGCAGGGGCATTCACACGAGCAAATTGTGCCGATGGTATCTACTGCTGCCTTGTTCAATGCAAATATCGACTGCACAGTATTCGCCGTCCAGGTGTCATCACCTGGATCTTCAGAGTGGAGCTGCTCCAAGAGGTGAAGGACCTTCGCCATGCATGGATGACTGTGCGTAGTGCTCTGCTGTACTCCGCCATCCAGCACCAGTCTGCCCGTCTCCGAAGAAAGATGCAGGCCCGCATTGGGCAGATGAGACACTAAAAGGACCGCGAATGATGTCTTCAAAGGCACCGTATACATCTGGACCATCAAGATCAGACAAGTTGGCAAGATCCTCTAGACCAGTAGTGAAGGCCTGGTCCGGGCCAAACATGTCGGTAAGGAGCTGTACTTGCGATGCTTGGTTCAGGTGCACTGGGATGGCAATTCTGGAGCAGTCAGCGTCTTTTTTAAATTCCTTTCTATGTGATCGTCCAGTCCGCATAGCGCTCAAGGCCCCATCTGTGTAACAGACTGTTACGTTCGTCATTCAGCTGACCGTTTCATGAGCTGATCCACGCATTTTGCGGCCTACATGGTGGATTCATGGCGGCTCATGAACCCCTTCGGGCTATTCCTCCTCATCCAATGCAGTAGCAATCGCGCTGGACTCCAGCTGAGCCTGCTACCGTGCCGCTGCCGTGCATACAGCCATATCGGGGCCGTTATCTGCAGCAGCCCCGCACGAGCTTACGACTCAACAACGCGCTCCTGGAACGTTGAGCACCGCAGCGACACGGCTTACAGCTGTATACTTGGACGTTGGATTGCCTTTAGCTTATGCTGAAGACACCTCTGTGTGCTCAAGTGCCTCCAAGAACGCGCCAAGAAAACTGCATGTGTAGCACGGAATGGATTGCAATACGGACCAGCAATCGAATTCTGCCGGCCGCTTCGTTTTGTGCCAGCCCCAAATGTAAGCATGAATACAAATTGCGCCGTTAGCTGCGCAATGGCTGTCCATGTTGTCATGTGGGTAAATCGCTGCACTTAGACCGAGCATGGCGTGGCGAAACGGAAGGATACATATTTTCTGCTTAAGCAGCACTATCACGCAACGAAGCGGCCCCATACCTCTGCATAAAGTTGTCGCCCTTTCGCTTCCAGCAGCTGGAGCCTGGATCAATTCCCACTGCGGATACAACCCACAAATCTGCATACCAAAGCACCGATCCTTGCCAATGGCTTAGACACCTTGTGCCAGCCCAATCCAGATCCTTACACTGAGCCGAGCGCCGTTGCGGATTTGGCGTGAGTCCCCGTGTATGGATGTCAGTCTGGATTGCGCATGAATGATACCAGACCTTTCAACCCAAACCAGGAAGTGCATTGACGCCCAATAAGTTGGGAAAAGTCACCAGTGAATCATTTCGACCCCAAGCATAATTGATCCATCTTCGACGCAGCCCCCTAAAGCATTGCGACCTCCAGCAGTGGCAGATGAACACGCCAAGATCAGAGGCTCTACAAACAATCTTGACGATCGGAATGGAGAGTCAACCTTTACTTCGAAACGAGCATAGCATGCAGGTGGCCGCAAATTCCACATGTAGCCAGTTCATTCGAGATCTAGCAGTGCAAGTACGTCTACACTGCAAGTTTGCGCTTCGACTTATTCAAGCTGAGTCTAGCATAGATGCAGGTGCTCGCATGCCTTCGCTGGCTAGGCGATCAACAAGTACTTGCATTCATACCGTTGCAAGGTACTGTATCTTTTGAAGAGATCGCGGACCTCCTTGGGGTTCCTACGGCCCAGCTAGAGCGGGTGGTCCGCATGACGGCCACAGCAGGCTTCCTCGAGGAGATGGAGCCTGGATACGTTGCTCACACGCCTTTGTCGACATCATTCATTTCTGACCTGGTATTTTCCGACGCCGTGGTATTTCTTGGCGGCGTCGCAAGTACTGCGACTCTCGAAATGCCCAGTGTGGTTCAGGATCAGTCCGATGCTATCCCTTTCGCCCTGACTTGTGCGGAGGATGTCAAGCTGAGACGCCAATGGGATGCTTTTCAACGGTGCACCTGGCATGCTGAGAACACAGTTGTAGATCTGATCTCACAGCTGAAATGGCGAGGCTTAGGTGAAGCTTGTGTCGTAGACGTGAGTCGGCTAGTTGCGCACTCGGCCCCTGCGCTGACGTGGGACTAATGATCGCTTTCCACCAGGTACTCGCTCAATCGACAGCAGTAGCTCGCAAGTTGGTGCAAGTTTTCCCGTCGCTGCAGGTGACTTTACAGGCACCCAGGCCTTCTTCATTATGCGGTGGTAGCCCGGACGACTTGCTCGGCCGAGTGACTGTACAAAGGCGGATACCAGGTACGGCACAGCCTATCACGAACGCCGCTGCTTATATCAATTGTCCTGCCAGACCGTTCACGCCCACGCGTGACGAGCTGCTTGAGGAGCTGAACGCCCATCGCGATGTGCTGAAGTCAAACCGGGACGCTCTGCTTGTATTCGCAATGCCCCTGCTTCCGGCGCCAGGGACTGTGCAACCCGAAATGGAGACCAAAATACGTCTATGGGATCTTGTCCACTATCAATTGCCACATAGAGGCGGAATGTCCTTGGCTGACTTGCTTGCGAATGTCGAGGACGCCCGCGACGATTGCGGCCGGCTCCGGGTGGCTGATCAACTTTGGTCTGCGCAGAGTGCAACAATCGTTCTGTGTCTCAAGTATGAAGAAAGCATAGGTTGAACGACCACAGCAAGAGGGGCCACGCCTCACTCGTAAAGCGTGAAAGAGTTATCGAGTCATCATACGAAGTAAGGCCCGCACGTCCCTTTCACAAGCGCCCACGCCTCATCAAATGCCTTCACCAGCTGATCCGGCAATGGACCACCGCTCAGATATGTCAGATTCTCCTCGAGCTGCGCTGCGCTGCTGGCACCAGTAATCACGGCATCTCCATAATGCTTCTGCATCTTGCTATGGTGGCATTCCCATCGCATGGCAGCCTCTGCAGAAGTAGTACCAAAGCTGTTTGCCACCGGCCTAATCACATCCAGAGCGGCAAAAAAGGCCTCATTCCAGTACCTGTCGCGGGAACTCTTGTCCTGGAACCTGCTGGGATCGAATCGACTGCCCTGCTCGTGGTCGGTGGTGTCTCGATGATATTTGTCCGTCAGCATGCCTCCAGCAAGCGGGCTGAATGCATAGAAGGCAATGTTGTAGTGCCGAAGATATGGGAACAGTTCCGGCTCCACTGAACGTTGTAGGGCATGATAACAGCCTTGATAAACATCTGGCTTTTTCCGTCCGTTGCGTTGGCAAAGTTCCTGCGGGATTCGACACGTCAGCGCATGCATCTCCAGAGTAAGTGCTGCTGGTAGGGGCTTCACGCAGGCTTACACAGATCTGGGCGACCTCCCATGCCGCATAGTTGCTGATACCGAACCGTCTGAAGAGACCTGCTCATACTACTCGTTTACGGTCGCGAGTGTCTCTGCATACGGGACGTTGTGCTGATCGAAAAATAAGCTTGCAAGCCTATGCATGTTGCGCGGAGCTTATCTGCTTACGTCAGGCGTGTGTAGGTAGAACAGATCAATGGCCGGAGCCTGCAGAGCTGTCAAACTGTCCGCTAGCCCACGACGAAGATCATCCGGACTGTGGGAGTATGAGTTGGGGCCCAAGCGGCGCGGATTCAACTTGGTCGCCAAAACCAGTCCTCGTTCCTGCCAATGCAACTCACCCAGGAGCTCTTCAGATGCGCCATACACTCGCGCCGTGTCAATCTCCTCATGACCGTGCTTCTGCAGCGTGTCCAGCACGGCTGCACAGTCTTTCAGGTCATGAATCCGAGCTCGTTCGGCACCTGGATCTCCATCAATTAGCGTTTACGCGCGCTAAGTGGGCGCTTCGATCTGACGTGCCTTGTTTGCCCAGCGTCATGGCCCCAAACACAACCTTCAGCGGGCCACCGACGCCATTCGCACTATCAGGCGCAGTCGCATGGCTCTTCTGAGCCTCGACTTCGGAATGCGCTCCCTTGTTGCGTCTTTCACTGCTCCAATGTCAGGAATGCACCATATGCAAATCCTGAAAATGGATCATATATCATGCATTCATCTTCTCTCGGACTCTATAGGACCAATGAATACGCCGAAGGCCACCTTGTAGCTGTGCCGTACAACCCGAGCTCATCGGGGCATTAGCAGTCAGCTATGCCCAGGGAGCCATGCTGGTCGCAAGCACCGTCGTGGACGCCACCGATGGTCAGCGGCGAAGGACTTCCCCCACGCAAGGCACTGCGTCTCGGGCCCACGATGGCTGAGTGGCTTGCATCTGCATGCTGTTCCTACGGCACGGCGATGAATGACAGGTTTGTCTACTCCACCGTCTCAGTCGTCGGCTCCGTCGCTTGACGGAGCGGAGTCAAGCGACACACGGCCGAGTTTCCGAAAGGGGTAACTTTCTTGACAGCAGATGGGAGACTCTCTCGTTGCAATCGACTCCGTACCTTGAATGCGCGAAAAGAGGGGGCACATGTGAGAACCAGAGACCAAGAAACGCGAGTGAACGCAAAGAAATCGTACGACAAGAACACTTGTACGACAGAGCACTTACTTGTACAACAAACCAAAAATGGGCAAAGACACCACCACGAGCACCGCGAACAATGCCCCTCCGCCACCTAAACCCAACGACCAAGAATACCCCACGGGTCTCCGATTCGCCCTCATCATCACCTCCATCTTCGCAACCCTCTTCCTCGTCAACCTGGTGGACCCCCCCACCTACCAATTCCCCTCACAACCCGCCAAAACTAACTCCCCTCATCTCTCCAGGACAAACTCATAATCTCGACCGCGATCCCTCGCATCACCGACGAGTTCAAATCACCCTCCGACGTGGGCTGGTACGGCACCGCATACCTCCTAACCAAGTGCTCCTTCCAGCTCGAATTCGGCAAAGTGTACAAGCATTTCCCCGTCAAGAGCACGTTTCTGCTTTCCACGCTGGTATTCGAAGCGGGCTCCGCTCTCTGCGGCGCGGCGCCGACTTCGACAGCGTTGATAGTAGGGAGGGCGGTGGCAGGGTTGGGGGCTGGCGGGTCGTTGCCTGGGGCGGTGAGTGGAAGCCCGACTTGGGACTTGGGATTGTATACGGAGAGCGAAGGCTGATTGCTGGTGTGTTAAAAATTGCTAGATGACCATCCTCGTCCACACGGTCCCTATGCACCTCCGCCCGCGCTACCAAGGGATCTTCGGCGCCATTTTCGGCGTCGCATCCGTGCTAGGTCCCACAGTGGGCGGAGCATTCACCACGCACGTCACCTGGCGCTGGTGTTTCTACATAAATCGTAAGTCGGGGAACAAACGGACGGCATCAATTACCTGCACGCCTGTCGCATAATAAGTAGGCTGATGGATGAATCTGTTTTTCCAGTTCCGATAGGAGGGGCGGTAATGGCGCTCATGTTCTTCTCCTTCCAAACGCCCGAGGAAGCCAAGCGGAACAGCAAAATGCCGCTGAGAGAGAAACTCAAGCATTTAAACCTACTGGGCTGCATCTGCGTAGTACCCGGCGTGACTTGTCTGTGCCTCGCGCTCCAATGGGGCGGAACAACCTATGCCGTGAGTGCTTTGCATCCGACCCCTCCGGAATCGCGTAATCAGTCGATACGCTGACTCGGATCTCAGTGGATCAACGCCAAAACCATCGCCCTCCTCACCCTCTCACTCGCCCTCTTCCTCGCCTTCATACTCATCCAATTCCGCCTCCCAGCGCACGCGATGCTGCCCCCCCGTCTCTTCCTACAACGGAGCATAGCATCCGGGTTCTGGACGAGCATCTACATCGGCGCGCACCAGACTCTGTTCCGTGAGTACATGTATCAACGCGGCCGCCATTCCCGGGTGGCGCAAGAAAGAGACCTCCTTACTAAACGACCGCAGTCTACTACCTCCCCATCTACTTCCAAACCATCGGCAGCAAAACCGCCGTGCAGAGCGGGTTAGACCTCCTCGCCATGGTGCTGCCGAGTGCAGCCGTCGCGCTGGCGAATGGCCAGTTCATAGCGTTTCTTGGATACTACACTCCGTCCTTGCTTGCCGGCGTCAGCTTGACGGCCATCGGCGCGGGCTTGCTCACTACTTTCGGCGTCCACACGTCCGAAGCCAAATGGGCTGGGTACCAAATCGTCTACGGTTGCGGCCTGGGCCTCGCGTCACAGGCTCCGAATATGGCGGCGCAGACTGTGCTCCCGAAACCGGATATCGCGATTGGGACTTCGCTTATGTTCTTCGGGTGAGTTGTTTTCCATCCATCACCACTTCCAAATCGAAATCTCGGCACTGTACTAATCTCTGCTCCTCGCAAAAGGCAAAACCTCTTCGGCGCCATCTTCGTCTCAGTCGGACAGAATATCCTGCTCGATCAATTGACTGCACGATTGTCCAGAAGAATCCCAGGTCTAACAACCAGCAGCATTATCAATACTGGTGCCACAGAGATTCTCGATACGATCGCTCCTGCAGAGCGGGCAACGGCTTTGGCCGCCTACGACGAGTCTTTGCGTCGGGTATTTCAAGTCGCGCTTATCATGGCGTGCCTTGCTGTTCCTGGCGCGATGGGCATGGAGATGCGGAGTGTGAAGAAGGAGAAAGGGGCGCCGACGGTTGGGGGTGGCGAGAAGGAGCTGCAGGCGCGGGAGACTGGGGATGGGGTTGGAGGTGGGGATCGGCGGTTGCATTTGAAGGTTGAGTCTGCGGATGGTGATGGGGTGCAGCGTGCCGAGGGCGTGACGGTTGTTGAGAGGGATGCTGAGGCCGGGGAAAGTCAGGGCCCTGAAGGAGGTGGAGTGCGTGATGCGGCGCAGGCGTCGGCGAGCGGGCAGAGGGAGTAGGTGAGCCGTACGGACACGGAGGCATGAAGGTTCGGCGTCGTGGTAGCTCTGAGGCATGCCACAAAATCCCAACTCCTCATTTGACCAGAATATGTGATGCAGGACTCGTACATACTTTTACTGTACGACGTCTGTCCGTTGCTTCTTGCAAACGCTTTCCGGGAAGTGCAGTCGAGAGTCTCTTCGTCGTATCCGAACTTTCCTACTTGAATGGGTCCAGGAGGCCAACAGATGTGCTAAAGCAGTCCAGTGCCACCAGAATCGAGCGCCGTGAGTGCCCTATAACCGTTCGTACTTACGTGCCCCATTGGGTAGCGGCGTTGCAGTCTCTAAGTTGCTGCGCCCTCCCCATTCGCCACCATCTCCTGCCCAGCGCAAAACTCCCACCCCTCAGCCTCCAACGCTCTCACTCCTTCCCTCCACCCCCCACCACCTCCTCCTTCCCCACCATGACCCGATCAATAATCCCCCACTCCCTCGCCTCCTCCGCAGACATAAAAAAGTCCCTCTCCATCACCCTCGCAATCTCCTCCAAACTCTTCTCCCCCCCTTCCTTCGGCGTCAAATGCCTCTGATAAATCCGATTCAACTGCTCCCTCACCCTCAAAATCTCCTTCGCATGAATCGCAATATCGCTCGCCTGCCCGGAATACCCCCCCGAAACCTGATGTACCATGATCCTCGCATGCTTCAACGCGCTCCTCCCACCTTTCGCACCGCCGCATAGCAGTAAAGATCCCATACTCGCTGCCTGGCCGAGACAAATTGTGTGCACGGGCGCGGCGATGTATTGCATAGTATCGTAGATTGCTAAGCCGGCGGTTACGCTGCCGCCGGGGGAGTTTATGTAGAGGTTTATGGGTTTTTGCGGGTTTTCGGCTTCGGAGAAGAGGAGTTGGGCGACGATGCTGGCGGAGGTGGTTTCGTTGACGTCGGAGGCGAGGTAGATGATGCGTTCTTTTAGGAGGCGGGAGAAGATGTCGGAGACTTGGTAGCCGCCGGATGTGATTTCGGTGACGAAGGGGAGGGGGAGGTTGGAGGTTGTGGGGGTGTGGGTGGGTTGGTGGTGGCGGAAGGGGTGGTCGTGGTTGGTGGGTGGGAAGGGGGGAGGGTTGAGAGGGGGCGGAGGGTGGAGGTTGAGGTGGGTGGTGGTAGGCGAGATCGGGCTGTTCGCAGGAGGGATCGCGTTAGGGGTTCCATGGTTGGTGTGTGTAGATTGCAAAGAGAGTATTTGTTGAGGTCACGTCAATGAGGTGAAGCTCGCGTTCCTTCCTAATGCGGATGCCAGCTCCGGTCACTCGAAGTACCCCTCCTCTGTATACCTACTACTCACAACTACTGCTACTATTGCTACTCATGCATGAACACCGCCGTCGATGCCGAAAGGCTTCCCCTCGCCATCAACACGATGCCACTATAGCACTCTCCGCCAAGTAGCGCAACCCACCCGCCTCAGCGACGATGGCTCGCGCACTCTCCGCCAAAGGCAGCATGGCGGCCGCGCACTGCCATTACCTCCACTCCTGGACCCGATAGCACAAGAAGCCAAGAGCAGACACACATCACCAAAAGCCATCAAAGCGCACGAAAAGACCGCTCTACAACACCAACTCGAGCAAAACCCCTTCGCCCAAGCCCTAGCCACGCCCGTCCGCCAATGCGCCCTCACCCACGCCCGCCTCCCCTCCCACTTCCTCCTTCCCTTCGTCTCAACCATCCCCGACTCCGCCCCTCCCCGCGCACCGAGAGCGACGCTCCAACCCGACCTCGGCTCCCCCCTCACCCAACCACACCACCTCCGCTCCCCCGCCCGCAGCTACGTTGCAGCACGTAAGAGTATCATTGACGCGCTGACGAAGAAGAAATGGTGGCGGCAATTGGCTTCGATGCGCGTGAGGGAGTGGTTTGCGAAGAAGGTGGGGAGGAGCGAGAGGAGTTTGGTGGTGGGGAAGGAGTGGGGGTGGGATGAGGGGATGGGTGGGGTGGTGGAGGAGAGGCTGAGGGAGGGTGTGAGGGAGTGGTTGAGGGGGGTGAGGGGGAAGTTGAGGTGGGTGGATGTTGGGAAGGTGCCGGTGGAGGGCGCTGCGTTCGTGCTGTGGTATGGAAGGGAGGCTGCGATTGATGATGGGCTGGAAAGGTCGCAAGATCAAGCTCACGATGACGTCCTTCATCGTATCCAGCGCAGCGTTATGGGAGAGATCAGACTCTACGACCTCTCCCAGCTCTTCCCGCACGCTGATCAGGAACTTGAAATCATCTTGGGACGTGTCAGCCCGGATGATAGCACAACCACAGATGAAGTGGCGGTATGCATAGTACCGAAAGGAGCCAAGGGCGTCTTGCAGCTGGAATTGTCTATTCTACGGCTGAAAAGCTACCTTAAGAATAGGTCATCCGAAGGCACAACCTGATACTCTTGTTGTCACTTTCACTCCCCCCGTTGCACTCTGCTGTCTCATATCTAGAAACCGCTGCATGATCGCTGCATGAGAATGCGACTCTCTCCTGGAGTTCGCCTTAACAAGAGCACGCAAGTTCACAGCCAGCCGACTCTGGCGCAAGCCGACCTGTCTCAATCCAACCTGTCTAAATCGAGAAACCACACACGAGCACGTCCGCGACTCAGAAAAAAAAGCGTTGCCACATCCCATGTATCCGCAACACTGGTCGGACCAAAGGACAAATTCGGCTTGATAACAGCAGACAGATCGCCGCACAATCGCGAACGCTCGACCTACGATCGTAGGTACCCACTATATCATAATAGCTTTGGGCTGTACACAAGGAAACTCGACCACAACCAGACGCAGTCATTCCGTTGCGCGATAGAAAGCGCTTCATGAAGATTTGCTGCGCCTACGCTGACGCACTCTAACAACTTGCGGAGTGGAGGGTTTAGGGTACACTGTAGCCATTCAATCGCCGGGTGTCCCGTGGAGCTGGCTGTGCAGGAAGTCTATTCCTTGGACCACCGCTCCGTTCGTCTTCTGAAAACGAAGACAGAACGAAAGTCTAATGCGTGGCTTTCGACGGTGGGCGCTGGCATATGGATCGTGCAAGAGGAGTTTTGCTGGCGTGTGTTTGTTGACGATGGGCAAGCAATCACTTGATTCGGGCTCAGGGTACACGAAGTAGTCGGAGGGCTCGTCTTCAAAGGTCAGCGAAAAGAGGATGGGCGATCTGTTCCTTTCGCTATGACATTGTTGTAAAGGGTCAGAGGTCTCTTACATTACATATCGAGCACAGGGAGTGGCGTCGCGAGAATCCAAAGAGCGCCACAGTATGACACGCATCAAGACATGACAACATCACAATCGTCTCACTCTCCCTTCTCTCCACAGCCTCAACACTCCCAATCACAAGCGACCAAACCTCATAATGCCCATCACCAAGCACTCCCACCCCCTCCAAGCCAACCCCCCTCATCACTCATCCCCGCCGGGATAACTCATTATCCCCCCTTCCGGTCGTCTGCATCAGACTCCGACTTCCCATTCTCACCCTCATAATACACCTGAACGCAATGATCCACAAAGACATGCGAGTCCTTCCCGCCGTGTTCTGTCCCGTTCGTGCCGGCCTGGGCGTTGCATTCTTCCCTCCAGGCACTGGAATTCCCCCGACTTATGGTTAGCACTACTGACAGCAGTCGCCCAGATTTTCTTTACGGAAACGGGCGTGAAGATGTGTGTGTGTGTGTGTGTGTGTGTGTGTGTGTGTGTGTGTGTGTGTGTGTGTGTGTGTGTGTGTGTGTGTGTGTGTGTGTGTGTGTGTGTGTGGAGTATGTGTAAGTGGGACAGAGAGGGAGAGAGAGAGAAAAAGGAGCGGCTCACCAGTTCCAAAACCCGACGGAGCCGGGGGAGTCACTGTCACCGCTGATATCGGATTTGCGGCACTACCACGCACGAGTCAGAAAAAGAAATGATCAAAATCATCATCAGCACTGCCCCGTCTGCGCAATGCTTACCCTCATCCCAAAGTCCGGATCCCCCCACACCATCACACCCCCCTTCGCCTCGCACGCCAGGCGCGTAATATCCTCGTTATTCCAATTATACCGCGTGTCGTAGCAGCGGCAAAAATCGTAGTGGCCGCATGCGGTGGCGAGGGAGACCACCATCAGCAGGAGGGTGAGGGGGGAGGAGAGGAGATGCATGGTTTTTGCACTTCTTTTCCTTCTTCTTCTGCGGGATGATCAAGAGGGGAGTGGGAAAAGGATCTGGAAAGGCGGGTTGGGGCTTTGGGGTTATCTACTATATATTTCTGCGTCTCTTGTCTCTCTTTCGTATCGGCTTGGAAGGCCGAGAGTGGTGGGCACGTTTGGCCACATGCGTGTTTTGGGGGGTTCGAAGCGTGAAGGGTGCCGGTGCCGTTATCTGGGACACCCGCATCTGGACGTGACTACTATACGAGGGGTGTCTCGGTCGTCGGATGTTGTGGCATTGGTATCTTAGCTGTTTTGAATATTATAATGTTGGTCGGATGGTGAAGACTAATTCAGGAAGGGCTGTAGTCGAGTTATGTTGCTTTCTCTGTACGGCTACAGTACTTACGCGGGTTGTCGTTTGATTCCATAGATGTCTGGATCCCATGGAGAAGGAGTCTGGCCTGGTATGTCGCTTGCGAAGGGCTATAGTAGAAGGCGCGGAGACTAGCGCCGCTTCGAAGCTGGAGCAACCACTTGGGTGTGAAAGCGAGAAACATAAGCTAATGCCGACGAATACTCATGAACCAGCCGATAAGCGACTTGAGTCCAGCGGGCTTCGAACAAGACGCCAATGTGTCTTACACTTACCGTCAAGCGCATGCAACCGCGTGGTCGCGCGGCCAATCTGCAAGGTAGTCCGTCTCTATTTTCAGTCGCCAACTTCTTGGAGTCGTTCAGTGTTTTATAGCTGGTTACTTGGGGTGTCACACTGCAGTTCGCGACGATGCAACTTTTGAGCAGGTCAAAAAGCAGAGACTGACGAATGCGTTGTCCAGTCCATTGCGTCCCATTAATTGGAGTCAAGGCAGAAGAAGCCAGAGAGGACCCGCTCGGTCGTGGATCGCTAGGCAGGCAAGAAGGGTGAAGGCTGGGCACATAAGCCACGGCGACGCTCAAGTCGATCTACGTTAATGTACTTGCAAGGCTTGCACGATATGTTCTGGAGCTCGAGATGCCAGCCGGTGCTGAGCGTCACCTACCGCTTGTAGAGAAGCATAAATGACCTGCTCGCATGTTCGAGCCCACCGGACGTGTCCTTGGTGGAGACGGATATGTGCGATAGCTGACTCGGAGTACCAGTTCTACGCTGACCATGTCAAGATGTTGCTGGCCGGCCGACAAGGATCAAAGTGCCATGTTCGAGTGACTGACTGCCTGTCTGTCAAAACAGACTGCAATGCCCGATACTTTGCAGCCGCAAGTCCGTCGCCTCATTAGGCCCGACAAATCGCTTCCTGAGCAACCGCTGTGCACGACTTCGACCTAAGTGCCAACTTGGAGTTTTGCGAGCTGACTATAAGATCTGTCTTCCCCCGATCTGCCATAACAGCGCAGCTCAGTCGTCCTCCCGGTGACGAGAGCAATTGCGATATCAATAAAGGTCGGCTCTAATGAAGCTGATGTTGGTGTTGAGGTTGTACTCCAAGTTTGAGCTCGTCCCAGAGGACCTCGCTTGTGCATAACTCTATTACTAAGCTAGGCGCTTTTATGCAAAATGACTATTCAGAACCATCCTACGTCTTGACAATACACGACTCACAACATCACTTCCAATGCACCCGCTGGGGGGTCCACGCTTCTTGGTACCTTAACACTTCTTGTCAACTCAAGTCAGTGGTGATGTAAAACAATCTCACACTCTCAAATCACGGTCATCAGCCGCTCCATATTTAGAGCTAGCAGACATGCATTCCCTGGCAGCTTCTATGATCATCTTCCCCAAAGAGATGGCCCAGTCTTCTGTTCAAAATCCTTGCTCCTGACAGCACACTCGACGACCAACCGGCAGGCGACGGCATCTCGTGGCAGAGGAAGGTGCCAAGGATGCGATCTTGGGATGGGCTGGAACTCCGTATTGCTCAGGTACCAACACGATACTTTCGACATTCAGACTTGTCCACCTTGAAAAATTGCCCGCCGCCATAGACTTCGCAACTTGGTCACCTATTTATTCTCTCGAATCGGCGTATAACAATCATTCGTGCTTCGAGATGCGCTTCGCACGACTCGCGGCTGCTTTATCAACACTCGCCGCGGCGCAGGCTGTGTACACGGGATTCAACTCTGGTTCGACCTTCGCTGACGGTAAACCAAAGCAGCAAGCGGACTTCAAGGCCGAGTTCGACAAGGCACGATCGCTGGCGGGAACAAATGGCCACTTCACGTCCTGCCGTCTATTCACAATGATCCAAGGGGGCACAGCCAATGACCCCATCTCGGCCATTCCTGCTGCCATTGCCAGCGGCACATCGCTTCTGCTCGGCCTATGGGCATCTGCCGGGCAGGCTGCTTTCGACAACGAGAAGACTGCACTGAAACGCGCTATCGATCAATACGGCGAGCCGTTCATCAAGCTGGTCGCTGGTATCTCCGTCGGTAGCGAGGATTTGTATCGGAACAGCCCTACTGGTATTGAGAACAACCACTATAACGGCGGCGTAGACCCAAAAGTTATCGTGGACTATATTGGCCAAATCAGGACTTTGATCAAAGGCACCCGCGCTGAGATCCTCAGCATTGGTCACACAGACACTTGGACTGCGTATGTCAATGGCTCAAATGCTGAAGTGATTCGCAATCTTGACTGGCTTGGTATGGACACGTATCCATACTACCAGACTACCATGGAGAACAGCATCGATGTTTCAGAGAAGCTTTTCTGGGACGCATACCACGCCACTGTTGGGGCCTCGATGGGCAAGCCTGTCATGGTCACTGAGACTGGATGGCCGACGAGCGGCGACACCAAGAACAAAGCAGTCCCGTCAATTGCAAACGCAGCGCGATACTATTCCTCAGTTGGATGCGCGTTGTTCGGCAAGACCGACACCTGGTGGTACACTCTTCTGGACTCTGGATCGCCGAATCCATCCTTTGGGATTTGCGGTGCGGACATACACAAGGAACCGCTGTACAACCTGGAATGCCCTGCCTTCGACAAATCAAAATAACCGAGTCTTGCTCCGTGCTACTAGAGGATTTCGACTTTTGGTCGATGGCATTATAGAAATGTATGATTCGCGGCCGGGGCTTGGGGTCGCAAATAATTAATCAGAGTTGGTGCTTGCTGACCCTAATATCTTGCCCTTGATCAATTCGCATCGATGTGAAATAGTCATCACACACAACTGTACACCTGCCCTGTAAACGGTCTCGTGTTGCAACCTTGTCGAAGTTTCCAGCCGGTCCATTCTGCCATCAGATCTCCATTCGATCAGAAGCCTTGTTTGAGAAGCATCGAAAAACACATGCTTCCCTAAACGGCCAACATACAGGTTTTCAATGAGTGGTTTAGGCAGGATTCTTGGCTCAGCACTATCCATCGAATGAGACTCAACGCTCATGAGAGTTGGCGAGATGGACATGCAACCCATATTGGAATAGCTGTCCCCATTGTGGCCACATCAATTGCACCTTCACACATCAAACAGCTTGCACGGGAAGCTAGGCAGCATGTCTACAATCTCGCTGGGATCAGGTACGCAAAAAGAAAGTTGTGGGGACAATGCCTATGCACATGCATTGAATCATGATGTTCACGCCGCGGTGTTCACGCCGCGGAAGCTACCAAACTCTACATCTTCACGGAAAAGTGCAATGCATCTTGAGCATCCTGATCAAGCACCTGTTCTACCATGTACGCTTCTAATGGAAAGACTCGCTCACACCACAGCAGACATGGAATCTGACCACGAGAAATTACTCGATGGCCAAGACAGAGCAAGCTTCGAGCTGCCCAGGCTATCCCAAGCAAGGGCCCACCCATCACGATGGTCCTACACGACAACACTCTCATGGATATTGAATATCGTGCTTGCGCTTACGACGCTCACCGCCACCACATTACTCCTCTCCCGCCGAACTCCACCTCCACTCCAAGCCAACGGCGACATCAACGGCATAGCGCCACACTTCGACCAACACATCGTGACATTCCAACCCGAAGAGGCCGCAATCCGTAACCTGCACACCCCCAGCTTCGAGGCCTCCACCAAAGACTTCTGGCTCTCGCTCGTGCCCAAAGGTCTAGGATTCCTCCATATCCCTGATTACAAAAATCACCCGGATCTCCCAGCCCCATACATCAAGCACGATCGCCCCAACTACAGCGCCTCGGTCACGCACCAGCTGCACTGTCTGTACGGCATCATGCGCTCGTACAACAAGCTGTTGACCGAAGGCTCCCCCCCGGAGGAACAAGAACACCAGGATCACCATGAGTGGCATGTAGGGCATTGTTTTGATTATCTTCGGCAGGGGATTATGTGTAGTGGCGATACGGCATTGGAAGGTGCGGAGACGACGTTTCCGGATGGGGTATCCGGGACGGATGGCTGGGGTGTCAAGCATGTTTGTAAGGATTATGGGCAGGTGGTTGCGTGGTTGGAGGAGATGAGGATGGATAATCGGACTTGGATATGAGTTTTTGGTATATTGAGGTGGAGGAGTTCTCTGCTGGTTTTGCTGGCTAGAATGGCGAGATAAAGGGGTAGTTGAGATCATTGTCTAGTATATCAAGCAAAGAAGTTTCGTCGACAGTAATTGTACTGGTAGATCAGTCGCCTGTCTGGGTATTAGGGGCGACTGCTTGATGCTGCTGCATTTGATAGTCCCAATGATGCGGTGACTGCTTCTTATGTTCCAGTCACTCCTTGACGTCCTTGATTGTAAAGTGAGCGGAGGTTGAAAGCATGATGGCAAGATGGTGGGTGTCGCCAGTCAACCAGTCAGTCAGTCGACTGATAGAACCGCTGTCCAGGTCCACAGCCTCCTCTTCGCTGCTCCCGCCACCCACACTCCACTCAACACCTGCCCGCCACCGGCCAGAAGAAGGACTCTCGACGAGAATCGCTTCTTTTTGAAGCTCAAAGGAGATTTGTGGAAATCCCTGATCCACTGAGACAATCATTTTTCTTTGGGATATATTGCTTTGTCACTATGCCTGCTGTCACGTACGGCCATAGGTCGACAGAGAACAGAGGATCCCGTCCGCTCTCCTATACTTAAGCTGTGAACCGGTGGATTAGTACTACGGTGGGTGACCACGTGGGAATTCCCACTGCTGTACGTTTTGCTTTTCTGCAATCTATCCTTTTGCTCCAGGGCGTATCGCTGTCCAGCCTCGGTCGCGTCTGTCTGGGACGAAGAAATGTGTAGTGGAAGTATGGTCGCTGGAAGGGCGGGAAGCCGGGTGAAAACAAAACCGTTGGACTTTTTTTGGAGCCAACAAGACATTAATTTCATTTTCCTCAGTCTCATCACATCATATCTCATCAGAACCTGGGTATCTCATTCCACTTCCATCTGCACCTTACCACTTACCATCCTCTCACGCCCCCTTGCCCCTCCTCTCCCCTACCCACTGCACCACCAACCCAACATCCTTGACGACCGCGCCCGGAACCGCCATCTTCTGCACAAACATCGGCAGTACACCCTTCGCATCACTCGCAGTAGCCATCTGCCACTTTACCTTCTTCCCGTCGTCCACCAACTCCCCTCGCTCAATCGAACAGTACATCCCCTGCGTGACTTTCTTGTCGGTCCAGTATTTCGATTTCGCAATACCATTTAGTTCGACGGGGATCTGCACGACGATGAACTCGGTGTTGGAAGTGGATTTGGCGGTGATGACGAGGACGGAGAAGACGCGGTGGTTGAGGGGTGGAGGGATCTTGTGCCGCATTTCTTGGATGGACGTTGTGATTTCGGTCCATTTGTCGCTGATGGTCTGGGAGGAGGTGTCCCACGACAGTGTTGTATAGGCGTCTTGGACGTCAGGGGTGTAGTCTTTTTCATGTTGGCTGTGATCAACCCGCAACGTGCCGTCGAACTCCTCCCATGATGCGGTGCCGGGTTTTGCGGCGTTTTCGTGGATAGAGGTGCGGGCGAACCAGGCTTCGCTCGGGGTGCTGCCGGGTTGGGAGGGTGTGCGGTCGTGGGCGAGGACTTCGACCTGAGCTGCGGAGGGTGGGGAGGTTTTGGTGCCTTTGGACTTGAAGTTTTGGGGGAGGTAGGCCGTCATGAAGGTTTCGGCTTCGGTGAGGGCATTTGTGAGGAAGTGGTCGAGGGTAGGGAGGGATGCGGTGTCGGGTTGTTGTGATGCGAGGTCTGGGTGGGATGGGAGCTCTTTTGGCTTGAGCGCTCGCATGGAGATCAAGGGGCCTGCAGCGGCTTTGGTTGTGCCTGTCGTCGTCTCGCTGGCCATGGAGGGCTACTATACTGGTGGATTGGGTCAAAGGGGAGAATGATGCAGTACAACCTACTCGATGATGACCGTTGTGACGGTTGCAGCTACCCCGTCATGTGCCTACATGTATACTCTTCTTAATCTCTCATTGCTATTGTACAGCACGCCCAGGCCAGGCACCTGTTGCCCAACGTTCATGCTCAGCTTCTGTGACAAGCATTCCGCCTGTTGGACAAGGAGGAGCTGTCTGAATAGGGACATAATATAGGGTCACGTGGTAATCGTCTTACTTGGCGGCCCAAAGCCATGTGCTTTCTAGTGTCCGAGCTTCTCTTCAGGGACTGCCGATCCTTTGTGTGCTCCGCGCGCGCTGCATAAACGCTTCTGTAACTTCAAAGAACTGCACACTCGCTCCCCAGCAGTGACCGGCAGCGCTTTTTCTCTTCCACGCAACGACTTGTTGGTTCCTGCTTGTAATCGTGTGATTGGAAAGCGTTGCTGTACTCTGATCGAACCTCCCCTCCTCGGCACTACGCGATCCGACACAATCTCAAAGTGAGCTTTTCTCCGCGCCAGAGATCAGCTCGAATGCTCGCCCGTCCAGCACAATAGCCTCCTCCACCCTTTGTCGAATACCTTTGAGGTCAGCAGGCACTGCAGGTCCCTTCGACACACGCCATTTCTACCAGAGACACTCGCTCCGCATAATACCACACCCACCCCGTCTCTGAAACACGAGTCCTCCACCGCCAGCATCATGTCTGCCAGCAACATCATCGGCGACCGCAACAGCACGCCTGCTGCCACCAGCTCGACCCTCCGCCCGCCTCGCACTGGCTTGAGCTCTGGTCACCAGCTCCGCGCCTCTGCCGACATGGGAGCCTTCTCCAGCATGTCACCCTTGGCCAATCGAGGCATCCGCCCGGCCTCTGAAGTCTACCTCAGTCAGCTGCAGCAGGGTGCCACCACTGGTAATCCAGACGACGCAGCGGAAAAGGTGGCCCAACAGTGGATTGCGGACATTGATCAGTACGAGACTACGCTGGAAGAGATGGCTGCTGCGACGCTCGATCAGGATTTCAAGGATGAGCTTAGCGCCATCGAGCAGTGGTTCCGCGTGCTCAGCGAGCCGGAGAGGACTGCCGCGTTGTATGCGTTACTGCAGCAGACCACGCAGGTGCAGATCAGGTTCTTCATTCAGGTGCTGCAGCAGATGGCCAAGAGTCATCCGATGTCGGGTGTGCTTTCGCCAGCTACGTTCAATGAAAAGGACCCAATGTCTTCACGCATGAGTGACGCGATGAACAAGCTGAACGTGGAAGGATCACGAGGGTCATTTGGCTTCGGTGCAAAGCCGCCGCCATCACCCGGCGCCAAGCGCAACTCAGGGCTTGATGCTACGACTATCAGATCTATGTTTCCTGATGCTGCCAACGCTATCGAAGATCAAAAGGCAGAATTCCAGAAGACCACGGGTACAGTGCCACACTCCAGCCGCAACAGCGCTGTGGGTGATCGTGGATCGTTTGTTGCGCCTTCAATCTCGGCACCAGAAGACACGCAGAAGAAGAATGGCATTCCTGACGGTCCGTGGCGCAATCAAAACAGTCAGCAGTCCGAGAACCAGCCTCCCATCGGCCGTCCGAAGTCGTCTTCTAGCCAGCAGCCGCAAGGTCAGCAAGCGCCGATGGGTCAATTCAATCTAGGTCAGCCACCACAATCTGCAGGTCTGAGGACGCCGCGACCATTCCCTCTTTCAAGCGACAACAACATACAGAGCACGAACGTCGCTGCAGATCCGTCACAGCTGGGAGCTGGCATCCTCTCACCTTATGCTGCAGGTGGTAGCTGGGCTTCTGCTATGAACACGCCCATGGTACCAAACTTCAACCAAGGTGGCGCAAGCCAGGCTGACATGGTGGCAAATGCGACTGCGATGAAGCTCGCCGCTCTCTCCACCGTCAACAACAGGATTCAACTAGATGATGTGCGCAAGTTTAGACGCGCGCGGTCTACAGAGGGACAACAACCGCTTTCGCCAGGCATACCTTCCAACATTCTTATGACGAACGAATATGGACAGGTCTTGACTCCTCAACAGGCCGCCGCACTACAACAGCAGCAGATCGCAGCCATGCAAGGCCGCCGCTCCCGTCCAGCCTCGCCTGGTATTGCCATCACCGGCCCACCAGGCTCAAACCAAGGCCTAGCAATGCCCATGCACCAAAACAACGGCTTCCTCTCCACCTTCGACGGCAGCCAGATGTCGGCGCTGAATCAAGGACTGGCTGGCTTATCCGTTGGTGGTGCAGGCTTCGGCATGGGCAACATCGACCACTCGGGCTACCTGTCTGACGCATCGGAAATGCAGCGCGGGAGGTCTCCGAGGGGCAGGAGAGGCAGTTCGAAGCCGCCGGAGGACCCGACCGACATCCATTTGTTGAAGGACATCCCGAACTGGTTGAGGACGTTGCGATTGCATAAGTACACGGATCAATTGAAGGATCTGAAGTGGCAGGATATGGTGCAGTTGGATGAGGAGGGGTTGGAGAAGAGAGGTGTCGCGGCTAAGGGGGCGAGGACGAAGTTGTTGAAGGTATGTTGCATTTCCCGGGTTTTCACAACTTCACCTGTGTTACGTGTACTGACTTTATATGCCAGGTCTTCGAACAAGTCCGCGAGGCGCAGCAGAATGGGCAGCTGTAGCTGTCAGAAGAAGCAAGCGCGTACACGCCCTTGCGGAAGCGCCCGCATGCTTCGGCTTGCCGTGCAGAGGCCGGCTTGATTGGCTAGCAGTGCGCGCGGCTAAATGCAGAGAGAGACTGGTGAGACGCACTACTACTCATACCACAACTCCACGTCCACGAGTCTTCTTTGTGTGTGCGGGAATATTTTGATGGTCAGCGTTTGTATGCATAGCATTTCCCGGCGTTTGCTTTCCGATGATGGGTAATACCAGGATTCTTGTTACTGTCGCGCGTGACGAGCAGTCTGTTTCACCTTTTCTGTTGACCTTACTTACACTGCGCGGTCTTGTGTCCGAGGACCTTTTTTTGTTCTTCCTTGCTTGCTGATTGCTTTTCTTCTGCCTGCAGTATTACTTGAGCAGCATCTTTTGTTTGCGTTGCACGCTCGTCGCGCGGTGTGCTGTTGCATACCTTGACTACGTTCGCTTCATTCACGACTTGCGCTGGACGCTGGAGTTCATTTCTCGCTCGTTTGTCACCGCTGTTGTCGAGGTCACAGCAAACGCTTCGCCAGCCTCGCAACAATCCAGCATCGCTCTCGAACGTTGACGAGCGCTCCTTCACGCAAGCGCTGGAAGCAGGACTTAACTTCACTTCACATCCGCTGTCACTGCCAGCAACACCGGCTGCTATTGTTGAACGTCACTTCACGACGCATCACTATTGTCCGGACTGGCATTGTCTCAAGAGTCATTGTTTGATCGCTTCTATACAAAGTCTCCTTTGTCTTTCGCAGACACTTCTAGGACACTTCGAGTAACGGACTTCCGACACAATACGCATTGTGTTTCCTGACGCAGCAGGTTCTCTACTTCTACGAACGATATCCAGCAGGACTCTGGACTTTTTCCCCTCCTTCTTTCTTCCCGCACCTTCTTACAGATTGAAATCGACAGTGATTACAGGGAAGGAGACTTTACGGACTACTTGTGCACGACCATCACTGCTATCGACGATATCAAAAGCTCTGACGGTGAGCTTCAACATCATCGTTTCAAAGTCGACCATCAACAACTCTATCAATACCACCGGCACGATGACAGGATCTTCATTGCTCGGTAAGGCGCTGGTCGCCTCTGCCCTCCTCAGCAGCCTCGCGCTCGCTGCTCCGACATCAAGCGCTGCTACATCAACCAGCTCGTCCGCGTCTAGCAACTACAAGCTCGTAGCAGACTACTCCGGCACCTCCTTCTTCGACGGCTGGGACTTTTTCACAGGCGCCGATCCCACCAACGGCTACGTGAGCTACCAATCCGAGCAGGATGCTCTACAGAAGAACCTCGCGGGCTTCATCAGCCATTCCGGCGCCAATGCATCATCTTCTGCCTATATGGGTGTTGATTACAAGACCAATTTGACGGGTAGTACGGCCTCTGGACGGGATTCGATCAGGATCTCGACGAATGCGACGTTCTCGGGCGGTGGGCTGTTTATTGCGGATATCAATCATATGCCTATTGGCACAGCATGTGGATCTTGGCCGGCACTGTGGTTGCTAGGCACCGCTGGCACCTGGCCGGCTAGCGGTGAGGTGGATATCCTGGAGGGCGTGAATATGGACACCATGAACCAGGTCACTCTTCATACCGAGTCAGGCTGCAGCACGAACAACGCATCGACGTCTATGCTTGGCGATCTGAGCGAGACGTACTGCGGTCCTTCGAGCGCCAATACTGGCTGTGGCATCGTCGCGCCATCGACTGCTGAGCTCGCGTTCTCGCGCAATGAGACGTGCAGCCATGCGACGGCCGGCAAGGCTTTCAACAAAGCCAACGGCGCCGTCTACGCTACCCTCTGGAACGACGAGGGCATAAGCGTCTACATGTTCCCACACGAGTACGTGCCTTCCGACATCAGCTCTGGCAGCCCGGATCCCAGCACCTGGACCGTGAAACCCCTTGCCAAATTCGGAGGCAACAGCTGTGATTTCATGGAGAAGTTCTATGATCTCCAGCTCGTCATCGATACTACTTTCTGTGGCAGCTGGGCAGGCGAGCAATTCAATGTCTCGAATGTTGAGGGGCAGGAGGCTTGTAGTGTGAGCACGGGGTACGCGACGTGCGAGGCGTATGTGGCGGCGCATCCTGAGGCGTTTAGGGAGACGTATTGGGATGTTGCGAGTATTAGGGTTTATCAGACGACGGTCAATAATACTTACAGTGACAGTACCAGGGGCGCGGCGAAGAGGGCGGTTGAATTGCCGGTTATCGACGTGGGTGAGGAGATGGCGGATGAGAATGGTACGAAGAGCAGTGGCGGTGAGAGGCATAGCCATGGACATGGACATGGTGAGTTCGGCGCACCAATGCTGAATGCATCTCAAGCTGACTCCAATAGCTCGACGCCATCGCTCGGGTCGCCATTTTTGGGGCAGCAACTGAACGCGACAGACAATGCCAACTGCACCAACGGCACCCATCACCGTCAGCAACCGCCGTTCTCAGCGCCAATACCTCTGAACGACACGACCAACTGCACTAACGCTACGCACCCTCACCACCACCATCATCATGGCGGGCAGCAGCCGCCGTTCCTCATCGTGCCAGTGCCGTTGAATCAGAGCACTGCCGACAATGAGTCTTTTCCGGGGGCGATGCCCATTCTACCGCGCTCGGAAGTTGCCCTGAAAGAAATGGTAAAGGCAAGCGGGAGTGCGGCAAGCAAGGATGACGCGAGTGTGCTTGCTTGGGCCTTTGCGGCTGGGTGTGCGTTGGTGGTTGCGGCGTATTTGTAGATGGGATGCTTAGTTATTATTTTTTTTTTCGTATGGCGATGGCGTTGGGGAGGATTGACCTTTATCGGAGTTCTTCTTGGAGGTACATGTGCAGCTCTTGCACACGAGGAGATAGCGACAGAATACATCAAATATCAGCAGGAATTCTCATCTTATACACTCTCTCTCATACTTCCAAAGTCAGACTAACCACACTCATACCCACCCATCGCAAACATATCCGCCAAAAAACGCGGATTTGTATCCCTTCCCTCAGACAACGGCGTGGCATTACCGAAGGCGCCGGAGCCGGGCTCGTGGATCTCGATGCGCCATTGACCACAGAAGAGCCAGTCGAGCCTCGGGAAGGCAGCAGCGTACCGCTCGGCTTCGTTGAGCATTTTGTTGCGGTGAGCGAGCTCCCACAGATCTCCTGTGACACGCTGATTAGCTCCTTGGTGGTAATCAAGCATGATGGGTCTTTGCTACGCACTCTTTTCGAGATCACCATATGATCTCGTACGGCTGGCCTGGCCTTCGTCGTTGTTCACACCTGCCTCATCATCCTCCGAGCCAGTGTCGTCTTCAGAGCCAGAGCCGGCACCTTGGTCATCTTGTTGCTCCCCACCATCAAGGTCGTTGCCAGCCTCATCCGCGTCACGGCCCTCCCGCTGCCTGAGGTCCTGCTCATACAGCGCATCCACCCTTCTCTCCTCCCGCTCCCGCCTCCGACGTCTCCGCGCGTTCCTCGCTCTACTCCCCTTCTGCCGATCACCGGCTCTGATCTCTCGCGAGCAAGCGCGTGGTATTCTGGAGGCATGTGACAATACTTGTAGTAACCCTCCAAGAAAAAGAGGCGTATGGGCTGCTCTGGATCCGTGTACACATCTCCATGCAGCGCGAGCTTCTGCAGTTGATCGAGTCCGCTCAAGCTGTTGCGCAAGAAATCGTGGTCGACGAGCCATTGTGTCCAGTCACTTTCTCCCGCGGTCAAGCAGAGCTGCTGAAGCGTGGATATGGTGGCAATCGCTGCTAGGGATGCTTCTGGGATGCTGGCGATGTTCGGCCTGGTTGCTGCGTCGATTCCTGGTCCGTCCCAGTGTAGGTTCAACGATGTCAGCTTGGTGAAGAGCCCATTTGATAGTAAAGGTACAATTGTGTCGTTCAGGACTGGTTCCTCAGTCTGGTCAATGCACAGCCTCTCAATATGTGAGTGTCTGGTCAACATGTGCTCGACGGCTGCGACATCCACAGCGTCGTGAGGTCGAGGCACCACTAAAGTATGTAGCTTGTCCAGCACGGGACTCTGCAGTATGCAATCTGCGACGCTCTTCCTGAAGTAGCCGAATTCAAGCTCGCGCAACGGTGCACTGAGAAATGACGCCAGCAACGCAACGGGCATGTTATAATTTTCGCACTTTATTCTGCGTAAGCAAGAAAATGGTATAGGGCGCAAGTAGATGTCTGAGCCCCGTCGGAAGTCGACGCAATTCAGGTAAAGCACTTCGAGAGTCTGGCTGCATAGCCTAAGCAGCGACTCGATGAAGCGAAGCATGCTGTGTGCCCTTCTTGTGTAGCGTTCTTTGAGGGTTTCATCAGCGTTGAGGTCGTATCGACTAACCATACTCGCATGGACGTGCAATGATCGCAACTTCCATGCTGGAGGCATTGATGGAGAAGACAGAAGTGTCGGATCTTTCAAAGTGACATTTGAGATTCGTAGGTGTCGAATTGAGGACTTGGAGAGAGCACAGAAGAAACTCGCATCAACTGGGTAATTATCCCGCCATGCAAAGTACTCCAGGTTTGGTAGTGCTGTAGAACAAGCCAAGGTCAAAGCATCACGGTATGTCGCTTCGTATATATGGTTGGCCTGTTTCAAGAAGGACCCTCGTTGCTCGTCGGAGTACAGACGGGCATTCGTTTCCAGAAAGCACGAGTCGTGCACCTCCGGGTGTCCAGCAATGACCCATTTTGCTCGAGACTTGACGTGCATCTGGCGAATGCAGGAACCAAGATATATCTTGTCCAACCCCTTGGCTCGGTCGTAAAGTTCCTGCTGAAGGTGTGCAGCAAGTGCTCGTGACCTGGGGCTGTAGTGTAGCTTGACATTGGCAAATTGTGCGCATCGTGCAAGCTGTCGACATTCTATGTTCACTTGTGCGAGCTGAGCCAGTGCAATTGTGTCCTCCGAAAGAAGATCCATAATTTGATCAAGGACCTCATCCGGAAGCTGTAAGAAGCGGCTTGCTGTGGACCTTCGATATTGTAGCGTCTGACCCAGCAGAAGTGGTGGTGTTTTCGCCATCGATATTCTATCTTTGTAAGCCCAGTGCTCAGTCCCCATGATGCAAGTCAAGCTTTGGTCCATCATGGCCGGTAACGGAGCGGCTAAAGCGCTGACCCTTCTCGCGAAATTTCAGCATCAATCGCAAGACCAAGCGTACAGTCCTAAAAGTCCAGATCGATCGCAGATGACAGAGCATCACATTTTACGAACCAGGAAGTGGAAGGAGGATGTAGTCGCGCAGGACCGTAAGCGCCAGGATGTCAGTGTGGAGCAGCCCGAGCTTCTGGAACCGAGCGCCCCTTGTGCATGTGTTGCCAGCGCCATAGCCGAACGACCACAGATCCACAGGCAGCAACTACGGGCGCCTGCATCTATGCGCCACATAAGCCAGCGCTGACATGAGGGTCCACATTCGCTCTGGTACCTTGTAGGCACGAGCGACATAATCGAACGAGCCGTATTGATGGGCCTTCAGAGGAACCACAGCAATGTACAACTCATACCTGATACTTCGCCCAACGCCCGGCTGTAACGCAATCAATGATCACATCTCATGCCTATACCCTCCTCACTCCACCTCCATACATCGCAACATTGAAGCACATGCCCACCCAACCATCTCTACAGCACTCCAGCCCACACCACTTGTCGCCCCTCACATGCCTCCGCCTCATCAACCCAAACAACCTACGGAACTCCTTCTCCCTCTGACCAGGCCTCAGAATATGCGTTCTCGCAAAATTGCTCAACGCACGCGACGTCCACTTGCCCAATTCATCCCGATCAAGCTGCAGCATCCTAGCCACAGTCCTCCAGTCCATATGCAACAGCACAGCAAGGAGAATGTCGTCCTGAAAGCCATCCTCGCGGCCAGCAGACGTCTTGGCAGCTTCCAGGAGAAGCTTCATGGTGTTCACATTGAGGACATCGAGGAGAGCCTGGAGCTGCACGGCCACGTTCTCGCCTAAGTGAGCGCGATCGAGCTCGTCGACGGATACGTGAGCGGCATCTTCCCAGTGGTAGAACCAGGGGTTCACGCCCTCCTTCGCCTTGTACGCCGCGTTCTGCGACAGTAGCCTCGACTCGTCCTTCTCCCAGTTCGTGCCTGGAGGCCAGGTAAGCAGCTTCCCGCCGTCCGGGCCTGGAATATATTGGTCCTAAACCACATCACAAATATTGTTAGCTATCGTTCGCTTGTCTTGCCGTAATCCGCCTCGCACATACCGGATAGAAAGGCCTGCCTATGCCACTCGCGTGGGCCTTGACAGGGGTGAGGCACGAAGGATGATCATCCCACTCGACGCCTTCTGGAGAGCCATTGGCCTTGAAGCAGGTCTGCTGGAAGTGGCGCTTGCACGAATAGCGGCTGTTGAACTTCCTGTTGCAGAGGCAGCAGACGTAGGGATTCTCACCCTTCGGCAAGGTATAGCGTTGGTTCGTGGTGCCGCCCTTGCGCTCGGAGACCCTGGAGACTATCTCCACCATATTTGAGAGTCGATAGACGTCGTGAAGACGAATTAGGATGTGCAGAACCGAGTGCTGATAGGAACTGAAGCTATGCTGCCACAAAGCGAAGGTGTATCTGTGTTGGCTACTTGTCGGATCTGCGGCGAAGGAGGTTTTCAGACTATGCCCACTCAACGCTATGCTGTATTTCGAAACACCATTTCTCGAAACCTGCGGCAAGGACCGCTCCGCAGACTAGCGATGTGAATGCGTGGTGGCGGAAGTGCGCAATGGCGCGCCTCGTCTGCCTAGTAGGCATTGTCCAGGTATGGGAACTCGCGCATTGTCGGCAGCAGCGAGGTTGATGGCCCTAAACCAACATGATAGACCGATATTGGCCAGATTCTCGACAAATGGCCAGCGACCTGGTGGCGGAAAAAATGGAGTGCATGTGAAAGCCCTACATGGCAGGAGCGCAAGACCCTAGCACTTGTCAACAACCTCAAACCACACCAGCTTGGGCTATCTCGCCTGCCGATATAGCGCCGTAGCCGTGGAAGGGAGTATTTGCGGACCGTATGGGAGCTACCTATATCCAATGCGTATGACCGCAGTAACGCGATATATCGCACCTAGCGTATGCTGACTGGCGTTTCCGGATTTGTCTGATCTATCAATGTTAGCAGTAAGCTCTCCATTCCAGAGTCGCTAAAGTCGCTAGTCATCATTGATTCTTCACTTTGTGTCCAACATTGTACAGATCTAATCATTTTGAGCTTGTCAGCGCTGCCTCGCGCCATACTTGCCCGCACGCTGCCCGACCGCACCCATATAAGACGCCTCAAACGCCTGCGCCAATGCATCGTACACCCATATGCGCCGACTTGCGTACTCGCGATTCCTCAATCAGCGACGCTTCGGAATTGAGAGCCAATGTCCAGCCTTCGTACCCTAGTATCCTCTGCCCCTACCTCTCGGCGCGCCTCTCGATCCACCCCTGCTGCTAAAGCCACCACCACGACCGCCGCCTCTCGCACCAAATCCACCGCCCCTGCCTGGTGCACCACCACGACCTCTCGGTGCACCCCTTCCTCTCGGCGCACCACGGCCACCTCGTCCACCAGCTCCACCTCTACTCGGCTTCTTCACCTTCGGCATGCCTGGTGGCGGCTTCGGCTTCGGCAGGAATCGCTCTAGTGGTAATAACTTGTCGCCGCCAATGTAGAATTTGTCGCCAGCCTTAAAGCTCGTGGCTTGTATACCCTCTTGTGGCTTGATGGTGAAATACACCTGATTTAGCGGGCCGAGAATTTCATCGACTTTGCCAATCGCAGTCTTGTTCTCGAGGTAGATCGGAGCATTGAAGTAGGGGATTTTGGTGTTGATGGAGGAGCACACGAGCTCGCCTTCGGTCGCGTGCATGAACTCGCCCATCTCTGACGCACATTAGCTTCTCGAGCTCCTGACTTTATATATACGTAGGCAATACTGACCATGCACCTGGTCTGGCGGTCCAAAACTCTGCTGGAAGCCTCCTCTGCCACCTCGTCCACCACCCCGTCCGCCTCTGTCACCACCACGGAATCCACCGCCACGACCACCGCGGTCTCCGCCGCCTCGCCCACGGAACGACATTGCGCTTGCTATATATGCGCAAGAAATCTGTAGCGGTGTTTGGGCGTCTATTGACTGAGGCGCATAGTAATGGGAAGTTAGGATGGAGAGCTCCAAAAAAGTCGAAATGGTCGGGAAAAATTCGGCGTGGTGCCTGAGGCATGCGGTCCAGTTATGAAACTCTCTACCAGCACAGCACCAAATTCCCCTTCTACAAGTCAAGACTTGAGGATATGGTGGTACTACAAGTCATCGTGATCGCCAATGACGCACTGTCCCTAATTCACAAAATTCTTGACTTTATGATGCCGAGATAGGCAGGCACGCAACATGACCAAAACTACCCGCAATACCGCTGCAACTACCGAGGAGGCTTTTCATAGACATTACGCTGCGATATGGGGCAGAGAAAGATGGCAAGACTCGTTGTACCCTGCGTTGGCCGATGCAACCCGTTATGCTGCTCTGGTGAACCGATATACCAGTATTGACGATTTCTGGAAGGCAATCGGCGAGGCTGATATTCCACGGGATGACTTGACTGAGCTACAGTTCCCGAAGCTGGGAGGCACTGTCGCGAATGAAGTCAAAGACGGTGTTGTCGATGGATCATCGAACACAAGTGGTATGCTCTGCTTCGCCCGAAGCATCACAGAGATGCCACTATCTAGCCAATCGTTTCCACCTCCAAAGACCTCTGCAACCCAGACTGCGAAGCTCATGACCCATTGGAACCTGGACGCTGCTTCAGCTCTTGCTGCACACCTCCTAGACATCAAAGCTGGCGATGTTGTGCTCGACCTTTGCGCCGCACCTGGCGGCAAATCTATCACGCTGTCTCAGAAGTTGTTTCCAAGCTTGCATCGTAGTTCTGCAGATCTGGCATCATCGAGCCTAGCAGAGTCTGAGGCAACGGGAAGGCTAGTAAGTAACGAGGCAGATGGCAGACGGCAGAAACGCCTCGCCGAGAATCTGAGAGATTACATCCCAGCTCCGCTGCTCAAAGCAGGCTACGTCCAGTGCACCAACATTGATGGCACTTCAGCCTCTACCACTGCTTTGGTAGCAGGTAAAGGCGGCTACGACAAAGTCTTGGTCGACGCTCCATGCTCCTCAGAACGTCATATCATTCACGCCCACCTCAAGGCTCGTGCATCTGGAGCCACAGCACCCGAGATGGCCAATTGGCGACCAGGATCATCCAAACGATTGGCAGAGATCCAGGCAAAATTGCTCATGACGGCTTTGAAAGCTGCTAAAGCTGGCGGCAGCGTCATGTACGCGACTTGCTCCATTGAGAATGTGGAGAATGATGGAGTCGTTGAGAAGGCGATGCGCGAAGTGGCAAAGGAGAGGAAGAAAGGGACCATCAAGTGGGACATCCAGCTTGGATTCGGTGAGAGAGAAACAAGCCAGGTGGTAGAGGCTGAGTTGGAGGCATGGGCCGAGAGAACGAAGTATGGATGGATTGTGCTACCGGATCACCCAGGAAATGGAAAATGGGGTCCACTGTTCTTTGCCATGATAAAGAAGATTGGCGGGTGAGTGTGAGACTCTTCATGGATATCACGACTCTTCGAAAAGTGGCTGGAAACCACAAGCACCTTTCGTTGGAAGGTACCACAAACCAGGTGTCTTGTTTTTGTCAATCTTCCTGACAGTAGCAAACATGGCGTGTTCACATATGACGACCAGCTCAAAAAGCCGTGGCGGGTGCACATATCGCTTCATCATGGCTGATCCTGGTCGAGAGCAGTCTACGGGTCCTGGAACCTGCTATATGGACGACAACACGGTAGACATGGACAGCGACGAGCCGTCCGAGCATGTGAGATCTCTGTGGTACGTCTACGACAGCACAAAAGAAAATCCGATAACAGCGAAGCCGGAAGAATATCGGGTTCTTCAATCGGAGAAGCGACCTGATGAAGTACTTCCCACCAGACATCTGTGTCGGTGGCGATCTCCAAGTCGAGCTTTCCAGCTCAAAAGACCAGTCGGAAGCCAAGGGCCATGTTTCCGGCGCAGATGCTACTCGGAGCAATCAAACATCATCTCAAGCACAAATGTTGATTGACAAATTGAAAGAGCCCGAACCTCCAAAGCCGTGCAAGCTCAAGAAGAGAGGTACTCTGCGAGACGTGCCTGACGACAAAGAGGACAGAGTGAAGTACTTTGTAGTGCTGGAGAAGCAGACGGGATAGAGAAGCGTGGAGAAGGTATAGCAGAAGCTTCAGAGATACGCCGCCAGGAAAGTAAGGGAAAGCATGACGGACGAGCAGAGGGCCAGTCTCAATTACCAGCCGATCTCAGCGGAGCGGAGGGCTTATCTTGAGAGCAGATTGCCAAAAGTCAATGATCCGGGCTACTCGATCATCAAAGTGAGAGTGGAAGACGATGGAAAGAATGCACCAATGCCTTGGTAGGGTTTGGGATGAATGGGTAGGAAACAGGTAACGCTGGTAAGTCTAACATATCATCTGCACCTGAGCGCGAGAGAGCCTTGGATGGATTCCTTGAACGAAGCACTATCTACTTGCTTCGCATTCGTCTCACCTGACGAGCATCTCGTACAACGTTATTTGCAGACATGTGAGTTGCTTGAAGCTGAGCGCAGCATTATGGGCTCGCGCAATGCGCGAGCAGGCGAATCGATTGAGTGGTGGATTTCCTGCACGAGAAGGAGTAGCCGAGCTGCTGACCTCTCGCCGCCAAGAGATTCACTGCTAATTTGAGTGGGAATTCATGCAAGCAGATTTCTTGCCACGCATTGAGGCTCGCTTCACGGGGATGTCGTTCGTGTGGAGGCTGAGTCAGTGCAGCTGGCTTCTCAAGACGTATCCTGGCTCATGAAACATGGTCAACCATCCAACATCAGCGTTCGATCAGGCCATGCGAATGCTGCTTGCACTGCCTACCTCGGTTCAGCAGACTGCATTCTTGGGACAATGGGTTCGACAGAGCTATCCGACGAAGCTTTACCACAGCGACGGATTTGCATCCTGCCGTGGTGGGACTCCTTCATGTTTCGTTCGCAGCCGCAGCGATCCGGCCAAGCCCTTGGCAAGCTGTGTATGCCCTGGCATTCCTACGTGAGAGTCACTACAAGAGATATCCAAGACTTGTGCATCCCGCAATTGCAACAGATTTCCTTCTTATAGCCCAGCATCATCCAAGGCACGCGCTCAATGCTGGACCAGAAAAGGTAGCGGACATACGAGCGCTGCATCAAAGCGAGACATGCGGTGGCTCGCCGCTATGCCATAGGTTCGTGTTATAAGCTCCAGGCACAACAATCCAGCATCTTCACTAGCTGTTCTGACCATGATGCCTGAAGAGCTTGATGCTAATACTGAAATTCAACCTTGCATACACTCGTATCTCAGATTTTTGATGTTCCTGAGCCGCGCAGAGAGAGACTAGAGGCGTCGAGAGCAATGCACAATGGGCTGCCAACGCATGTCAGAAGCAGAGCTTCGCATCAACTGCACTCGTCAGCGCGTGTCTTGTGCATGTTTGAGGCATACAAATGCTTCGCAGAGCCGTGGAGCCTCATTTAGAACATGCAGCAATCATCCTGTCCGAACACGCTTCCGCGAGAGCCGTGACCGGGTTGTTTTGAACGCAAAACGGCTCTGCTGACCACGATCCAATATTGGAATTTGCTTGGCTTCTTGTCGCTGGCGCTCATAAGTACACATACGCTTCCGCGACAGAGCTTGTTCATAACGGCCCAGAGCACTCCTGAAAAGTCGGCTTTCCGCAAACATTGAGACCAGCACCTACATCTATCACCAACACCGACTTGTCCTCTCAACATCTCATCGCAAAGATGCACTTCGCCGCAGCTGCTTTTGCTCTTCTTCCAGCCTTTGGTGCTGCCACGAGCTACCTCAGAGGTGGCGGCGGGTCCCAGCAAGCCGTAGTGGCTGACGCCAATGGCCCAAACGAAGGCAACAATCCTGGCGACAACAACGCCGGCAGAGCGCAAGGCAACAACGAGTGTGGTGTCTCGTCCTTCCATCAAATTACCCAAGATGCCTCAAACCAACCACTCATTCAAGACTGTTTGACTATGCTGGACCTGATAACAAAAGACGAGAGTTGGGAGTTCGGCTGCGAGGGCGTGACAATTGTACACTTTGGCACCTGTACGTAACAGCCCCCCTGACCTGTGAAGAACGAGAACGCGACTGATAATTCTCCAGGCGCCTTCACTGCCAAAGTCGTCGACGACCAGTGCGGTTTATCTGGATACTTGGGCAATGCTGACCTCGACGACCTTACTCGCGACTCTATCAGGAAATACCGTGGAAATGACGGGACGATCGGGTGCCATGGAGGACAATTCAGCATGTATATCAATGCGAACGGTGGCATGAAATGTGACAGTCCAGACTTGCCCCAGGGCCAGCAGGTCGACGTGGAATGGAATCTTGTGCGAGCCAGTGGCACTTGAGCAGGTCAAAGCACAGGTGCTTGAGCACGGCAGCTTGTGCTACGCCAAGCCGGAACTGAGGCTTCGTTGCCACCCCTGTGCAGATCATGGTTCGTCTTCAGTAGCAACGACCTCTTGTACTGATGACTTAGATAGATTTTTCACATGCATTCTTGTGTCGGGAGCGATCTCAGACTCATTGTCATGCGCAATTCGCAGCCCGTTCGAGCGGCAGATCCAGGCCGAGTTGATTGCTAACACAAACAATTGCTTAACAAACTGCCAAGATATCAGTTCTGTTGCCTGACTCACTGATGCAAGCGGCTCCGCGCCTATAGACTTGGCGTACAACGCAACAGGAGTCCCGCAGTCAAGGGTGCAAGTGCAACATCTAGTGAAGACAGCTTTCCACAAAATTCTCAAGCTGACTTGCTCCTCACCATCACCCAACTCAAAAGACTGCCGACAAGCCATGTCGTTTCTCAAGAAGCTGACCAAAGAGTTCGACGAGCTCAAAGCGAACTTCAAGGACGAGCCAAAGACCGAGCAGACCTACTCACAGCAGCCCTCGCACGACCAACAGAGAGGTTACGAGCAACGACCGCCATACGAATCGCAGCAGAGTTACGGACAGCAGCCGCCACAGTATGGATCGCAGCAAGGATACGGACAACAGGCAGGGTACGGCTCCCAGCCGCCATATGACCACCAGCCATCATACGGATCTCATCCAAGATATTACCAGCAGCAACAAATGCAGGCAGGACCTCCCCAGCAGCCATACGGAGCACCATATGGCCAGCAGCCTCCGGCCCAGGCAATGCCACCTTTAGGACCTCCTCCGCCTCTTCCCTCGGGCTGGACCATGCAGTGGGATCAGTCCAACCAGCGTGGCTACTACGTTGAGACGGCGACGGGTCGCTCGCAGTGGGAGCTGCCAAGCCAAGGACCATCATACGGTGCGGCTCCATATGATGCAAGCAGGGGCTATGATCAGCATCAGTACAACCAGCAAGGCTACCAGGCAGGCGCACCAGGCTACAATCCTCATGATGCTCCAGGACCGTATGATCCGAATGCTAGCGGTCATGTGGCTGGGTACCCGCCAGCTGCAGTCGAGCAGACCAAGGAGAAGAAAGATCATACCACGAGGAACGTGCTTCTCGGTGCCGCTGCTGGTGCAGCTGGTGGAGCACTATTATACGAAGCACTCGGTATGTATCGAGCTATCACCTATCAGCAACACTATCAAAGCTGACACACAATTGCAGATGACGACAACAGCGATGACGAGCACCGTGCTGCTCCAGCGCCTGGTCCTGATGGTGGCTTCAATGGAGGCTCCTATGGTCAGCAACCAGGCATGGAGGCACCACTCCCAACTCACGACACGGACGGCGACTATGTTGATGCTGATGATCGGAAGAGCGTAGAGGAGGCTCGTGAGGATGTTCTGGATGCCCAGGAAGAACTTCGTGAGGCCAGCAGCGAGAGTGATCGTGAGTCAGCCAGGGAGGATCTTGAGGAGGCGCAAGAAGAGTATCGAGAGGAGTATGAGGAGACTTATGACTGAGAAGTTGTGACCTGTTTGCATGGCCTTTGCAATCACTGTGCAGAGAGCTGCTGGGCGTTGGAGTCAATTCGGGCGAGATGTATCTTCAAATGAAGCCGGGGAGACATTCCACGTAGCGAGTGCAAGTCAGCACTTGAGTAGATAATATGGCATTGACCAATGTAGAGACTCATTCATGCAATACCAGATATGCTTGTAAGAGCTTCGTGCTACCGGTTCGAAACTTCCGCCAACGCTCTTGAACACTTTCTGGTTTGCTGGTGGTGCAGTGCGACACACCTTGGAGCTAATGTCGCCTATCCAAGGGAAGCGACGATGCTGCTGCAGTGCACAGACAGCATCAGCTTCTGCCTCAGCTGGAGCAATTCGCTACCCAAGTCATCACCGTATGATTTCACTTCGGCTTGACGGGACTTGACGACTCTCATCAGCGAATCTGGCTTGGGGCTCCACTAACCAACCGTAAACATGGCAGCTCCCAAAACAGACCAGCCACTGATCGACACGAAGGAATGGACCATCGGAGCGCAGAAGTACAAAGATGTCGTCGCAAAAACGACACTATTTGCCACTTCTATCCTCGTTGATGAGGTCAGTACAATCCGACTGATGTATGAGAAGCTTCAGCTCACTGACCGTCTCGACAGCTAAACTCTATCACACCATTTACCTCCTCAAGCAACGCCATCGACGTTGGCTGCGGCACCGGCAGTCTAACAGTCAAGGTGCACGAAAAGTGCAGTTCAACCAAGATCCTCGCCACTGACATTGCAGAGGGCATGCTCGCGGAAGTGGACAAGCTCCAGCTTCCCAACGTGTCAACGAAACAGGTAGATGGGTCGACGCTGGAGTGCATCGAAAGCGACGCCTTCTCTCACGGCGTCTCTTCGTTTGCCGTACAATTCATTCCGGAACCGCAACGTGAGTCCGTACATCTTCCTGCATGCGGCAGCCTGGCAGCTGATCGAACCGCGTGTAGGCGCCGTCGAAAGCCTTTACCAAGTCGTCAAGCCAGGCGGTATCGTCGGTATCGTTATTTGGGGAGAGCGCGTAGGGTGGGGCGATGCAATCGGTACTGCAGCCGAAAGGATCATGTATCTGCTTCAAGTCTTCCACTACCTCGGCGACTTCTACTGACATCAAACCGGCAGGCCTGACTACCACTTCCGGACCTCTGAATATCCAGCGGCATGGCGCAGTGAGCGGGACCATAGCACTGCACTTGAGTCGGCTGGGCTGAAGGATGTCCAGACAGTGGTTGTGCGAATGCCGCTTGCGGTCGAGAACCTGGATCAGGTCGTGGATTATGTGTTTCGAGGTGGGAATCCTGTCATGGTTCGGGCGATTAAGGATTTTGCAAAGGCAGGAGGAGACATTGACGAGCTCGAGTCGGTCTATACTCAAATTGCTCGTGATGCAGAAGGTGTTGCGTATGCGGATGCTGTGCTGGGCTGGGGTAAGAAGCTATGATGAAAAATTAGGTTGGTCGAATGGAGGCTGGAGAAGTTTTGGCTTGTCAGAAGGGAATGCTGTTACTATTAAACAATGCATTTCGATTATCGAATCGACTGACATGTGCGAGAAGTATAAGCAATCATTCTTGAAGCTGGATATAGGAAATAGCATCACTTATGGATGTCATTGAATTTTGGGTATAGTACATCATGAAACAACCTCCCAGTCGTAGCTCATACTGCCCTGCTCTCTCAACAATCGTCCTGCTTTCATATCCCATCTACTATCCTTCTACTCATGTTGAGCCGATGATGGCGATGAGACAGATGCAAGTCGAAGTCGATGACATGATCGTCGTCGATAGGCGAGAGAGGTGTCAAGGGCCGATGCCATTTTCATCAACGAGGCATCTATTTGTTCATGCCGATGGCGTCCTTGGCCTTGTCGAGCATGGACTCGCCATCCTTCTTGCTAGCATCACCCTGACGGCTCATCTTGTCCATGGTGGACTGAGTGCCAGACTTCTGGCTGTCTGGGATCAGGTCGCGCTGAGCCTTGTCGCCCATGCCGGTAAGGGTGTCGCCAGCCTTGTCAATGGTGGACTTCTGAGAGTCAGGAGTCATCTTGTCACCGATCTCTGTAGAATGTGTTAGCATTGCGGCGTGAAATGGTGTATGCCGCATATAACTCACTGTCGCCAAGGTCCTTGCGGCCGGAGTCAGTCATTTTGGCGGTTGGATTTGGTTGTTGGTTGGTTTGGTTTGAGTTGGTGTTATTGTTCTGATGTCTTGGAGTTGGATGTTGTAAGGGAGAAGGTAATGTGCAAGGTGATAGCTGTTTATAAGTGCTTCCCCTTAAGCTTCTCGTGCTGGCAGTCAAGGCAAGAGCTCGCTAAGGTACGTCACTCGTCGTCATTGTTATGATCACATGCCGTCTGCTTTCAGAAGGCACCAGCATTCAGCCACACGCTGTCGCGACCTCCGAGCGCGCCACCCGCAGCATTCTTGCTGCCATGTGGGACCATTGACGACCAATGTGGCTCACAATGAATCCAGTGACGTGCGGCGGTGCAAATCGTTTCCTTGAAAGCAGTGCAAATGTCGGTGCACACCTGGCATCTGAGATCAAAACAGTCTTTCATCACAAGCTCCACAGCATTCCCGCCGCATCTCACCCAAATGACGGCATTGCAGCTTCGTTTGAGTCAGCCAAAAACAAGTCCGAGCGGTGCAAGTGCCTTCAACTGCTACTGCCATGTGATCGACCGCCTCAGCCGCTCGGTCTTTCCTTGCATCTGTTTGAGTTCTGGTCGTGCTTCACTGGCATCAGGGAGGAAAGGCCACGTTCAGTTGTTGCAACAGTGATCGCGGGGCAAGCACTACGTAATGAGGGGCAGTCTAGCCTGCAGAGTTGCGGGCCGTGCACAGACCACGTGATTTGCCGAAATTGGGTTTCTAGAATCCTGCCTTCAGGTATCATAAGCGAGACCCTATCATCAATGATCACAGACATCTCGCGTGCAGCCGGAGCTATTTGCTGCGTGCAGTAGAGAGTGCGAAAGAGTCAAATAGCGCGCCACAATTGCATCTCTCGCCATGATTCACAGCTTCTCTTGCCGAGTTGGCTGAGCAAACGCGCGTGTCAGGGGAAACAGCAGGTGGATCCGATTGCTGGACACTGTAAGACGGAACCATTTATGGATGTTAACAGCCGCGAGCTGCACCGACTGCAATAGTTTAGCTCGGCCAAAAGATGCCTACCTCCGCCTTCCAGCACCACCTTCACCGCCCCTCTGATCAAGCGCAACCACCTCACTAATACCCGCCGCCTCCTGCTCATCTTCAAGCGCCTGGATCTCCTCCCGACAATCCCACCACTTCGCCTCTGCCCGCTCGAATGCCTTTTTCCTGATCTCCTTGACCGATGTATCATCAACATCTCTCTGGTACTTCATCCACTCGAGTATAACCTCCTGCCACTCATTGGACGAGCGAGCAAAGAAGTCGCGTAACGACTCAAATGGTCTCGGATGAGGAAGATTGTCCTTCATTGCTGAGGTCTCCTGCTCAGTCTCTGGTTCCGTGATGGGTGCATCCGCTTCGCTAGGCGCGACCGAGGCGGCTGGTGTGCTTGACTCCACAGTGTCTTCCTCTTCGCTCTCCTCTTCTGCTTCGGAGCCTTCGTCGTCTTCATCCTCGCTGTCTTCGTCTTCGCTATCTTGCCAGTCTTCGAGCTCACGCTTGAAGATCTGCCTGCAGCCATCTAGCTTGACTAGGTCAATGGCCCACATCTCGTTGAAGGTATACTCACGGTCGCCTTTCTCGAAGGTGCCGCCGTAAATGTACAGAGTATCTTCTTGCACAGTAAGTTGGGCATTAAATCTTGGGTGCGGCATCTCCCACATCACGGGCTTTTCAACCTTCTGCTCTTCCTCGTCCTCATCCTCCTTTGCGGCTGTGTTGGCGTCCTCCATCTCAACGTCAACAGAGCCTTTGCCTTCGATGAGCGCAAGATTACGCAGGAGCTCTTCTACATCCGCTTTGCCACGACCACGTCGGCCTCCTCGTTCATTTGCAGCCTTCTTCGCTGATGTCCTTGGTCGTCTCAGCCCGAGCTGCATGAGACGATTGCGGTCAATAGCATATGCATGTAGCAGATTGAAGAACTCACTGTCCATGCCTTCTTCGCTTTCCTCGACATCATGGACACCACCAAAGGCGATGCCGCGGCCTTTGTGGTGAGCCATTGTGGCACCAGCCCGAGGCGGGTTGGGTGCGTTGACAGGCCGTTTCCTGCGCTCCCATCGTACTGTTGGAAGTGCATTTGCCGGGGCGTCAGATGCTGGTGGCGTGATGCGAAGGAACCATGTATCCTGATGCACGACTGGTTTCATGGTCACCTTAGACGCACCCTTGCCACCTTTGGTCGCTCTGCCTGTACTAGTGACCTTGACACGGGAATAGCCTCCGTAGAGGACAGCTCCAGACTCGTGCGGGAGAAATGAGAATGATGATCTAGCATCTGGTTTACCTGATGCAGGAGGCAGAGCAGGTTGATGCCAGCTAAACTTTTGAGTGTCGTACAGCCAGACATCCTGAAGGTACTTCGTCTGCTGACTCGTATCCTGGAATCCGCCAAAAAGTATAATGTAGTTCTTGAAGGAGGTCATGCGATGCCCACTGCGTGCAGGCGGACCACCTTTGCCTTCCAGCTTGGTCCATTCTCTCGTGTTTGGCTCTAGTCTCCAGAAGTCATTGTAGTGATAGAACGTGCCTTGCTTTGGACTCGAGAACTCGCCACCGAACAAGTAGATACCGCCAGCATTTCCACCTTGACACATGGCATGCCCGGATCGAGGCAAAGGTGTATTTGGGCTCGTGACCTTGCGCCACGAATCCGTGTTCGTCTTGTAGACATACAAGTCGTTGAAGAAAGTCGCCAAAGCTCCGTTGAAGTACTCGCCACCAAATAGAAAGACTTCATTACTGTTACTGGGCGACGCAACTAACGTCGCTGATGATCTAGGCGAAGGCGGATCTGCAGGCAGTTCGGTCACCTTGAGAAATTGCTCTTGCTGCTTCTGGTACTCCGCCAGTATGGCATCCAGGTCTGCGTCTTCTGCATCACTGTCGACATCCTTTGACTTCTTGCTGTTTTTCTTCTCCTTCTGGGTGGCCTTCTTTTCTTGCTTCTGTGCCACTCGTGCCTTCCTATCTCGAAGTTAGCCTTTGTGCTGGCGGCATCAAGTAGGCAGATCCTGCACCCACTTCTCCGCTTTCTTCTTCTTCGCGTCCTTAGCCATGCTCAGATGTTTGGTACCCAATTGTCAGCGCGCGCGCTTGACTCGTTTCAGGGGTACAAGATAGGCAAGTGATCGGGCAGCAAAGATGAAGGGATTTTGTTCATCCCGCCTTTCGAGAATCGAGGTCTCCACAAAAATATCGCATCTCAGGATTCAAGACCGGAATTAAATTTGAAGATCAAGTTTCATCCCGGCGACCGCTGCAACATTGATTTGGAAGGCACGTTCATTATAGTCGATTTGCTGGCAACGGCGTTAAAAGGTTTCTTCTGCGCGTCCTGCATTGCTCCCAGCTGCTCGTGCACTGTGCCTAGAGAATAGCAACAAAGTCAAGCCCGGCGTCACCTCACATTCTCACGGTCTGATGTGGAGGAGGTTCACACGCAGCATGTCCACAGTCTCACCCGCCAAGATTGTCAGCCAGAAGTCGCACATCGTAGCAGGCAAGCTCAAAGTAACGGAGCACTTTTTCGATGTCCCAAAGGATTACTCCAAACCGGATGGCGGAACCATACGTGTCTTTGCACGCAGTGTGAAAAAGCATGACACAGCTATCGTGCCAGAAACCTCTAAAGACAAGGACCAACTACCATGGATGTGCTTCTTACAAGGCGGGCCAGGCATGAATTGTGGTCCGCCACAGCATTATCCTCAGACACATACCATGCTCGACCGAGGCTACCAGATGCTATATCTCGATCAGAGAGGCACAGGACTCAGCACACCGGTCACAGCTTCTACTCTCCAGATGCGCGGTTACAATGATGTACAGGCACGGTATCTCAAGCTCTATCGAGCAGACTCCATCGTGAAAGACTGCGAGGCAATACGACAGGCTCTTACAGCAGACTATCCGGATGACAAGAAGAAATGGAGTGTTATGGGTCAAAGCTTCGGGGGCTTCTGCATCATCAGCTATCTGTCCTTTCATCCCGAGGGTCTCCGTGAAGCCTTCTTGTTTGGTGGTCTTCAACCTCTTGTCAAGAGTCCGGACGAGGTCTACAAACGGCTGTACAAGAAAGTCGCCGAGCGTAACGAGGCCTACTACGCAAAGTACCCAGAGGATGTTGACAGAGTGAAGAGGATCATGTTCTATCTCAAGCGCTTTGGAGACGGCAAGATTAAGCTCCCCTCTGAAGGAACACTCACGAGACGTCGCTTTCAACAGCTAGGTATCGCGTTCGGCGCGCACGGTGGGCTAGACGCGATACATGAAATTGTACTGAAGGCAAGCTACGACATTGAGGCTTTTGGGCACCTGACACGAGGCACCCTGTCAAGCATCGACTACGCATCCAGCTTTGATGACCATCTCTTATACGCCATCCTGCATGAACCGATATATTGTGAAGGTCAGGCGCCCAACTGGTCAGCAGACCGGGTGATAAAGGAGTATCCAGAATTCGCCATCGACCGGGAAGATGGCCCTGTCTACTTCACAGGCGAGATGATATTCCCACATATGTTCGAAGACTACAGCGAGCTTGCCAAAGTGCAGGACGTTGCCAATCGTGTGGCTTCTGATGCTGACTGGTCGCCTTTGTTCGACGAGGAGCAGCTGGCCAAGAACGAGGTGCCCGTATATGCCGCGAGTTATGTGGAGGACATGTATGTCGACTTCGACTTCTCCATGGAAACTGCACGGAAGATCAAGGGCTGCAAGGTCTTCACCACGAATGTGATGTTCCACAATGCTATTCGGGCGAAGGCGGACGAGGTGCTGAAGCAGACATTCGCGCTCAGAGACGATGTCGTGGATTGAGAGCGAATGGTGCGATGCAGTGCTTCGAGGCTCTCGTCATGAGTCGAAGATGGCCGTTAGTCCATAGAAAGCTCAATGTCAGTGGTTTCATCAATCAAGCAGCATGTTGAATGTTGCGGTGACGGGCCCAGTGAGGATTTGAATCCACAATAAGTCAGTCAAATGCGTCAGACGCCGGAGTGGACGTCGTGGTGGCTTGTCGATCGTCTACCAACTGCTTTGAGGCTGTTGAGCGTCTCACGGTCCGCTATATCTCGCCGATTTTGATGAATACAAGAAGGTTCGATTGAAAACGTGCGATAGTGCACCCTGAGATTTTCGAAGTGCCCACATGCGCACGCCATTGCCGTGTCCTTTGCTACTCTCGACTTGCGCCGTGCCACCCTCCTGTGCATATTTGGTAGAAGCTGTGAAGGTTGTGTGAGATCAAAGTGAATAGGTAACCAGATTAGATACTCCAGATTTTGGACGCAGCTTAGCGTAAATTTCCGCTGGCCAATCACGGCGGCTCGTGTTTCTTGGCGCGGCAACCCACTCGTGGATTTGAGACTGGCGGGTGGACTTTGACGATTTGACGACGACAGCGACAACAGACCACATCACGCCAGAAGACATCACAAATCCGTCGCCATGGCCAGTATGTATCCCGAGGAAATGCTGTTGGTCAAAATGATGGGATGCTAAGAGCTGCGCAGAATCAAAGAACTCGTCTCAGCACAACCAGTCGAAGAAGGCTCACAGGAACGGGTATGTCTCGCCAACCCACGCCATTACCTCGATATCGAGAATCTGCAAATGAGATGGAACACCGTGGATTATTTGCGGGAGGACAAACGCTGATGGCGGACGCGCACAGTATCAAGAAGCCCAAGACCAACAGATACCCTTCGCTCAAGGGCACCGACCCGAAGTTCAGGAGAAACCACAGGCATGCTCTGCACGGCACCATGAAGGCTTTGGTATGTCGAGCTCTTGGCCATGGTGCAAATCCCAGACACTGACGGCCATACAGAAGGAGGTCAAGGAGGGCAAGCGTGATGCCGCATAAGCGAGTCCACGATGGGACTCTGCATTTACGATGAAGCATCAGAAGGCGTTACGGATATGCTGCGCTGCATCTTGCGACCGCCAATGGCACGGACAGCCGGCGCGCAGGTGACGAGATAGTGAGCGGCGCCTATGCGACCACGGAAGACAATCAACAACCTTCAAGCCCTCATCCTTCCAGCCTCCCTCCCTTCACCACCCGGTCCTCTTGGACCCAACGGCATATGTGTGTACAGCGCCTTGCCGTCCCATGCAAGGATGACTGAAGGATTATCTTTTACGTGCCAAGATCAACTTCTTTCGGGAGGTGCCATTTCATTACCAAACACCGACGCTGTCTCCTCGCTTGGCGTTGTGTGCATGAAGAAACGGTGACATCTACTAATTTCAAGTCAATAGCAACACGACATAGGCTTTGCAAGCCTATGACACCAATATCAGATTATTGACATATTATCCACCTAGCAAAATCTGGTTATCAACTCTTATCTTTTGAGTTCCAGACCGGGCTTCTATAAGACTCAGATGATTTCTGCGGCGAACTATGGGTACCGCGCCGACTTCCAACTGACGTGGCTCTCCCCCTATACTTCTCCAAAGTATGCATGTTGTGCATCTCGTAGTCATCTGGAGTTTTTATGATATCTGACGAAGCAGGACTCGTGTCACGGTCGAGCTCGTGGACTATCGGCCCATCATAAGACTCTTTTGCAAGCTCTACGGTGCTCATGCCATCATCACTGCTCGAAGGCATCAGATCCTTGTGTCCGGGTCTAGGGCGGCTTACATCTGCTCCGGTCACAGGCATGTTGCCAATCTTCGATATATTGTGGGAACGATCGCTGCCATACATGCGACTGTTCATGGATCCAAAGAACCTCCGGAAGAGCACGCGAATCGAGGGTGCGGCGGCGCATATCAGCCCGAGCTGAAGTTCGGCTTGAGACCAGGAGTATACGTTAAAGATGTACCAGATCACATCGGATTGCTCGCCAACTTCATAGAGATTGTAGGTCCGGACTGCGCTAGTTGCTACGACCAGTAGCCCAAGGCAGAAGATGGCGCGTAAGGCGATTTTCTGCCTTTTTGGCAGTCGGATCCGTCGTGTCATGATGATCGGCAGGACGACCGAGTACAGATCGCTGATAGCAGCACAGATGCCAGCTAGGAGGTTGATCTACGATATGTCAGCTGCTATTTCGACACTGTATCCGCGATACGTACGGCTTTCGTGTTCGCGCATGTATAAGGATGGCCAGTCGCGAGCCAGTGGAGGTTGAATGCCATCCAATATGCTCTTGTGGGGTTGCAATTGAACACCAGGGCAAGGATGAATGCCAAAGTATATGAAGCGGTGACGGCGATGGCGACCCACACTGCCCACCGCCATCCTCGCTCATACGTGCCATCCACCAAGCGTCGATAGAATAACAACACTGAGATCTTGCACAGGCCCCCTGTCAAGAGCGAGGCAAGCTCTGCAACCCATGTCACCAGGGCAATCGGCTCAAACAAGTGTATGGGTATGTCCCAGACGTGTCGTCCGATGTGGCCGCTGGCACTGGCATGGATGGCGATGACGGTGTACATGGTTGAAGTCAGCCAGGCGAGCAGCAGTATCGAGTCATCGAGCCCCCATGCGCCTGCGTGCCTGGTGATTCGGAGCCAGAATCGCAGGCCTAATAAGCTTGTGCTTAATGCATACAAGAATCCTGCGTATGCCGGGAGCCATGAGCGTTCGAATGGATCATCGTAATTGGGTGTTGGCCATGCTGCTATCTCGGCAGGGGTGATTGAGATGATGTTCTGTTCGTCGTTAGTGTCGAGCTTTGGTGTTTGGACGATCATGCACGTACACCAGGCATGGTTGCGACCAGGACAACCTGAGATCAACGAAAAGGTAGAAGGACAGGGTGATTGAACGACCGAGGGGACCATCTCGACTGGGGGTTGGCGACTGGGGTGTCTTTGTACTACCTATCGTAGACTCGAACGTTTGCTGTGGCCACTGCAAATGCACAAATCTACTAGACATGACCATAGTATCAGAGAGTGAGTGACTACGGTGCCTAGGGTAAACGTAGGTGCAAAATGTGGTACAGACGCCTGAGTCGTTCCCGATACGTGGGTCGTCGGGTGGATCTGCGATAGACACGTGAAACAGTTGCGAGTATGAGCCTATGCGTAAGCTTCTTCTATGCATGCTTTGCTTCAGTGTTACAGAGGTCTATCTGCCACTGCCTTTGTCTGCCCACAGATGCCGCAAAAGTTGTGCTGGGCTCGTGGTGTGCTATTCATGCTGAGTGACGGCCAAGTGCGGCTCGTGCTATGCAATGCGCCTTGGCGTTCTCGTGGGAGATGCTGACCACAATGACATTATAATTGGCACCCACACATGCGAAGCCCAATACCGGGTCAGGCACCAGTCATAGACTGTCCGGTACAGTAGAATGAACCTGATCTGCCAAGAAGCTTAAACGCGAGTCCTCGCAATGTCACCACAACGCTCGGTATTTTGCCGAAGGAGTCGCCTGCTCGTGGGCATGATCAACATCCATTACCGTGTCAATAAGATTATGCCAAACTTGTGAAGCACGGCAGAGCGCGCCTGGCTATTCTCCGGACAACCTAGGGACCTGTGCTAAAGGCGAATATTTAAGGTTTTATCTCGCGCAAAGCTGGACGTTCTCCACGCGCAAGTGCGAGAGTGGCGTGGAGAACCTACGGACAACATTCATGTGGCACCCTTTCCTCAGACCCTAATTTGATGCGACGAAGTCGGCAGCATACTTTGGTTCGAGGCGGAAGAACATTTCCTTTTAGGGGTGCGTGCCCGTTACCCGAGCACTCAGAACGATGATATTTAGCTTGGCGAACGAATGTCGGTCATCCCTCGCACTATGCAGCATCGATGCTCGAATGCATTGAAATCTCCGGCTTGCGGCGCCAACGCCGTCATCCACGCTATGCCTTGGCAAGTAGCAAGCGAATCACGTATGCATGAGCAGTTTGGTGATGTAGCGAGCTGGGCCAATCCATTTGATCACTTAGAGCTCCCGAGGTCCGAGCCCATATCTGACCCCAAGCCTTGAACAGCCCCCATGGAAATCATCATCGTTGGTCTCGCATCAAGATCCCTTCCTCAGATCCACAACCTCGAATCCCAGCCTCTTGTCCTGCATGACATGGCCCGGCCTTAGTGCATCCGTGTACAATCTCTCCTCCTCATGCGGGTGAAACAACCCCTTCTTTGTACACTCCAACACATGCGGCAACCCTGGCGGATCTGTCAAGCGAAAGATGCCATAATCCGGCATGTGTCTTGGAGCACATACAATCGCAATGGCCTCAGGCAGCATGACCTGGTACCCTGAGCTTGTGTGCAGATCTCTCGAGGATAAGAAACACGACTGCGACGGGTGCGTGTGGATCCACCCACAGACGAGCAGGTTGTTCTCATCGCAGTAGTTGAATAGGTCGTTATCGCCAGTCTCGGTCGTATCGCAGGTGTCGGACGTGGCGTTCTGATCAGGGATGACGAGAGTGGTGATGCAGAGGGCACCAGAGAAAGAGGTCCCGCAGAGGATGCCGCAAGTCTCGAGGTTGCGGGCTGTGTTTGGGTGCGCAAGGTTGAGGAAGGTGGTGCGGAGCTCTGAGGGTAGCAGAAGGGTGCGAAGTGGTGCGCCGGCTTCAGTGAAGGCTTCAGGCTTGAAGATGACTTTGTTTGGCTGTTCACGAGGCGGGCTGGGAGGCGCGGAGGCTAAGGTCTTTGGTGGCGCAGGAGGTGGTGATGGTCGGCTGATTGACTCTTTTGCTGGCCGAAGCGGTGGCTGTGACATTGCGTTGGGTCGCGCTTGAGGTTGCAAGGCGGGCATTTGCCAGTCCATGTTCGTCCCTCTAGCTGGAACGGCCGGGTAATGATATGCAGACCCTGCTGTCGAGTGACTTGACGTCTGCCTGCTGCTCGTAGTCGATCTGCCGCCTTCGTATAGCTGCCTACCTACTTCCCTCACACCGTCATCTTGGAAAGGTCCACTCTCTGTCTCACGCCCACTGGGCGCCACAATCCCTTTCCTTCTGTTCGCCACTGTGGTCGGTGAAATGCCAGCTTGTCTCGTAGACTGCCTTTGGACATCGCGCCTCTTGAGCTCGCGATGCGCAAGGTCAACAGCCAACTCCCGATTCTCGTTCGCCAAGACCGATTGCGTTCGGTCCCCATACCCGTCATCTGACACCATCGACTGTCTCCGCGAGCTAGACTCTCTTGCGTACTCATCCTGCTGCTGCTGAAGACGTTGCCTTTCTGCATTGCGCCTCTCCAAAGCCTTTACATAACGTGCATACTGCTGGTTAATCCTCGGCTTCAATTGCTCCATTCGCTGTATGTTCCTCTGGACGGCTCGGCGAGCTTGAGCCAAGTCATCTCTGAAGCGTGGATCTTTGTAGTCTGGATGCTGAGGCAGACGATCGAGCACAAGCTGTGCATGCCGATACAAGTACAAGTACGCCATCTGAGAATTGCCATCTTCCTCGCATATTGACGCCTCGGTGAGCAGGAGTCTGGCTGCCCTGAGCCATTGCTGGAAGGGCCGGTAAATGCTGAAGCTAAAGTCATCTGCTTGAGCTGTGATTTCTTGCACACTCAGTGGCCTGTCCACGGCAGCTCCATGATGTCTTGATAGCGCCATAGCGGATGGTATAGATCGTGCTCTCCTTGGCCGGAAACTGAGGCAGTCTTGACTTTCTAGAAACTCACGCTCATCTTGCTTATCAGCTTCGTGTCTCCAAGTTATTCCTTGCAGTTCTCGTCATATGCCGATGATCTGTCAGACTATTAGCTGCCTAACAATTGTTGTGGACTCGACAACGCTAGCTTGAAACCGCGCTTGTGGCGCTGCGCCACAGTCTGGTTTCTTGCTTCTAACATCACCATTTCCTTCCTTGGCTCGACATCGCTGATGGGCAAGCCAACGTTTGCATTCAAGCCAGACCCACGATATCCTATCACAAAGCTGTTGAGCAAAGCCCTCGACAATCTCAAGACTAGTAACGTTCAGCGCGGGAAGATCGCTGATGGTGAAGCGACCAGCAACAGACACGAGGTGGTCAGCGAGAGTCTTTGCGGTAATTGACACATTCCATATCAAAGTATCTATTGTCACTGACACTGATCAGATGACATTATAAGCTATCTGGCTCCTACTCTGGAGCAACATAAAGGATGCACGCTCATCGATGTCCACCCAGGTTCTTGCCTGTGGTCGAACAAAGTACATCAATATCTCAAGCCGAAGAGGCATCTTCTGATGGAGCCGGACGATAGATACTATGAACCTTTCATTAAGCCTCTACTGCAGCAGCCTAATTCAACGTACCGATGGACCCGATTACCAGGGGCGCACCCATGGAAGTACTGGGGCAACTACGAGACCGTCATGAAAGATGCAGATCTGATGCCTGCAATCCCAGCATATCCTGTTGGAGATCCACGAAGAAGGTAAGCAGGCTGTCGTAGGAGCATGTAAGTATCGATAGGTTGTCCAGTCTGCTCAGTGAGTTGGATTCTGGTTGATTGGCCAAGATGGTTGCACTTTTCGATGAAGCCTCCACGTTCCGCGTATTCTAACGGTTTGGATCAGGTCGTTAACCAAAAATGTCCTGCTCATCGGCAATCTGGCTCGTGAATATCGAGCTACCAACAGCACCTCGATGGACTACACCCTGTTGATGTTGCTACAGATGATTAGAGCGTCATTAGCCAATGCAATCTTTCATCAGGGCGGACTCGTGCGAATGCTATGGTGGCTCTCTGAGGAGAAGAAGTCGACAATCTTCCCACCCACGGACCTAAGCATTCAGAGCGTAAACACAGCATTCAGTCTTGGAGCGTCCATCACCGAGGTCGCCGGTACCGTCTCGACTACTACTATGTATGAGACAGGCGATGGTAAGCAATTCCATAAGAAGCCACTGGACATTATCGATGCAATCGCGCAGCAAAGAGTCGAGGAGTCTACCAAAAGTCTTGGAATGATCAAGCCAGATTTGCGCCAGTTGCTGAATCAACGAAATTCGGAAACCCCAGTGTCAGCAGGTAATCCTTTATTACCTCTGGAAGGTGGTCTTGAAGCCTTGCAAACGAAGATTCGCCAAGATAAAGCTCGCCTGTCAGTCCTGGTCAAGTTCCTCTCAGCAGGTCGTAGTAAGAAAGGCTGGAAGGTCTCCAAACATATTGAACAAACAGTAGCCTACCCATACTGCATCCGAATCTGCGAGCACGTCAAAAGAGACCAAAAGCCAAGCAAAGGCCGAGACACTGTCGCAGGTATCCTTATGGACATGCACCTCCGGATCACAAAGCTCGAAGCGACCCTCAAGCAGCTAGAAGAGACCTGCCCCGACTCAGACAAGCCCACCCTCGCAACCCTCGAACCAGAAATTCTCGCCATGGACGACACCCTGACCACCCTCATCGACACCAAGATCGCCTCAGCCACCCTCTCCGAACAGATCGCCCGCGCCCTCGACTTCAACACCTCCGTCTCCCTCTCCCCACCCCTCCTCGCCAACTACGCCCGCCTCTACTCTCCCCTCAAAGCTTCTCCCCATGAATTCTGGCCCCCACAACCCTCCAACAACAAAGACAAAATCAAAACAAGCGGCGGACTCACCCTCCTCGACCTCACCCCCACACCCCACGACCTCTCCATCCCCTCTCTCGCGTCCCCCGCACAGGGAACCAAAACCGCAAACATGCTCATCAAAATGCTTTTCGGCTCCCGCAACGAAATGCTAGCAACGCAATTAGATAAGATTGCCCTGAACGCGGCGCAGGATCTCATCCCTAAGGTTCCGGCGATTACGGATGCGAGGAAGGGGGGAAGGCTGAATCATGCGAAGTATGTTCGGGTGAGGATGTTGACGCCGGAGATGATTGTGGGGCTGGTCAAGGCGTGGCTGGAGTGGCCGTTTAGGCCGGGGGAGGTGGAGTTGGAACTTGCGGCTGAGGGAGGGGTGGAGGAAGCGGGGGAGGGGGTGGCTGTGGTTGTGGAGGAGGAAGGGGAGTGAGTAGAGCAGGCAACACAGTTCAGATGTAGTCTTTTCAGGCCGCAATGGCGTGACTAACATGACGATTCTGCTCTTGTTGCTTGAGCATCTTCGTTAGACGACTGTTTGCGAATTTGGTGGTGCTGTGAAGCGAGCGACGAACGAGGGAGCACATAAGAGGAACCATCCCAGATGCAACATGAGCCTTCGTGAGTTCATTTAATCCAGCGTAAAGAAGCAGCGAGTTGAAGCCGCGCAATCAACTTTCGCCCACGTACGCCTATTTGCCCAACACCTTCGCTACCTAATTCCTGTTGAAAACAGCGCATTTTTCCACATTCTGTCCCAGTGATCATCAATTACGACACACATCCGTCATGTCTTCAAAACGCCACAAGATGCTCCCTCCCATACCATCACACCCTCACTCACACGGGCAACGGGAACGTCCCCGCCCACGCCGCAATCTCCGCCTTCAACTCCTTGATCTCCGGCTGCTCGCCCTTCGCAACCGCAGCCTTGAAATCCTTCTGCTTATTCGCGTCCTTCGGCAATCCCGCCTGGATCTGCTGCGACAGCTTAATGCAGCGATCAATGTACCCAGCAATGCGATCGAAGTCTTTCTCGCCCATGCCTCTGCTCGTCATCGCGGGCGCACCGATGCGGATACCGCAGGGCGTGAGGGCGGATTTGTCACCGGGTGTGGTGTTCTTGTTGCAAGCGATGTTGACCTGTTCCAGGACTGCTTCGACGCGCGCGCCGTCGAGGCCGAGAGGCTTGAGGTCGAGGAGGACCATGTGGTTGTCTGTGCCGTCCGTTACGAGCTTGTGGCCGAGGGACTTGAAGGAGTGCTCGAGTTGCTTGGCGTTCTTGATGACTTGAGCTTGGTATTCTTTGAATTCGGGGCTCTGGGCTTGCTTGAGGGCGACGGCGAGGGCGGTTATGGTGTGGTTGTGTGGACCGCCTTGGTGGCCGGGGAAGACGGAGAAGTTGATGGGGCCTTCGAGGTCGTAGAGGGTTTGGACTTCCTTGCCTGCTTTGATCTCGGTCTTGCGCACGCCCTTGCGGAAGAAGATCATGGCGCCACGTGGGCCACGGAGGGACTTGTGGGTGGTGGTTGTGACGATGTCGGCGTAGGGGAAGGGCGAGTCGTTGACTTGTGCCGCGATGAGACCGGAGATGTGTGCCATGTCCACCATCAGGTAGCAGCCAACCTTGTCCGCAATCTCCTTCATCCTCTTGTAGTCAATCGTGCGGCAGTACGCCGACGTACCAGCCACAATGACCTTAGGCCTGTACATCAAGGCATTCTGCTCCAGCTGCTCGTAGTCGATGATGCCCGTCTCCAAGTTGACACGGTACGGGAAAGTCTCGAAGTACGTCGAGACAGCACTGATCTTCTTCGTCGGCGTCTGGTATCCATGCGACAAGTGACCACCGTGCGGCAGGTCTAGACCCATCAATCGGTCGTGCGGCCTCATGATGGCCTGGTAGACCTGCAAGTTCGCCGGCGAACCACTCAGGCACTGCACATTGACACCCCACTTCTCGGCATCCAGATGGAAAGCCTCCAGCGCTCTCTTCTGGCACGTCAACTCGATCTCGTCAATGTGCTCGTTGCCGCCGTAGTATCGTGCGCCGGGGTAGCCCTCCGAGTACTTGTTGCTCATGGGCGAGCCGAGAGCATCGAAGACGGCGCGGGATGTGACGTTCTCAGACGCAATGAGCAGGATCGACTCTCGCTGCCTCTTGATCTCCTTCTTCATGATCTCCGCGATCTCAGGATCCGTCTCGATCAAGCTCTTCTCCATTAGGTCAGCGTGCGCCTGCGAGAGGGCGTAGTTCTTGGCTGAGCCATTGGCATGGCCGTTGACGCCATTGGAAGCCATAATTGTCTTTGGTAACACTTAGTACAGAGTGTTATGAGGTTAAGGAGTGTATGAGGGGCAAACAGACGAATAGCTCTATGAGCAATACAAGAAATTAAAAGGTCGGAATTTCTTCTGGATCGGCCACCGAGAAGCTTAACGCGCCTGCTTCCCACGCGAGAAAAAAGTGTAGACCCCGCTCCCCGCCATCATGCAGGGACCATCAAGGTTTCGTGGTATCACCGTATGCCGACAAGATGCCTTCTTGTTGATCTGGACCATCATCCATCTAATCACACCTCATCAACTTGCCATCATTTGCGTGCTGATGCCTGAACTATGGTCAAGATCCACTGTCTTCTCACACATCTCCAGCACATGCGCTGCAAGCCACAGCTTCACAGTACACCCACATCCAAGCAGAGAACAAAGCCCGGCTCATCCTCGAGCACGAGAATGGTCCGGCTCTGAGCACTTGTCCTCGCATGGATGGTATGGCAAACACTTGTACCACATTCTAGAAATCTGTTGTACTCCTCGCATCGAGTCTGCCGGACGACAGGAAAGTGGCTCGTACCACTGCTGCCTTTGTGGTTTGCTGGTTGCTCAAACATGTCTGCATCTATCATCATATGTGCATATCTGTAGCGTCACATGCACCGGCATCTATCGATCGCTCTAGCACTCTATCCTCTCCTTACGCCAAGCTCGCCCTCGCCTGCCAAACAGCTGTCGTCTGTGCAACACCCGTCACCCCATTTACTTCTTCTGCAGCAAGCTGTGTCCGCCCATCTCCTCGGGCTTCTCGATCCCCATCACCTCAAGCACGGTCGGTGCAACATCGCCCAACACACCGTCCTGCTTCTTCAAACTCCAGCCCTCCGGCGCATTCGCCATGACAAACGGCACTTTGTTCGTGGTATGCGAAGTCTTTGGCGTCTTCTCCGGCGTCAACATCTCCTCGGCATTGCCGTGATCTGAAGTGACGAAAAGGATGTAGCCCTGCTCTTTGCAAGCCTCGTACACCTTCCCGATTGCCGCGTCCGTCTCGGTGACACCTTCCACAGCAGCTTCGTACACACCGGTGTGCCCAACCATGTCTGGTGGAGCGAAGTTGTTCATCACAAACTCGTATTTGCCCTCCTTGATCCTCTCGGCCATCTTCTCTGCGACACTCATCGCGCTCATCTTGGGCTGCTTGTCGTACGTCGCGACCTTGGGGCTAGGAATCATATCCCGGTCCTCGCCATCGAATTGGATCTCGCGACCGCCGTTGAAGAAGAAAGTGACGTGGGCGTACTTCTCGGTCTCCGCGATGTGAGATTGCTTGGCGCCCTTCTTTGCTAACCAGTCGGCAAGCACGTTGTCCATGACCTGTGGTGCGAATGCGATCGGGAAGTTAAAGTCAGTCTTGTAGCGAGTCATAGTCGTAACGGCAATGTTCTTCGGGTACGGGAAGTCTGGCTTCGGACTCCTGTCCTGATCACCGAGCAGCTGAGTAACTTCACGGACACGGTCCGACCTGTAGTTGAAGAAGAAGAGTGTGTCATCGTCCTGAACGCGGGCCTCTTTTCCGTTGACAATGATCGGCTTCAAGAACTCGTCGGTCTCGCCTGCATCGTAACGCTCCTGGATCTTCTTGACCGGGTCGTCGGTCTCCTCGCCCTCCCCAGTGACAATACCCTTCATGCCAATCTCGACACGGTCCCAGCGCTTGTCTCTGTCCATAACGAAGTAGCGTCCAACAACTGTGGCTACCTTGCCAATGCCTTGCTCTTTGCAGAAGGCCAACAGGTCTTCCATGTGTCCCTTTCCGCTCTTCGGGTCGGTGTCACGGCCGTCACCGAAGAAGTGGATGTAGACGTGCGGCACCCCGATCTCCTTGGCGACCTTCAGGAGCGCCTTGAGGTGGTTGATGTGGCTGTGGACACCACCATCGCTGACCAGACCCAGCAAGTGAAGTCTGCCATTGCCCTCCTTCGCCCGAGTGAAGCTCTTGACAATGTTGTCCACCTTGTTCAGCTCGCCCTTCTTGATCGTTTGATCGATGCGGACAACGTCTTGCCAAACCACACGGCCTGCACCAATGTTCAAGTGGCCGACCTCGCTGTTGCCCATGAGTCCCTCGGGGAGACCGACGGCGAGTGACGAAGCCTCGAGCTCGGTGTAGCCTTGAGCGATCTTGCTGCCGTCCTTGGCCATCTCGTCCATGACTGGCGTCTTTGCATTGAGGATAGCATTGCCGTCTGGCGGGCTGTGGTCTGAGGGAATGCCCCAGCCATCAATGCAGATAAGAGCGACTTTGTGGTCGACCTTGACCATCTTGCCGGCTGTATATGAAGTCGTGAAGGTCGAGAGGGTGGTATGCAATGCAGACTTGTGTATGTGTGTTGTGAATCAGTGGTCAGCGAATTGTTGATTCGGAGAAAGAATTGTTGACCAGTGCGAGCCCCGCCGCCGAGGGGCACACTGTGGCTGCGGATGTCATTGTGCAGGGATTCGACCCCAGCAACCGAGATGTCGAGGAAGTCAGGTCGCGTTCACTTCTTTTAGAACCGTGACCATCAATGTGCTTGCACATGTGAATGAAGATGCGTGAGTTCCACAGGCATTGAACGATCCAATCCACAAGCAAAAGTCTTGTTTTTCACTTGCTACTTACTCATCTCCTGCTCAGCTACACACCGCAAGCACCTACACAAACCACCAATTCAAGCACATCTTGCAAGTCTCCAGTCAAATCATTCAAAATGGCATTGAAGCAGTCGGTCACTCCGGAGGCCAACCCAGCAGCATCTGAGACTTCCAACCAGCAAGAGCAGCTCAACCTGCCCGCCCCCGAGCTCTTCGACATCCTCCCACAGCTGCATGAATTACTCGCCCGCATCGAACATGCACCAGCAGATGGCGAGCAGGAGAGCGATGATGACCTCGGCGCACTGTACACCAACCAGGCGCCTCTGGACCCGAAAGACTTACCAGCTGCCATATTACCGCTTAAGGCACAAATGCGGAAGGCGATGAGGGAGCTGGAGAAGCTGCCGGATATGGATCGGACTATGGAGGAGCAGAAAGAGGAGATTAGAGAACTGGAGGAGAAGCTGAGAAAGCAGCAGGAGATGAGTAAGAAGATGGGCGATGTTGGTCGAGGGATGCTTGCAAGGTTGGGAAGTGGATGAGTAAGGAGCATTGCATGTCAGCATTGCTAAGATATCGCAATGGGATGACGGCAGCAGACTTACCATCCAAGGGATTGGCTACGCTACAGGGAGTAAGCCACAAATGCAAGATGTTTTGGTATTATGCATCAAAACACGCTGCCAATAGCGTGTGCCGCGAAAGCAACAACGCCTATAAAGAAGCCCACACCTTGCAACCTTGCCAGGCCAGATTTTTTCTGCCTTCCACCGACAGCACCGACGAGACTCCATCGTAATTGAGTCCACGAGGTTTCCAATAACGTCCGATTCCGGCGCCATCTCGCGCAAACCTGCTAGCTACAGTGCAATATCAACATGGACGACCTTATGTCGGCTTTTGGTGTACCGCCGCCGTCGCCATCATTCAACCTGCCAGCCACTGTCCGACAGCCAAGCAGCACTTGGAAAAGCGCTGGAGATGCGCCCGAGAACATCGACTCGACCCGAAAGCGTCTCATGGCTCAGAATGTCCGCAGAAAGCTTGTCCAGTTCCGAAACGCCTTTGCAGTCAGTGAGCAGGCCAATCCTTGGGCTCATGCCATGGAGCAAGTCATGGGAAACACGAACGTCGCAGTCGCAGCCGCAAATACTTGCCAAGCACTGATGGCCAATGTGCCGTATCTGCACGACGATTGCAGCGTCTGGAGCGACACATTCGCCGCTGGCCATAAGGCCGACGATGTTGAGTTTGGACCTTGGGTTCAAGCCGAACCGATTTGCAATGCCGCTGAGACCGTGATCGGCGATGGAGCCTCCACTGTCAACGCAGTATGCACAGTCGAAGCGGACAGAGGTCCATTCGACGAGAATCCGTGGGATTCAGGTTCGGCACCGCAGAAGCAGCAGCCACAGTTCTCCTCTCAGAATCTTTTGGAACTGTCGCCGAGCCGAAAGTCACTATCGAGAGATGAAGAAGTTGCGCGATATACGTCGACGACCTCTGCAAGCAGCGGCACTAGTCTCTACGACGACCCTTGTAAGGCATCAGCTGACTACGGTTTGGCTGTCCAAATGCTGGGCCCCAATATACCCCGTATAGGCGTCCGAGCATCTACGCGAAGTCGCAACCCACAATTGAGTGCTGAGCGTGCCGGCCAGACCAAGCAAGTCACGGTCCCAGTCAGAGACATCGCTTTGCGCGACGGCTCCCGGAATGCCCACGCAGGGCAAAGGCTCCACAGCGCAAAATCCAACGATCGACCGTCCTGTACAAGTGTTAGAGCATCGGCGCAAAGTCGCAATATACAACCGGGTTCTGACTGGGTCGGCAACGCTAGACTGGCCACCATAGCAAATAGTATCCAAGACCTTCACGACAGTCCCTGGATTCCCACAAACCAATCGCAAAGCCAACGGACACGACCAGTCTCAGAGGGCTTTCAGGCACCGCCTTAGAGTCGCCCGCCACGACCGAGTGTTCTGAACGCTGCTCAGTCTGCACCGTCGGAATGGGCAGGCAGTGGACTGGAGAGCCTGCATGACAACCCTTGGTGTCATGGACAAGACTGGGATGAGGCGAAGTCAGCACAGCACGAAGCACCACGCGCGACTCCTGTGCCGTCATTCGCAAGTGAGCAGGATGTGTGGGGAGAGCACGTTCCCATGACTGCGCGACAAAGCTTGGGAGATATCATGAGGAGGCTGGCGATTGATGGACGTAGGGAGGGTGATAGGTACGGTTGGTAGCAGCGGGTAGATATACGTGCTTTGGGATGGACAAGCTACAGCGTGAATGGCAAGGAATTTCGCACAAGGATCACATTTTTTGCTCCAGTCCTTGACAAGTAGTAAGCGACGTTGCTACCAGCTGAATCTGAAGTGTCATCCCAGCATGACATCCTCTACGCATCTCACCACCAGCTTCCCAGCCCTCTCGCGCTTACCAGGGCCACCCTAAATCCCTTGTAACCCCAATCTCCTGCTCTCCTCCGCTCACTCAATATCATCATACTTCATCCTTTTCTACTGGACTCGCAGGATCCGCCCAAAGCTCAGTGACGAGCATCTCGATACTAAAAGGCACAGCTAGCGTGACAACGAAGGTGAGCACGATGAAAGGTGCGAGAATCAGGAAACACTGCAGCGCTGTCATGAGGCCGCACTCCGTAGCGGGGAAGGAGATTGCGGGCATGTCGTTGGGGGAGGACATGGTGGATGTGTTGTCGGCGCCGTGTGTGGCGTGGGCGCGCGGACTTGGTGGTTGTGAGTGGAGCTGAGGATGGAGGTGCTGGGGTGGGTTAGCTGTCGAGTCTTTGGACCGGATCTTCGAAGTGATGTATGTACCTTTGTGCTTCCTAATAATGTTCTAAGACGAATACCTGATTGAGCCTCTGGTTTTACTGAGACTCGAGTCTCGGATGATTGGTTCAGGGAAATCCTAGAGTCGTGCTCGAGGGTAAGTCATGTTGGGCGTGACACGCGAGTACTTCACCGCCATGTGAAAGCACTAAAGTGCGCTAGCAGTCTGCCAGAGCACATGTGAAGTGAGAATTTTCGGATAGTTTCAGGGCGCCTCGACCAGGTCGACAAGAAGAGCGCGAACAAGGAGGACTTGACAGTGTCGGGCATTACTTCGTGACATATATGTAGATGGCTTATCGATACTTTCTAGAAGATGTCGTGGCTGCAATCTCGAGACCTTGCAGGATCTCGCGACCGAAGACGTAAATCATGTATGCTGGGAGGATAATCCATGCGCCGCTGGGAATCATGTTAGTGAATCTTTCGAGGTCTGGTTCTCAGCAGAACTTACTTCGGGATAATCCACAAGAACAGAAGTGTAGTCGCATCATTGTGGCCAATATTGGCAAAGTCTGCGATTCCCTCCATCAGCACAAACACCACATTGGCACGACATGGGAGAGCTTACCGCTGAACGCCTCGAGCAACCAATAGAGCACAGTCTTCCAAAACGTCACATTTGCCGTCGCAAATCCAAGCACCACCACCCACGCCGCCATCCTCCCATGCACCGTGCGACTATTCCCCAATCCCCTCAGCCTCCCAAGCAAATTCTTATCCGGCGCACCACGACCCTGTCTCTCCTCCTCCTGCCCATACATGTACACTAGCGCCAGATACACCGCATACACCGCTGTCTCTACTACATTGACGCTCGTCTGCGCCAGCGTCCAGCCATTCTTGTCTTCAATCGCTTTAATGCCGTAGACATAGTCCACAGTGCCATACAGCGCGTAAGGTTTCCAAAGCGGTGCGTGCAAGAAGCCGCCGGGCATGCTGTAAGGGCGGAGAAGCACGTAGCCCATGTCCCACAATACCAGCGGTAGCGATATGGCTAGCCAGATGAGCGTCAGGTTCGAAGGCGTGTGGCTCCATGCTGCTTGGCCTCTTGGCCCTGTCGCTGCGGAGCTTAAGGTCCTGCTCACGCGAGCTGGAGCGTCGCGGATGGGTGAAGTGGCCTCTCGGAGGGCTCGGGTGGGCGATGTGGCGTTTACGCGGGTAGAGACGTGGTTGGCGACTGCGGCTGCTGTCTCGCTGGCGGATGCGAGAGACTTTCTCGTCGTCTTCTTTACGGTCTCGGTCGCGGATGTCGTTGCTTCCGCCGCACTGCTGGAAGTGGTTGTAGATCGACTGGAGCGTTTTGTAGGCGACTCGCGCTTCACAGGAGACTCGTGCGTCTCACTTGTGCTCGTGGGCGGAGGAGGGAATTCCTGGTCAACGCACATTCATTGATCAGGACACCAGTCGACCAGAAGAGCTCATACGAGGTTCGGAGCACTTACCTTGGGATGGTTTCTCGTGGCGACCATTATCGCGGTGTGTCTTGTGTATTGCGACAAGTATGCAACGTGTAGCGTCTTCCGGCGCAAAGACGTGTGGTATGAAGAGCACGAGCGGGAAGTGGGTTCCCATCGAGGACGTGGGACGAAAGAAGGTCCGTTCCTTCTCACCCCGCTCCCCAGCCCCCTCCCCTGTCAGCCCTACAGGCCATCAATGGCGTCGCGTGACGTAGATATCAAACCTTCTGGGCTCATTGATACATGCAGGATGGCAACGGTTTCGCGGCAGAGCACCAGTCTGGTGTGGTCTACCGCGAGCAGGAGGCTGTAGAACGATGGACTGCTGGTAATGACGGGGATCTTGCTAATATGCCTCTCACGGACTCATTCTCCTCATGCTACATACATGCTCCAATCTGGATCTACCAATTTAGCGCCTGTAAATGCAAGATCCCCATTCGCCAACTGATAGATCGCTTACCACGCCTTGCGCCTGTATGTGCAGTATAATCGGTTTTGGACATCATAAGAATAAGGTTCTCGGGTATCCTCAATGGCTCTTGCCGTCTGGCCTAGGGCCCAATTGACCATTGTATCCAGCTATCTCCCACGTGTGTGGTCATCTCCACCACGTGGCATAGAGCCTTGCTGAAAATGATCGCAGAATCTTTGTTGCGCTCCTTTGCAGGCTCTGCCGATGAAAATGCCTTGTACCGCGTCCACGCCATGGTCGACCTTCGTGCGGCGTGTAGCTCGCAACCACGCTTCTCAAGCTCCGTATAAGCCTTGTCTCTGCGCCTGTCTTCTCGCAAACCCACCTACAGCATTCCGGTCGCTCCCTGCCGTATCGGGCCTGCCGTCTCCGCTCCTGCTTGCCGGCGCTTGTCTGATGGGCAGTTGCATTGGCTGACCATACCCACTCATCGCGGGCACGTTCTGGGCGCTGCTTGTTCTTGCCGGGAATGGCCGCGCACCAGGTATGGGAGCATTTCCATGACCATTCGACTCAGCACTTACCGGCGTCCTTTGCGCTGGTGGAGGCCCGTGTCCATCGTGAGAGGCTTGAGTTGCTGTTCGTGGCGTTGCTTGAGACCTGCCGCCATCCTCACCGCCACGTAATAATGCTTTGGTTGAGGGTGACAATTGAGGTGCCAGGTGTGACTTCCGGTTGTGCTTCTCCATCATGCTGACAGCCCACTGTTCTAGATCTACTGGTGTGCGCTTCGCAGCCTGCAAAAATGGGTCCGTGTCGTATAGTTCCTGTGGCGTGGGCCTATCGCCCGGATCCTTCATCAAGCACTTCGCAATAACGTCCTCCAATATCTGTGGGAAAGCGTCGCTTTTGGGTAATTGCGGTGATGGTTCGAGCACGATTTGTTGTAGGAGATCCAGGATACCCTGCGGGCCACCAGCATCTTCGTCGTCCTCGTCTTCCGATCCAATTGAAAAGGGGAATTTGCCAATGGCCAATTCCATGAGCGTCAGACCAACAGACCATACATCCGATTTGACCGTGTAGGGACTTCCTTGAATGCGCTCCGGAGCCATATATGTGCCTGTACCAACAAACGTGTCCGCAACCGAGTTCTCCAACTCTGAACTCACGCCAAAGTCGCACAGTTTGATTTGTCCTCTGCTGTTAACCAGGACGTTCGATGGCTTGATGTCTCTGTGCATGATCTTGTGAGCGATGTAAAGGTACTTCAATCCTCCTAGCACAGCCTCTGCAATCTTGCCCAACACGTCCACCCGGACAGGTCCAAAGTTCTTCGATATGCTGTCCAGTGATCTGCTCACATCATCAGTATCTCAATGACCGCTCAGACCAGGCGATGCAACTCACCCGACGTCCATGTACTCCATGCACATTGTCACATCTCCACTCTCATTCATAAATGCGCCGTAGAAAGTCACAATATTCGGGCTGTTACACTCATGCATGATTTGCAACTCCCTCACAATCCGCTTGCGCACCTCTTTCTTTGCCTCGACGTGAATGATCTTCCTGGCCATGATGATACCCATTCCAGTGTGTCTGACCTTACTGACAGTGCCACCATTTCCGGCTCCCAGATCTTTGATAACCTCAAGGTCCTCCGAGCGCCAGTCCGGTCGAAACTCGACGCCGATTTCGAGAGTGTCATCACGTGTGGATTTGCTGTTTGCGAGAGACCCCGGGATCTGAGCATCTTCGTTGCTGGATGCGACGGGTGGTTTGGTGGGGGCGGAGAGTGCGAGGCCCTTGACGTTCTTCCGCTTCATCGTGCGGGCTTTGAAAGGATCGGAAGCCATCTCTGCTATGTGTGTCGGCCGCTGCGGGCCCGGTCTGAGGGTGGGAGTCTCTGGGTGGGACTTCTCGAGGTGTAAGTAGATTGCGAGCTCGAAGCGGTGGTGATGATCTCTTTGTCCTTCCTCAGCCCTGATCACTGTCTTCCCCTATGTCTGAGTTGTGCACGTCACTGCTAGTACCCCCAGACACTGCGCACTGCGCGCACAATATCGCAGGCCGAAGCGATAGTCCAATCCTGAGCCGCTGAAGGCCGTTGGCGCTCAGTGATTGCAGCTCCACCAATCGCCGTCGCACCTCAGTCTTTCCACCAACAACTCACAGCCGCCGCTGCCTGGTATGTAACGGCCTAATGCGTTTCAAAGGAGGAAATAGATGCTCACCTGCGAACAAACGAGCAACGAATAGTCCTTTATTGCTTAATCGCTTGTAAATATTGAGTGGTACAAGTGATGCAGGCCGAGAAGCAGGCCGCAGGAGCGAAGGGTGGGGCGTGTGGAGGATAGTTAGGCACTAGCGAACCATCGTCTCGCGGATGATATGGCAATATATTGATGAGGACGAAAGCAGAAACACTGCGAGGATGAGGCTATGGAATGCTCGTATTGATTTAGACAAAATGCGAAAGATAGGAGTCGAGGCGCAAATCAGGATACGCATAGGTTTATAGATCTTTATCTCTTCATTGACCCGTAAGGTACCTTCACGCTCCAAGTGATTCAGCTAAGCCTAAGCCGCTGTTCGCATCGATTCTATTCGCAGACCTACAGATTCTGACGCTGCCGCGCATATGATGAAGCAATTCAAGTATCATGGGAAATCATTAAGCAAGTCCAAGTCGCATCAAAGCAAGGCAGACAGAAGCTTGGAAGCATGTGAACATGAACATGAATCCAGGGTGGCGCTATCGGAAAAGCATAAATATCTCTCCGAAGCTAACCCGATTCAGCCCAGCAGCCTGGGAAGTTCATGAGATGCACATGTGAGAGCTCGAAGTTCTGCAAAACATCTTGTCTTCCTACATTGACATCGCCTGGGGTCTGGTCGAGCATTGAGATCGCGTTGGTGACACTTGCTCTGCCCTTCGTCTGGACAAGCGCATTCGAGCCGCCCTCCAAACAGCCACCTCCCTACGTCGCGCTTGTGATCGACCATGGCGAGCTTCTTTGATGACAGGGCCGAAGTAGGCAGCGAAGAGGACGAGGAGATCGATGAGGAGACTGGCGAGGTCATCAATGGCACGCGCAAGTCCAGACCATCGCGTGGTGATCTGGATGATTCCAGCGAGGAGGAAGAGGACGACGATGAGGAGGAGGCGCGCAAGATTCGCGAAGGCTTCATTGTCGATGAGGACGAAGAGGATGAAGAAGAGCAACAGCGCAAGCGCGAAAGACGGAAGCGTCGGCGGGAAGAGAAGGAAGCTGAGGATGAGATGCTTGATGAGGAAGATTTGGACTTGATCGGAGTCAGGCCTTCTGGCGAGGAGAGACAGGAAGAGCAGAGCAAGTTCAAGCGTCTGAAGCGCGGCCACCGCGAGGAACGCAGCGCAAGCGAGCCTAGAGGCGTCGCAAACATCTTTGACGATGAAGATGATGCGGCAGATGGCCTTGGCGCCCGTCGCGGCGCTGGGTTTGACGACATGGACGACTTCATTGAGCAAGACGAGTTTCCCGACGAGGAGCAGGGTGGTATGGACGATGATCTTGGTATCCGCGCTCCAAAGAGGTCTGGCTTCGCGGATCTGGAGAGGCTGAAAGAGTCTGGTCTGGATGAGATCGGCCTCGAGGATATGCGCGGTGCTTTCGGTGACGGCGACGAGTTTGGCTGGGCTTTAGAAGCAGAGGCACAACAGAGCGAGGGAGACATTGACCCAGAGAAGCCACTGGAGCTCAAGGACGTCTTCGAGCCATCCCAGCTCATCGAGAAGATGTTGACCGACGACGACAACCTCATCCGCTCGACCGACGTGCCTGAGCGCTTCCAGATTGCAAGGAAGCCGTACAAAGACTTCCAGGCCCTCTCTCCAGATGAGCAGGAAGAGCGCTTGACGGAAGAAGCCAAGTGGATATCAAATTTTGTCTTCCCGCGCAAGCGCTTGGACCCAAAGCTGCGCGAGCCTTTCCAGGCAGCGGTCAAACAGGTCCTGACCTTCATGAACGTGGACGATTTTGAGCCGGCCTTTATTTTCCAGAACCGCAAGGATTACCTGATCCACTCTGAGCAAGTGCCAGCCTCCCCTGACCCAAGCCGGCCAGATGCACCTGACTACACGATCAAGGCTGAGAAGCTGCTGAACCAAGATGACTTGTGGAACTTGTTTGAGCAGGACCTCAAATTCCGCGCCTTCGTCGAGAGGCGTGAGGCCATCCAAAGGAGCTTGGCAATCCTCAAAGAGGTTGACGCGGACTTCCGCGATGCGGTCTTCGATGATCTCATGTCGACAGCTGAGGCAATGGACGACTTGCAGGATCTTCAAGACTACCTCAATTTCCAGTACTCAGCACAATTGAGGGAAATGACCATCTCAGACGCCGAGGTGAACGGCACCCAGAAGCGTGCTCGTGGCAACCGTAGTATCTGGGATCGTGTTCGTGCTGGAGGGCCGTATCACTTTGTGCGCGCATTTGGTATTACTGCAGATGCACTGGCCCAGAATGCCGAGAAGAGTGGACGCGGGCAATATATCGATGATGAGCCCAAGCTGCCAATCGAGTTGGCCGACAGCCTGATTGACACCGATTTCAAGAACAGCGAAGAGGTATTGAAAGCAGCAAAAGCCATGTTTGTGGAAGAGATCGTTATGTCGCCTCGAATGCGCCGCTTCATGCGCAAAGTCTACTTCACGAACATGTGCTTCGACGTGCATCGCACCCCAAAGGGTCTGAAAGCGATCGACGAGGAGCACCCATACTACGAGTTCAAGTACCTGAGGAACCTGGAGGCCAGGCACTTCTTGCTGGACCGGCCCGAGCTGTTCTTGAAGATGCTGAAGGCAGAGTCAGAAGGTCTCGTCGAGGTGCATGTGCGATTGCCAAACGAGAAGCGTCTGCGAGAGGATCTGTACCGCGCAATTGAGAGCGACAATTTCTCTCAAGCGGCCGACGAGTGGAACAAACTGAGAAAAGAAGGATTGGATGCAGCTCTCGAGAGGCTGCACAAAGTCATCTCGCGCGGTGTCAAAGACACGATAAAGGGTGAATGCGAGAATTCAGTCGCTGCACGTTGTCGCAAGTCATATACCGACCGCCTAGATCAAGCTCCTTACCGGCCGATGGGTATGGTTCTTGGTACCATCCCACGCGTGCTTGCTCTGAGCAATGGTGCTGGAAACCGAGGAGATGCAATCTGCTGGGCATACATGGAAGAAAATGGCCGAGTGAATGAGAACGGCAAATTCAACGACCTGCGTCTCGGCAATCCGGACAAATTTCTGCCTGATGGCAAAGACGTGGCTGCCTTCATCGAATTGGTTGAGCGTCGTAAGCCAGACGTCGTTGCTGTATCGGGTTGGTCGGTTGAGACTCGCCGACTCTACAAGGATCTCCAGGATCTGATCGAGGCCAAAAAACTCATGGGCGGCATTTACGAGGACGATGAGACTGGTGAGGAGAGGCAAGATCCGCTAGACGTCATCATATGCAACGACGAGGTTGCGAGGCTTTACCATACGAGCAAGAGGGCAGAAGTGGAGCACCCGAACATGCCGGCTCTGGCTAGGTACTGTGTTGGGCTGTGCAAGTACATGCAAGACCCGATGAAGCAGTACGCATCACTTGGCCGCGACATCACCTCGATCTCGTTCGATCCGAATCAGCACCTCATACCAGAGGACAAGCTGCTCAAGTACCTCGAGACGAGCATGGTCGACATGGTCAATCTTACTGGCGTGGACGTCAACGACGCTGTCGCCGATCCAGGCGTTGCAAATCTTCTGCCTTATGTCGCTGGTCTTGGACCACGAAAGGCGGCTCAATTGGTCAAGGCCGTCAACATCAATGGTGGCGAGGTACTGAATCGAAACGAGCTCGTCGGTATTACCGAGGACGGCCGAGAGATTGTTCACGCTATGGGCGGAAAAGTATTCACCAACTGCGCTTCATTCCTGTATATCAGGTATATCGACGTCGAGCAGAATCCCGAGTCAGACTACCTGGACAACACTCGCATACATCCTGAAGACTATGATCTGGCACGGAAGATTGCGGCAGACGCGTTGGAAATGGACGAAGAGGATATTCAGGCTGAAGTCAACGAGAATGGTATATCCGCGGTCGTCAAGCGACTGGTGAAGGAGGACCAGTCAGACAAGGTCAATGATCTCGTCCTGGAGCAGTACGCCGTACAGCTCGAGCGGCAAATGAAGCAGCGCAAGAGGTCGACACTGGAGACCATCCGTGCTGAATTGCAGGCTCCCTATGAAGAGCTGCGGCACAACTTTTTGTACCTGAGCTCGGAGCAGATGTTCACGATGCTGACGGGTGAGACCAACGAGTCCTTGCAAGAAGGCATGATTGTGCCTGTCTCTGTCAAGCGCACCTTCCCAGACCACATTGACGTCAAGCTGGACTGCGGTGTCGATGGTGGTATTGGTAGCACCGAGTACCCCGAAGACATGGTCAAGAACAATCTGGAGCCAAGGAACGTATGGACGACGCACCAAGTCATCCAGGCCAAGATCACTTACCTCAAGAAGAAGGAGCTGACTGCGCAGCTAACACTCCGCGAGACGGAGCTGAGCAAGCCTTTCCGCAGGCAGTTTGACCACGGCGCCGATGAGTGGGATGACGAGCTCGAGGCAGCTGACAAAAGAGCTGCGAAAAAGGCTCTGGCGGCAAATGCTGAGAATGCTCGTGCTCAGCGTGTGATCAAGCATCCTTTCTACAGGCCTTTCAACTCAACACAGGCGATCTCTTTCCTTACGCCTATGAACAGAGGCGATTGTGTCATCAGGCCTTCATCAAAAGGACCAGACCACCTTGCAGTCACATGGAAGGTCGCTGAGGGCGTGTACCAACACATCGATGTGCTGGAGCTCGACAAGGAGAACGAGTTCTCTGTGGGCAGAGTACTCAAGGTTGGCGGCAAGTGGACATACTCTGATCTCGATGAGTTGATTGTGCTGCACGTCAAGGGCATGCATAAGAAGGTCGAAGAGATGATGGGTGACGAGCGGTACCAGGCCGGCACTCGTCAACAGACAGGTAAGCATCATCACATCCGCTGCTTCTCTATAATAATGCTGACATGTCTACAGAACAATGGCTCCAGACCTACACCGCCGCCAACCCCAAGCGATCGATGTACGCCTTCTGCCTCAACCCGAAGTACCCTGGCTACTTCGACCTCTGCTACAAAGCCGGCGCCAATGCGGATTGTGGCGTCTGGCCCGTCAAGGTGATTCCGAATGCATTCGAGCTGAAAACTATCCCGTACCCAGACACACGGGCTTTGAAGAATGGGTTCAAGATGTTGTTCCAGAAGGAGATGGCGGAGGCTGCTCAAAGGTAGAATGGGGGTGTGAGGCGGTAGATGAGCTTCCCACAACTCGCAGTTGAGAACAGACATTGACAGGCAGAACCATGGGTGGCCTCTCTAGGGTCAATCATGCACGAGGAGTTCCTGCATAGCGAAAAGGTATTCGTGCTCTTGTGTACACTAGCATATTGAAAGTCATTGGCATTACTATTACAATCGACCGGTCCACCCGGGTTTGCGGGTCTACTGATCCTGCTCTCGAGGGAGCGGGATCCGCAGATATTCCCATTGGTACATAGATATTCCAATTGTTATTGTCAAGTCCTGATCGTGGTTAGGTCGATGCGGTGAACGGCTTTTTGTGGGCTTTTGCGAGATCTGGCACAAGTCAAGGTCGAAATAGTTCATGGGGGGTCCCTACCAATGTTCATAGGAATGCTGCACGAGTCAATGTCGAAAAAGTTCGGAGCCCATCTCACTATACCACCGCAATGCGTTACTTTTAGGCCTAAGCAGAAATGTCAAGAAGATGGTATCGGCGTTAAGATTTGCTATTTCCCGTATCGATATCGCTACGAGTTACGTCAAGCTCGCATCAAAAAAATTCACTGACCCGAATGAACACCGAAGTTAGACGGTTCAACGCTTGCATCAGACGAAGCCAAGGGCCACTACTAGGGATGTTTCGAGAACATCGCCGCTTTGCGATGATTGGGACCTAGACCTATCTACGTGTCGGATCTCCCAATTGCGCAGACGAGCGAGTATGGAATCGGCACTTGCTCCGGCGCGTTCTGAGAGTGGCCAAGTCATCAAGTGTCAGGCCAAGCACAGGCGCACGACAATCTGTACCTGCAGATAGCGAGTTCGCCTTCCATGGAGCGGCCGAGCAGGGTGTGTGATTTCTCAGCGTTGCCATGGCAAGAGACGTCATGCCTTTGTAATTCTGGTTTGTATAAGAGCTTTCGTATCGCCTTTTCTGTCGAGTCTTCTGGCCTTATAGACGCATCAAACTTTGCATACAGATACAGATTCTAAAGTCCAACCGGTACAACACACTCCCTACAAATCAGATACTGAACATGCCGTCCTTCACCGTCTTCAAGGGCTCCAACGATGGCTCGATCAAGAAGACCGAGACCAAGAAGCCTGAGTTGAAGGGCGACCAGGTCCTTCTCAAGGTCACTGCCTCTGGCCTTTGCGGTACCGGTATGTCTCAACTCCTACCGTGATCGTGATGACATCCGACTGACAATGAATGCGACTAGATCTCCACTACAAGAAGGCCGATATGGTCCTCGGCCACGAGGGCGTTGGTGTCGTCGAGGAACTTGGCCCAGACTGCAGGCACCTGAAGAAAGGCGACCGTGTTGGCTGGGGTTACGAGCACGACTCCTGCGGCCTTTGCGAGCAATGCTTGATCGGCAACGAGACCCACTGCCCGGAGCGTCAAATGTACGGTGTGGCCGACCTGGACCAAGGATCCTTCGCACACGGCGCTGTCTGGAGGGAGGCTTTCCTATTCAAGATCCCAGACGGCATGAGCGATGAGGTCGCTGCGCCGATGCAGTGCGGTGGTGCCACCGTCTGGAACGCTCTTCACGCTTTCGACACGCAGCCCACTGAGACTGTGGGTGTGATGGGTGTTGGTGGTCTCGGTCACTTGGCTATTCAGTTCGCGGCCAAGATGGGGTGTCGTGTCGTTGTGCTTTCTGGTACCGAGAGCAAGAAGGAGGAGGCGCTCAAGCTCGGTGCGCACGAGTTCGTTGCCACCAAGGGCAAGTCTGAGCTCAAGGTCTCCCGCCCGATCAACCGTCTCTTGGTCACCACCAGCTTCCAGCCTGACTGGAACTTGGTTGTGCCTATCATGGCTCCGGGCGCCACCATCTTCCCGCTCTCGGTGGCGGATGGAGACTTCAAAATCCCGTACATGAACCTGCTGATGGCTGGTCTGACCGTGCAAGGCTCAGTCGTTGCGTCTCGCTACGTCCACAACCGCATGCTGGAGTTTGCTGCTTTCCACAAGATCACCCCGATCCTGGAGAAGTTCCCGATGACGGAGCAAGGCATTGAAGAGGCTATGGCGAAGCTGGACAAGGGTGACATGCGCTACCGTGCTGTCCTGATCCCGCAGTAAGCTTGTGCTGAGAGAAAGTTGTGGTTAGAAAGCATTTTGGATGGACTTGTATGTTAGCAAGCATAGCGAAGGCGCTGCGTAGAGGGATGGCATATGCGAATGAGGCGGCCAGAACGAATATAATGAGATTTTATGTCTACCTTGATGTATATCAGGCCAATGATTTCAGACCTGTACCTTGATGTTCACTAAGACCGGAGCTATGCTGATCAAACGCTATGATGTTGTGGCGGTGGCCTTGATGGCCATTTGACACCGGCAAGTCATACAGCAGCACGTCGGGGCTGTATGCAGCCATCCGTGTCAGGTGTCAGCGGCCTTGTCATGATTCACTATCAGGGCTGTCCATGTTACACAACGTTAATCTTCGACCGGGATCCTCACCACATCTCTTCACTTCACATTGTTGCCATCTTCCTCCCGTGTAATCCATCACGCCATGCAGTCTCGACAATGTTTTGCATTGCTCCACGGATGTCTCATCTGCTGGGTCGCGAGGGTTGAGCGAGTCCTTCAAGACGAAGTCGCGAGAAGAATGGCACCGCTGTGAGACTTCGGAATGTTGTACTCCGGCTGCGGTGCGCCGCTGGTGTCATCGAGACAGCTATAGCATCGACATGTCAAGGCCTGAAGCACGCTGCATGGAAGAACAATATGAAATGACAGCGGTGTACACCTCCACGAATCGCAGCTCCACCTGCTGATCAGGCGACGACATTGGATCGAGGATTCGAGACTAGCTCCGTAGTGGCAGCCATATCCTTATCGCTTGGCTCCGGCGAACCCGCTGCGAACAGATGACGCCAGCATACTTTTCATGCACGAGCAGCACCGCATCTGCTAACCTGATCAAGCAGGAGGTAACTTCGACATGTCGGCCGATTTGCTGCAGCTTAGGAAGAAGTAGATCAGGAACGCGGCACAGCAAGACTGGCTGCAAGGGAGGAGTGCTGAAGTCTAGTCTCGGATCAAAGGTTTGTTATCATCTCGCCTGGCATCCTTCATTACTGTGTTTGATTGCTGTTGCTCGCGTATACGAGTCTAACCACTTGGCGGAGTGCTACGCAACAGTGAGTGGAGCAAGCATATTTATCTTATATGCAGGTCCGAGCCTCGCACTTCTCATTGCCTTGAGGTCTTCGTTCTGCTTGCTTGATTGACACACGCGATCATACAGCGGGGTAACAGGAACGACACAACATGCGATTGCTCTCGTGCGCCCTCACGGGCCTATTGGCTGGGAGCGCAATTGCGCGAGACCCACGGCACGTCAAGAAAGGCACTGTGAACGACAATGCCTTTGAGCGAAGAGGCCAACCCATGCACAAGGTGAACTACACTAGCACATGCTATGGTGGTCCATGCACGAACACGACCATCATTCCGCAGAACGCGAACACGACCAAGTTCGCTGTGGATGGCTCCAAGATCCCGGATGTCGATTGGGACGTTGGTGAGAGCTATGCTGGTCTGCTTCCGATCTCAAACAAGCCGAATGTGAGCGAGCTATACTTCTGGTTCTATCCGTCGTCAAACCCGTTGGCCGAAGATGAGATTCTCATCTGGTTGAACGGCGGTCCTGGTTGTTCCAGTTTGGAGGGTATCCTGCAGGAGAACGGACCATTCTTGTGGCAGTATGGCACTTACAAGCCTGTTCAGAACCCGTAAGCCAGCTCTCACAATATCCACTCAACTCTGCTGACCTCGCACGAAGCTACACATGGGTGAATCTCACCAACGTCGTGTGGATCGAGCAACCCGCCGGCACGGGCTTCTCACCTCAAAAAGGCACACCACCCGCTACAAATGAAATCGAAGTCGCCGAGCAATTCCTTGGCTTCTGGAAGAACTTCATTGACACCTTTGGCCTGCACGGCAAAAAGGTCTACATAACAGGTGAATCGTACGCCGGCTATTATGTCCCTTATATCGCAGACGCCATGCACAACGCCACGGAAGCTTCGAACAATACGGACTACTACGACGTCCAGAGTATCATGTTCTACGACCCTTCAACGTCCTACGCTGTCCTGCAAGACGATATCCCGACCGTCCCATTCATCGACTACTGGGCCGGCCTCTTCTCCTTCAACCAATCCTTCATCGACGACCTACACACCCGTGCCGACGCATGCGGGTACACCGACTTCTACAACCTCGCGATGACGTTCCCACCCAACGGCACACTCCCCACGCCTCCGAACGTCGATTACACGATGCCCGGCTGCGAACTTTGGAACGACGTCTTCAACGCCGCGCAGCTCGTCAACCCCTGCTGGGATGTCTACCAGGTCGCCACCACCTGCCCTCTCCTCTGGGACGTCCTCGGTTTTCCCGGATCTTTCGACTACCTGCCAGAGGGCGCGCAGATCTACTTCAACCGCACTGACGTCCAAAAGGCTATCAATGCGCCCCTTATGAACTGGGATGAATGCTCCGACGGTGTCCTAGACACTGATACCTCCCCTCCTTCCGGCCTTAGCGTGCTCCCACGAGTTATCGAGAAGAACGAGAAAACCATCATCGGCCACGGCCTACTCGATATGATTCTCCTAGCGAACGGTACCGTCATGATGATCCAGAACATGACCTGGAACGGCGCGCAAGGCTTCTCGGTCCCGCCGACGGAGTGGGACAACTTTTACGTGCCGTACCATGAGGAGTTGAACTTGGGCACACTGGCCGGAGCAGGTTATTTTGGTAACTTCCATACCGAGCGCGGGTTGACGTTCTGCACTGTGGATCTGTCAGGCCATATGATTCCGCAGTATGCGCCTTCGGCGGCGTATAGGCAACTGGAGTTCTTGCTGGGAAGGATCGAGAGTCTGGGAGAAGTGTCGGATTTCACGGTAAGCTGCACTATGTCGCATCCTTGTTCTTGCTGGCTTTGCTAATATCCACGTCAGACTCAGACGGGGAACTACGGCAACGGGTATAACTTTACGGTTGACGACTTGTCGAAGCGAAGCCCGGGTCATAACATGATGATGCTTTGAGCTGGAGCAATAAGGATCTACGACAGCGAAATGTACACAGCTATGTACGTTAGATAGATAGAACGCAATATCTCACTACGTCTACGCATATAGTAACACTCGGTCAGTGAATTTACCGAGTGTGGCATTTGGCTGTCTGAAGCAGGTGGTTGACTGACTGATGCGCTTGTCTGACAACTCTTTGACGACTCTTGGACCAGTCATCAGCTCATTGACAGTGCTTTGACTGATCAAACAACTCTGGGTTGGATAGATCCTCATATCAACAATGTCGTGGGTAGTGGCTCATGCACCGTGGGCGCGAGACTTTAGCCGCAGTTCTGCCGTGTCGCTTGAATCTGATCCATGACGATGACCACCGTGCCTTGGCTTCAATGTGACTTTTGCTGTCCAAGAGCAACCCTGCTGTCAGACACCACACCACAACATGGCTCTCACCATGTCTCCCTACCTGCCATTGCGATCCAGGCTGTCACCACTCGCCTTCCAACTCCGCGCCCGCAGCCATGTCTGTCAACACCGCACAATCGTCTCCTCCTCCGCACCACCATCGACAGAACCCCAACCCGACAGCCTCACCCAACCCCAACCCAAACGCCGCAAACCCCTCACCCCCGAACAGAAGAAATTCCTTTCCAGCGCTCTCCGCGTGAACCAAGCCGGCGAGCTCGCCGCAACCCTCATCTACACCGCGCAAAGCCCGCCCATCAACAAAGCCTACCCCCACCTCCGCCCGCTCATGAAACACATGTACGACCAAGAAGCCGGGCACTTCACCTACTTCAACAAAATCCTCGCCGAGCACCGCATCCGTCCCACAGCCATGTATCCCGTCTGGCACGCCGCGGCCACTGTTCTCGGCTGGTCTACGGGAGTCCTTGGGCGTGAGGCGGCTATGGCGTGTACGGAGGCGGTGGAGACGGAGATTGGGGAGCATTACAATGGGCAGGTTCGGGAGTTGCTAGCGTGGATAAAGGACATGGAGAGTAGAGGCGAGGATGTCGGGGAGGAGTTGAGGGGGTTGATTAAGGAGATTAGGAGGATTAGGGATGAGGAGTTGGAGCATTTGGATCATGCCGTGGAGAATGATGCGAAGGAGGCGAATCCGTATGAGTTGTTGACGGGTGTGATCAGGTGGGGGTGTAAGGGGGCGATTGCGATTAGTGAGAGGATATGATGAGGCATATATACGGATGGGTATGGAAGTCAGTCGAGAATCTGGATGGCCTGAAACGCGATGCAAAGCTTTTGTAGCGTCTCGATTCGAAAATGCACCATCGCAGCAATGGGCTGAGTCAGTGGGTGCGTCGCTTCGGACGTTGCAGCACGGTCCGCTGACGCCGTCAAGTCAAGGAGACGAGAAAGAGTAGCGGCGTGTGGAACCAATCATTCCGGACATACGACGGCCACAGCTCATCAACACATCTACGGTCAGTGCGCTCAGCCGGATCCGGCAGCAGAAATGCATACTACGGACCCATGAATTGTCGCACGCAGAACTCGTCACATTGGGCAGAATTGAGACCCAATTGACCTTGAGGCGGCCTCTCCTCTGCTCCTACAGACCTGGTCCATCGTGGAACACAGCTCTTGACAGCATGCGCAGCAATCTAGAAAGACGACCAAGGAGCATTATTGCATCTCGTGTTGATGGCATACAGCTTGGGCGGTCAAGTGCAGATGTCGACCAGTCGACTCGCTGATCATTATTCTGCTGCTGTACTGTCAATCAGTCCGACGCGGTAGCATCGAGCCCGAAGCCGCTGAGCCGTGCCGTGCAGTTATTCGGCTGGAAGGAACAGTGCCAGGCACTGCACATACCATTCAGTCGATTTAACAGCATTGATCTTGACCGTCTTGGCTTGACTGTCAAGCTGACTGGAACTTTTAACTTGTATGTTTGACAGCCAACTAGTATACCTTTTCACTGCACTCTACCAAATCCTCGTGCTTGACATCGCCTGCGCTAGAAGTCGATGGGTCTACCCACAGCTTTTCTTGACCTACATCAGTCGCCGCCGTGAAAGCATCTGCAAAGTTCTTCTCCACACTCCTCTTCGGCCATCGCCACCTCAAATCTCAACATCAATCCCCAAATCCAAATCCCCGATCACCTCATCATCCAACTTCTTCTTCTTCAACGCCCCGATGATCCCACCCTTTCCTTCTCCTTCTTCACCCCATTCATCGGCGTTCCAGCTCTAGACCTCTTCACCCCCTCACCAACCCCCGGCGTCCCCGCCCGACTCCCATCCTCGCTCCCAAACAAATCCGCCATATCATCCTTCGGCACAGCCAACAACTTCTTCTTCGCCTCCTCCGCCTCGGCCTTCGCCTTCGCTTCCTTCGCCGCCTTCTCTCTCGCAAGCGCGAGCTTCTTCTTCTCTTCCAGCTGCGCCTTGCGGACCTCCTGTACGGTTTTGGAACGATTCTTCGCGTTCAGCTGCGCCATTCTTTCTTGCTGGCTCAGCGCGGCAGAGGCAGGTCTACTGTTAATAGGGAGTGCCCTCGCGGCGCCATTGCCATGACCGTTGACAGCAGTAGAACTGTTGTTCTGCAGAGCCGCGAGCTCGGCATCGCAGCGCATGACTTCGTCCAGGTCGCCAGATTCCTGCGCTTCAAGCTTGCGCTTGTTGATGTCGTCGCGCTTGCGCTGGGCGATGTTGGCTGGATCTAGCTTTCTCTCCATTCGCTTCATGTTTGAGAACTTCTCACTGAGCTTCGCGTCGTCCCAAGCAATATTGAGGAGGCCATGAATGGCATCATTGCGTGCGGCCAAGTACTTCTTCGACGGTATGCGAATGCTCTCCTTCTTCAATGTGTCCATCAGACGGTCGAACTCCTGGTCTGTGAACCTGCTGTCGCTACAAGCAGAGAATGGCCATGGCTTCTCCGACTTCCCGTGCGCTACAACAGCATACTGATCGGTCATGAAGGTCTTGCCGTTGCTCCCTTCCATTGAGTACGGCTTGCCCTCTTTGAAGCCTTTGATCTGAGTCATGCGATACAAATTCTGCCCGGTCACCTTGTCCAAGCCAATGGAGACGCGCGCGAAGCAGCCTTGTATCGCCTCTTCGAAGCCTGGGTAGAAGCAGACTTTGGCAAAGCCAGACCGCCCAATGCGACACCGCTCGAAGTCCTTGAGGTCGGCTGGCGGCTCGTCGCGACCATACCGAGCGTCTGAAGATGGCTCCGCCCACTCTACCTCCGACTCACCATCCGCATCACGGTCGGAGCCAGCCGAGGAAGGTGAGCGCTCGTCTCTGCGCCCGCCTCCAGTAGTGACGCGATCCCGCTGTGTGCCCTTCTGTTCTCTCGCTCTTCTGTAGTCGTCAAGCGCCGTCTTGGCCTTCTCGGCCTTGGGTCTCGTTCTTCTACCACCATCGTCCAGGTCATTTGCTGCTTTCCGCTTGTTTCTGTTGTCTGACGCTGCAAGAGCTCGCTTGAGTTGTAAGTCTTGCTGCCTCTTCGTCTCCTCTTCTCTTCGCTCTGCCAGTATCTCTTCTCGCCTGATTTCTGGCAGGCTCAGAATCTCCTCGCGATCGCGCTCGTTCATGTAGATTCCCTCGAGTGGATACAGAGGCGCTTCCTCGTCGAAGTCCGGAGATCCAGGCGCATCGTTGTCGGAGTCGCCGGCAGCGCCGATCGAGCGGGCAGGTGATGACGAGCTGAAGTGGAGGTCAGCCATGATCGGGTTGGCAGTGGCGATGAGCGCAAGCAGATTTAGGAAGTGCAGAAGATCTCAAAATAATGCGTATAAATGCGCCAAACACGCTGGACTGGCGTCGCCGCCTTCACTCGACGTGAAGTTGAACGAGCAAGCAGGCTGACTTACCCATCACCCAGATCCAGAATCTCCTCGTCGATGCTCTCCCGCCTCGCCTTCTTCTTTCTGCGTCCCTTGACCTTTTGCGCCACGCCTTTCAATCTCTTTGACGGCTCTTCTACCTTCTCCACTGACTCTTTCGGGGGCTCTTCATCGGCGTCCTGCACTACCTGTGTCTGGTCGACGTTTTCTACCTCGCTTTCTCCCTCGTCGTCCGACTCGCCGCCGACCATCCCCAGCAACTCGGCATCGAGCTCGTTGTCGGACATTTTCGCGGTTTTGAGGGTATCTGATTAAAGGAATGGTAGGACAGAGGTGACTGGGCGCCTGCGCTGTCGAGGAAAAGTCGTTCTTTGTTCTTCAGACTGTCGGGGGGAAGGTGTGCGTGTGCCTTGAAAGCCTCGAGATTTGCCGTATGGCTTGTGACTATATCAATGTATTAGTATCTTTCTGCTTCTGGTCTAAGACCAGTGGCGGCAGCGTGGGATATGAGGTGAGACGAGTGAATATGCTGGGTCAAGGAGGCCAAATGTTGAACGCGGACACGTGAAGATCCGCGAGCTGCATCATAGCGTTCCAAGATTCAGCCGGCGGCTAAACGCTACTACAAGGATCTGATGAGACTGGACTGGCGGCTGCATCATTATGGCACTTAGGATCTTGCTATCGATCGCGTTCTAGACCTACCTTGGCGTTGACGATATGCTCTTTCCAACGCTGAATCTAGGAGCCATTCTGCTGAATCAATCATCGCACGGCGCTCAATGGTGCTGCTGAATTGAAGGTGTTGATCGCGTGAATGACGGTGCCGCTGGCACGAGCAATGTTCATGTCACACTTCAAATCTAGCTAACAGCTATACCCTTAAACGTCCTCGTGATACCCGTAATCGCCTCCTCCACCGGCAACCGCTCCATACTCGACGCCCCAAAGAACCCATGCACGCCCTTACACCTCTCGAGCACAAATTTCGCATCCTCTGGCTTCGCAATCGGGCCGCCATGACACAACACAATGATCTCTCCATTCACCTTCGTCGCCGCATCTCGTATTTCCTGGATCTCCTTGACGCAGTCCTCGAGCGTCTTGCCACTTTGAGCGCCAATAGAGCCACTGGTCGTCAGACCCATGTGCGCGACCACGACATCCGCACCAGCCTGCGCCATTCTGGTCGCCTCGTCGGCATTGAAGACGTAGGGTGTCGTGAGCATGTCTACATCATGGGCCGCCTTCACCATATCGACTTCCATCTTGTAACTCATCCCCGTTTCCTCCAGGTTCGCTCTGAAAGTCCCGTCGATCAATCCGACGGTTGGGAAGTTTTGCACACCTGCGAACCCGAGGTCCTTGAGCTGTTTCAAAAATTTGGGAATATCTCTGAATGGATCCGAGGCGCAGACGCCAGCAATTACAGGCGTGTGCTTGACTACAGGCAGGACTTCCTTCGCCATGTCGACTACGACGTCGTTGGCGTTGCCGTACGGCATGAGGCCGGCGAGCGAGCCCCGGCCGGCCATGCGGAAGCGGCCGGAGTTATAGATAATGATCAGGTCGCCGCCGCCCTGCTCGACAAATTTGGCTGAAAGGCCGATGCCTAGACAGTGTTGGTTGATAGGGATGCTCTGGGTGAGTGACTTGGTAGAGACGTACCTGCACCAGCTCCGACGATCGCTTTGCCATTCTTTATCTGCTGCTTGAAGCTTTCGAGGATTTGCTTGCGGTCTGTTGGTGGTGCCATTCCTACTCAGGCTACTGAATACAGGCGCAGAGTGTGTTGTTTGTTGCAAATTCAGTGTTTTCAAGGCCGCAAACGTGCCGATGCAGCCAGAGTTGTGAGACGAAGTATATCGTCGATATCGCCAATAGCCACGCCGCAGATCTGAAGTGTTGATGGATGCATCAAAAAGTGATATCGTCGTGTCGCTCTGACGCAATGTTGCTCTGTACCTGCATCGCAACGGTCCGAAGTCGTTCCTCCTTGTAGCTTGCCCCACCTGTAGTCTGTAGACGGCTATGTCATCAATATTCACAGCTCACAAGGTGGAAGACCTCTCAGGATCGATGCACCAATATGCCACGGATCATCTTGTTAGGCACAGCAGATAGTAAGCTGGGAGAGCTACTTTTCTTACGAGCGCGAATACTGGAAAGCGGCGGCGCTGCGACCAAAATCACCTTTGTCGATGTCGGCCGATCCAATACAGAGCATGAACACATTGATGTCTCCCAGAAGACATTGACGACTAAGTATATCCCGAAAGATGCGCCGCAGGATGTCAGCACTCTAGCTAGAGGCGATGTTATCAAATACATGATCGCTTGCGCCACCAATTGGTTACGAGAGGCATATCAAGAGGGCCTGCAAGATAAATCTAAAGCCATCCACGGTGTCGTCAGCGCAGGAGGTACGGGAGGCACTTCTCTGGCATCCGGCGTAATGCGCGACGTTTTGCCAATCGGACTGCCAAAGCTCATTGTCTCGACCAATGCATCAGGCGATATGCGTCCGGTCGTTGGTGAGACAGACATTACGATGATGTATTCTGTCTGCGATGTTGCTGGACTCAATTATCTGCTTCGCCGGATTCTGTCGAATGCGGCTGGGGCGATAGCGGGTATGGCAACGGCCTATGAAAAGTCAATTGCTGCCACTCCACCCGACGACCAACAGCAGAAGAAGAGGGTTGGTCTGACCATGTTTGGCGTCACGACGCCGTGTGTCGACAAGATTAGGGAGCATCTGGAAGCCAATTACCCGATCGAGACCTTCGTGTTCCATTGCACTGGCGCAGGAGGCAGAGCCATGGAGCGTCTAGTGGATGAGGGAATCCTAGACGCGGTTCTCGACGTGACGACAACCGAAATCTGCGACCAAATATGTGGCGGTGTCATGGACGCTGGAACGACCAGACTTGAGAGCGCCCTCAAGAAGGGCCTACCGTACGTCGTCTCCGTCGGCGCGACTGACATGGTCAATTTTGGGCCTAAAGCCACTGTGCCAGAGAAGTATCAGAGCCGGAAACTTTTTGAACACAATCCAGTGACTACTTTGATGCGGACAATGCCTGAAGAGTGTAAAGCCGTTGGCAACTTCATCGTCGAGAAGATCAAAGGTTGTGCGAAGGACAAGTCGAAGGTGCAGGTTGTACTCCCGATAGGTGGCGTGTCCATGATTGCTGTGCCGGGTGCGCCATTCTACGATGCTGAAGGAGATGATGCGCTTTTCTCCACCATGAGAGCTGGACTTGAAGGGTCTGGAGTACCTGTCATCGAGGACCAGCGAGCGATCAACGACGAGGGCTTTGCTGTAGACCTGGCTGAGCGGCTAGTGAAGATTATGGGAGTAGCTAGTAGATAATTCGTGTAACCTCCAAGCGGGTGATCGAGGATCTTGACTCCCAGGATGCATGTGCAGCTGCGTCGTCGTCTCTTGCTTATGTCAACCGTAATCACGTCCATTTATTGCAGAAGTCAGACAGAACCCGACGACTTCCTGGCGGTCGGACAAGTCAGCTTATTGTGCCCGTGCCCACCGCATTTTGAGCAACCCTGCTGACTGCTTTTCTTCTCCCTAACCCTGCCTCTCAACTTCGAGCATTGAGCCAGAGAGATCTTTGTCCCAAAGCGCTCTTTGACAGCATCCTGAATATCCTTTGTTGGAGTCGCGCGAGTAATCTCCATAAACTTCGGAACTTCCTGTCTCAAGAATCTTAGACTAGCTACATGATGTCGTTTGGGCACTCCGCCAACCGCAATAGCGTTCTGGCACGTATGCGCCATCTTTGAGGCAGATATACGTGCGCCTTCTACGCAGGTCTCAGCGCGAACATGGAAGGTGCAGTGTGGTGCTGTTCGGCATCCCATACAAATTCTGAGGCGATCTCGCTTCTTTGTTGCGGGCGTCCAGCCCTGCACTAGAGCATACGCTTCTATAGCCGCCTTGACAGTGCCTAGATCTGGAAAGATTGTTTTGACAGAAACGTCTGGTAAGGTCATGCCCGCTGGAATCGGATATTCGGCAGGCTCCACCGCCTCTTTGGGCTCATCTTCATCTAAATCGTCATCCTCTCCATCTGGCGGATCTGAAACATCGGGCAAGGCATCACGTGGTTGCTCTTCCGGCTGATTTGGGTGAAGGTGACCTTGAGGATACGGCTGCGGTGCCTGTCTCAGATCAACTGGCTCACGACTAATAGCTTCAGGCTGATGAAGAGCTCTCTCGTCCAAACAATTATCTGAGGCTTTCTGCGCGTCCACATGACCATGTTCCTGGGCACATCGCTGTACTGGGTGGGTTTGAGACGTGCTCACGTCGGTGCCGCTTCGGGCAACTCTGCTGCTCTGATATTGAGTCGCGGTGGCATATTGCGCTTCAGCACGCGCGAGCTGACTACGTAGAGAGCTCACCAGGAACTCGGCAGCAGCAAGCTGTTGACGCAAAGAGTTGATTTCGTCCATCTTGCCATCCGGAGGGCGGTCTGGACTTGAGATAAGCGATGGCAGTGGAGAGAGGGCGTCGGTGGCATTGAGTGACCTACCAGGAAGGAGTTGAGATTGATGTTCACGTGGAACGCGCTATTTCTGACAATGTCCGCACACGGCAAAGCCTCGTTTCCACTGTTTGGATGTTGATCTTCAGCACGTACGCGTCCAAGCCAGCGTCGTCAGCACCGTTGATAGGTCAGATCTACGCGTGTCACTGTTTCGGGGCAGCGAAAAGAAGCAGGAGAAGCAACCCCTAAGCATCCTAAGCTTTTCTGGGCCCCGGGACGCCCCATCGCGCGATATGGGTTCTAGCTGTTTGCAGAAAAGCTCCCAGGACGATGAATGCAGTGTTACCGCAGACCTCTACTGTACCTGCATCGCATTGATTGCTTCAAGCAAGCGCCTAGATAACACGATGGAACATTGACGAGGTATTCGAACTGCGAAACGGCGAGAACTGGTTCGCCCTCGCAGAGCCGCGTGTGAAACGGATCTTCGGCAACGCGCATGTGATCGTCAGGTCCACGAACCCGTTTGGGAGCCCCTGTGCCTTTAATTTCACCGTGCACCCACTGGTGTCTGCCCATAGCGGATGGTTCAACGCCAGCGCAATCTCGCGCTGCCAACGGCGCGACCAGTCCATGAGAGTAGGGGATGGCCAGCAAGATGAATATAAGCGCCTGCGCGTTGTTTCGGCGTCTCCTCTTTCTTCGTACAATCTCACCTCTACAGTACAGTAATATTTGACTTCGGTCGTCCAGTCTTTCACGACAACAAAGAACAAAGCCACGCTCATTAATACCAAATTTACCAACTCGCGTTTATATACACCAAAAACCAACCCAACAACCCACAAACCAACCGACAACGATCAAAATGCGTTCCTTCATCGCCATCGCCGCCTTCGCTGGCCTTGCCATTGCCGCCCCGGCCAACACTGAGACCGTCTACGAGACTGAGGTCGACACCATCACCTCATGCGCTGCCACGGTCACCGACTGCCCGGCCCGTAAGACCACCTCCGTGATGACCTCGACCTCGGTTGAGGCCACCACTACCCCGGCTGCATACTCCCCATCTTCCGCTGTCGAGTCTTCTTCATCCCCAGCCGCCGCGATCAGCACCAGCATGTCGGTTGTCACGAGCTCCACGTCCGTCGCCAGCGCTACCACCCCGGTGACTACCTCCACCGTTTCCAAGGCCTCTTCGTCGCCTGTTGCCGCGGTCTCGGCTTCCTCCAGCAGCATGGCCGTTGTCAGCTCTGGCACTGCCCTCCCGTACACCTCGCCAGCTGGCTCTGCTGCTCCCTACCCAACTGGCGCTGCTTCGTCAGGTGTTGCTGCGTAAGTCTTGCTACACCCAGTAAGATACCATTCATGGCTAATCTTTGATTACAGATCTGGCACCGTCCCGGCCTCTGGCTACGCTTCCGGCACTGGCGCTGCCAAGGCCACCTCCACTGGCGCTGTCTACACCGGTGCTGCATCGCACAACGTCGCTGGCTTCGTTGCCGGTGCCGGTGCTTTCGCCGCTCTCTTCTTGTAGACGTCGTACTTTCGAAACTCAGCATGTTGGTCATCGAGCCCTATCGATCCTAGTGCAGGGAAAGGGCTACGACTGGTTTGCATTCGAACGGCGGCATAATGAGCGATTTGATTCCGGGGGAAAGAGAGACTTGTGGGGAGGTATTTGGTGTAATCTTTTGGATTCATGTTATGATGAGCGGCCGACTAGCACAGCTCTGCTAGTGTGATTGTAGAGACGACAGTATGGTAGCTATCGTACAGAGCACAACAAACAGATCGTGTGAATTCACTCTGCGGCACTGTTTCATGCGCTTACTTTGTCGTCTGGCTTGCAGCATCATGGAGGCTGGGACTTGTTCTCACCCCACGACTGTTCCGACGTAAGTCCTAAACTTATCATCTCGGACGAGGCATCACTGGTTGACGGAAATCTAGGTCGATGACTAGCCATAATGCAGCCCTTCCACTGACGAGTCCACAATACTCATCACATCAACGCCTATCCACACGTTCACGGCTTGTGAGAATGCCCTGCGCATCCGCAACCCGCCGGTCCAGCAAGCTGTCGACTTCATAACAGTATGTCAAGCGCGAAATCACATCGGAAAAACAACATCCTGATCACCATTTGATCTCAAGTCCAGGTCAGCCTCTCGAACCCAACCCATCCACAGATCCGTCCTTACATTTCAGCAACAAGGAACACGAGATGGTGGCGACATATTCATGAAGTCGTCGACGTTCACATGGCCTTCAGATGTACATAGAAGCACGACGAGATTCTCTCACCAAGGCAGCTGCAACGGCGTTGGCAACTCCTCCTTCTTTTTCCCGAACACAGGCTCGGCAGTTCCAATGTCCGCCGCACCTCGCGGTGCCCAATACTGCCCTGTCTTGCTAATATCGAAATCCTTCTCGATCCAATCTGCCAGCGATTTCGCTGCCACATCCGGTGTCACAGCTCCACCAGCATCCCAGAATTTATCGAACCCGACGCCTGCAGTCATTTCTGTTCGCATAAAGCCTGGGTGGACAGAAACGACCGCAATGCCTTGGTCCTTGAGGTCGAGGGCGAGGAGTCTGGCGACCATGTTTGAAGCCGCCTTCGAGGCATGGTGCGCGAAGAGACCGCCGCCTTCGGACTCGTGGCGGAGGGTGATGGAGCCAGACTCTGAAGATACGATGATGATCTTGGTACCGGTCTGGCCGTTTGAGGCCGTTTTGAGGAGGCCAGCTTTGTGGAGGTGGTGTGTGATGAAGACTGGAGCAATGGCAGAGGTCTTGTAGGTTTGCACTTCTGCGTCCCAATTCGGTTCGTCCAGGTATTCCTTTGGAAAATATCCTGCAGTGATGATTACGACATCTTGTTGCTGTCCTTTCAGGCCTTCAACGATTTTCTTTCCGGCGGCTTCTTCTGCCACGTCGACGCCTGAGATCCAGTGGACTTTAGTGTCTGCATTCTTGGGCTCTGAGCGGGCTGTGCCAGTGACTGTGTGGCCGTTGCGGAGATATTGTTGCGTGAGCTCGTAGCCCAAGCCACGGGTGGCCCCGACGATGAGGACGTTCGGCATTTTGATCTATAATAATCGGAAAGTAAAAAGCCACAACCAACTGAGTCCAGGAGTTTTCTTGCGAATTTTATGTGAAAAGCTTACAATTTGACCGTGGAAAGTTGTCAGCCACTCTGTTGTTGGTGTTATACAGCAGTTTACTCCAGACGGCTAGGAGGTATGACGTACAGCAGGCCCGTGCGTCATCTTTCACATGCTTTCCACATTGCGCTTTGACTATTCATGACATCTACCTGGCGTGACACGTGAAAAAAAGGTGCATTAGATTTCGAGCAATAGCAGGCCAGAGCAAAGAGATCGGGACGACACATATGCTGAAGGAAGCTCATGTCGCGGATGTTGAGGATGAGACTGTCAGGGAAGGAGAGATGATGGGATTGAGGTTCTCTGAGGCTATTTGGAAGAAGCAGGCTGCACTGGCTGCATTGAACGAGACAATCCGTCATGATGCTGAACGCATGTTAAGTTTGCTGATCGAAGTTTCAGAGAGACCAGTGTCAACCATCGTCAGGCTCTCTGATCGAATGTCACGAGTGATCTCAATGATGGTATTTTGAGCTCAGAAATGCTTGACATGGTCCACGCAGGAATCAACGGTCAATGAATAAGATCGTTCATGAGAAAATCGCATGTCCAATTGCTCTGACCGACTGTGTGTCTATTACAGACCATTATTTAGCACATCTTGATTCCGCCTCCACTACCTACTATCTTTCAGACATAGCAATCGCTTGTTTCTGGATCCGTCTCGGTTGCTTCAGTCATGCTTGTTGAAGGGGATGTACGGCTTCTCCGCCAAGCGCGCATCTTGCTGCAATCCTGTCATAGCTTGCGTGATGAGTGTAAGGTTCTGATAAAACACTAGGGTTCGCATGCCATCATGTCGCCTACTGTCTTGATTCCCGACACTCGTATGAGCCACGATGTTCCACTGGGAATTCAAGTCGACCTATCATTCTTGGATGAAGATCTCACTGATGTCACTCAGAACGAGTCTCCGCCGACCATCGCATTCTCATTCCTCGCCAACTCATCAACCCTCTCGGCCAGCTCAGCAGGATCAGTAAAGACATGCCACAGCTTCCTGTCCAGTCCCTCAAAAGCCTTTTGAAACCTCTCAGGAGCATTCTTCTTCTCGTCCATGCCTGCAATTCCGGTAACCTTCCTGATGAATACTGCCTTGATCCATCCAGGATACTTGCGAGCTGCCTCTCCATACGCTTCCGGATCTGATTGTGTAGAGTCACCGAAGCAGATGTAGTGGCGGTGTGGGAACCAGGAGTGAATCTTGAATATACGATCATCCTTGTACTCCTTCGTATTTTGATTCAAAGAGGAGATCAGGCCGCCTAGGTTTTGCCAGGAGGCGTCCCGCAGGATGATCGTGCCGGGTGGGTAGTATACGTCCCTGAAGCTGCGGAGGAAAGGATAGAGGTTGTAGGGTGAAGCGGACAGGTAGAAGAACGCAGGATCTGACAGGACGGACTTGATATGGGAGTAGAGTTCTGGCATGCCTGTGATCGACTCTGGGTTCTCGACCATGAAGGTGTTCTTGAGGATACCGATCGGATCTGTCGTGTGCGTGACTTTGATGGTGTCGTCAATATCGGAAATGATGCCCCAGCCTTTCTCCTCGGCAAAGATGGTCGTACTTGCCAGCCCGAAAGGTGGCGGCAGACTAACCGCATGACTCTGTACACTCCGGCCAAACCCTTCTCGCGCCGGGTCGAAGTGCATCTCGAGGAGTTGCGAGCTGATGCCTGAGTGCGATGAAGGTCCCAGGGTCTGCTGTTCTACATCACCAATCGCTATTCTAAGCGTCCGGTTTGGCAGGACAGAATCGATGAAAGTCTCCAGTCTTGACGATATTCGTTTCTTGGTCGCGACATCGTCGTCTGCGACGGCCAGGTGGTGCACCAGAGCTGCGTTCACTCCAGCGATGTCCCGGCCGCTGTTCTTGATGAAGTAGCAGGCGACGAACTCGACTTCCCAGCCGCTACCGCTGCGGGTAGGGTTGCCGTCCACGCGTTTGGGTTTGGTGGCGTTGGGTTCGGCCAGTTCGGCGAGCTCGGGGCGCGTGTCTGATGGGGAGGGAGTGCGGAAGGCGGTGTTGTCGAGGATCCAGACTCTGTCGAGGGCAGGGTCCTGTGAGGCGGTTAGTTGTTGTTGTCGGGCAGCGGGTGGGAGGCTAAGTCAAGCGAGGCAAAGGTGCTGCTGGTGATCTCACTGTAGCAGGGACAAGCCACTGTAGTATCGTCCAGGCTATGGTATGGAGGATACTACTTACTATGGGCTGCGCTTTTGACCAAGGCCAAACAATTGGAAAGCGGTCGAAAAGATCTGGCAGCCATTCCCTGAGATCATCTGGCACTTCCGGGCTCCAGTGGGATGACTGCTCGATTGCTTCACCATTCAGTGCGTCGACGGCGAGGCGGTGGGAGTGGTCGTAGAAGGAGTTGACCCAGTCCATGGTGGCGATGCTAAAAAGAGCTTTGTCTGAGGCCGCAGATGCGCTAAGAGTTATTTGCAGAAGACGATCTCAGTAGGCTAAGAGCTACTGTAGCAATCTTATGTCCTGACTTTGTTAGGTTGAGCGATTGGACATCGTCAGGTCAGCTGGCGGTATGATGCATCGAGATGCGTACCACGCTCCATGCCAAAAGCTGACTGGCGTGCTGTGCTCTTTCCACTGAGACGTAGCGAGTGGCATTTCTCGCGTGCGACCCATCATGAAAGAGAAGGTGCACCAGCGGAGGTGGAGAACGTTGCAGTACTTCGTGTGGCTGGCGGTAGTGGCGCCAATTGTTGAAGGCTTTACGATCATTACGAGCTGCTCAGCAATACTCTCAATGCACTAGAAACTTGATGCCAAGCTGTATTACACGATCTGGCTTGTGTCTGTCAGTGTATTGAGTATGAGCACGCAGCATAAAAGAAGATATATGTACATCTGGCGATCTGCAAAAGTACGGAGTACATGCGAGTGCACAGAGAGCCAGACTTGCTGAGGCGCCGAGCTGCCGAAACCTCACAATTGGAACAGAGTTGCCCAAAAAAAAAGCCCATGAACGGCCATAGATGCCACAGCGACGCAGCAAAAGATTCAGCTCCCTAACCGGTTCCTATTACCTGAGTTAGAACATGTTTTTCGGTTTTGATAAGATTGCGGTGAGACATGCGAACGATTGACCTTAGGATCTGCAATCCCACGCTCTACCACTGAGCTAAGAGAGCCCAATTTGATGGGTGAAACGGGGGTCCGTTTGTCACCATGATTGGTTGATATTAGCTCCAAAATATTGTTGCATATCCTGATGACCACAGATCACATAAGCTCGAGGAGGCCTTCAATTGGGACTTGACACCACTTTTCAGTATGCTACCACGCGTTGAGGTTTGGGTACTGCACAGGCAGAGAAGAAATGCTATGGCCGAGGGTCGACCCGATCTCGCCGACTATGTCACGCAAGAGCTGTCAGTCGGTGAGCGCCGAAGAGGTCCGAACGGAATTCAGCATCATTTTCCCCAACGAGCTCAGAGCGAGTCGGTCCTGGCGAGCCCATTACAATTTGAAGGTTCGATCAGCCATAATGCCAGTACTTGATTGTCTATGGTTAAATAAGTCTTCGCACGTCAGGTTAGTCGGGCTGCATAGAGGTTGCCACCGTTCAACAGACTCAATGGGCGGTCGTGACGAGTCAGCCCAATGAGGGTGTTGGGCATCTGGTGTCGTTTGCCCTGAATGGTGGTCCGAGACTTATCAAGGGCGCTGTCGTGTATATCAGGACCGTTGACATGTCACTCTTGCTGTGATCGAATTTAAGAAGGATGATTGACTGATGTGGCTTGACGCAGCGATTCTTGATGTGGTCAATGTTTGACGACCATCGGGAAAAGATGAGCTCATGCGGTTGATTGACATGTATGTTCACAGCCATTGAAAAGTATTGATTCATGGCCATGGAGAAGAGCAAGTCTCGTTACAGCGACCATCGTTAACGTACCTTCCCAAAATCAAAGCTCATCGTGCAGCACCATCTCGCGTCACCGCTGACATGACATTCGACGTGTCAACGCAAACCTCACGCTTGACTGGTTGATCAACCGCATCACCCATCACACCTTCGTCCAGTACGACGTCAAGCTCGTCACCACAATGTTCGCCGTGCCAGGAATGTCTTGTGCCTTGGCATGCTTGAGTAGCTCCTCCGAGAACTTGTACATGCCCACCCAGCTGTTGAAGCGGCACTTGACGACACCAGCAATGGGGCTCAAGTCATGTAAAGCAGATATGTATCTCGACCGATGCTTCATAGGGTCATGGTCGAGGAGCGCCCTGTTAGAAACATGCACTGGAATCGTGTCTTTGTTGAACTCTTGACCATTTCCATGTGTGAATGGAGAGTCGTACTTCCAGGGCGACTTGGGCCTCTTGGTGTAAGGTCGTGTTTCGGTCTCCTCTGGAAACGGGAAGTCCAGAGGCACAGCGACGCCGGGAAAGAGGAAGTTGAAGGCCTTGGGCAGGAAGTAGAGTAGCTCGTTGTAGGGAAAAGTCGACATGTCGGGGCATTTGCCATTGCCGCTCTGGAACCAGGCCTGATCGAATTTGATGTGTGTCTGCTCGGTCCAAGTCCCGCCTCGCTTGAACAATGCCTTGTCAATCTTGGGTCCTCGATTTGCAGCGGCTGTGGCGTTCCTGGATTCCATACGAGCCTCGCCATGAACTTCATCTTTCCAATAAGCGTCGTTCTCCTTTCTCTTCTTCTCTCTGAGCTTTTGTCCTGGCGTAATGTCAGAATGTCTGCGCGAGCATCTTGTACGGGTGCAGCTTACCATCCTCTCCGCTGTATCTGACTGTCATTTTCCTACTTTGTTCGGCTCTTCGCTTCATTCCAACCTCGCCTCCCCACTTAATGGTTTCACGATCGCTGACCTCCTTCCTGCGAATTGGCCCCAGAATTGGATCGTTGTACCACTTATCATTCCACTCGCTCTTTGCCTGCCTTCTTTCCATGCCAAGGACTGGGTCCCACCACCACGCAAGCATGAACTGCCTCTGCCTTTCTCTCCTCTCAATGCCGAGCTCAGGATCCGCCCACCAATTCAGCATGAATGTCGAGTGCAGCTGCTTCATTTCGTGGCCAAGGGTAGGGTGGTTCCAGAGCTTGGACATGATCTCAGAATGCGTGAGTTTGGTTGGCTGGTTGGGCAGATTCTTTGTCGGCCGATGAGGCGCAGTAGTCGATCCAGATCCACCCAGTCTCTTATTAATCCAGCGCTGAAGATGGCTGAACTCCACTCGCAGATGAGAAATAGTCCCGAGCTTCACCTGGGCCTGGTGAATTCCTCGAAGGGTCTGCTTCAGCTCGCCCAACTGCTCCGCGGTTGCCCATCTGCCAGTGTGCTCAGGGTGTCGCATGTGAAAGACACGGACCATCCGCCCATTGCCGATATCCTTCAGCTCTCCATGCACGAAAGTGCCATACTGCACCTCGAATGCAGTCTTGACGACTTGGCCAAGGAGGATGACTATCTGCGCCGAGCTGCTTGACAAGACTTTCTATGTCAAGTCAATTTGCTCGGCGAGATTTGGATCGTTCTCGTACGGTTTGCTGCCGTACAAACGATTGCCCTGATCGTCAGTGATCTCATGTCTTCTGCGGAAGGGAACACGGATTAGCAGAGCTCCGAGTTGCCAGCGTGAACTTGGCCGACGCACCTTTTGATCAGGTCTTGGAAGCAGGCTTGCTCTCGCAGCTCGGGGAACAGGCGTAGTAGGATGCGTATGGCGTAGTATGTTGGGTCGCAGGTGCCGCGGAACTCATCGAGAGCGATGTCCGCTTCTTCGAGCTTCTCGAGCTCCTCGTAGCAGATAAGATCCTTCAAAGGACACCTGTGCAGCGTATCAGTCAATGGCAAGCGCTGAGGCATAGATGAATACTCACCAGTGCCCGATAATGTGAACAGGTGAAGACAAAGAGCCGGAGATGCCGACAAAGTACTTGCCCGCGTAGATAATGATTTGCACGGTCTTCCGCTTCAGAAACAGGACAGGCTGCTCAACCAATATCATGCGCAGAATGGCGGGAACGAACAGTTTGAGGCCGTCTGGACACGGACAGTTGCCAGCGTAGAAAGCAGCCAAGGTGTCACACAGTGACAGCAAGTATGCCTCATCCGACAGAGTAGTAGTGTCAGCCATTGTGAAGAATGCGTAAGATTTTGACGGCGCTTGACGTGAAGTGACTCTGATGCTGAGTTTCGACTTGACCTTGAGATGGCTGACGTTGACGCGGCACCGAAAGTTGATTTTGATGCCGTCAATCGAAATGGACGCGTCGAACTGCCTTGACGCTCGAAGTCAGGCTGACGCGATGTTGAGGCGTCACCAGCACACGTGATGTTGAGTCGCGTCGCAGGTCTTGACTTCTCGAGAGCTTGCAAATGCCTGCGTTGATTAGGGACTCAAGAATGAAGTAATGATTGGAATCAGATCCTGCAAGTGATCAGTAGGGGGAGAATGCGAAGGGTCTGAAAAACTGTTGCGTTCAGTCAACAGAGAGGGGCGACATGCCCATGTCAGGTCGAAGATGTTGCGAAGGAAGTCGCTGGAAGTCGAGGCAGTCGCGCATCTCGGCTGAACGGACCGTGCCATCCGCGGCCTTCCATGACTCGCGATGCCGGTCCCCTTCTGTAGCAGTCAAGGTCACCCGGTAAGCGCCGTCTCACTGTTTGACCGAATGCCTGCATTCAAGTGTCTAAGTAGTGGCATCACCTCCTGTGCTGAAAGTCTTCTTTTGGCGCCTCTTCGTCTGGTTCCACTTGACGTCTCCGGGCTCGAGATTGACCTTAACTTCGCTCAAAAGCTTGATCACTACACAGCTTGAAAATGGATCTATGGCGCCGCTCCCTTTGGATTCAGGTCCAGTGAAGATGTATTTCGCAGACTCAGCTCCCATGCTGCGCTTGAAGATGTCCCCCATGCGCATTGTTGAGGAGCTATTTTGGCGCCTTTGCAGTCAAGCTCGACTCGAACTGCGCTCGGAACTCTGCGAGTGTCATGGCATCGACCGTCCTTCCCGAGCCAAAGGATCAAGGCCTCCGTCCACCGCTACTCTCGAAGTCACGGACGTAGTTGCGTTGTCAGTCAAGCAGGCAGTGTGCTCGCGGTCTTACATTGGCGCCACTGCAATCAAGCTTGACCCCGACCGCAATCGGAAGGATGCGAATGTCCCAGCATAGACTGAAGTTCCAGCAGTCTGAAAATCAACGGCCACTTGGCAGCGCTTCGTTTGACTTCGAAACGTGGACTTGGCCGCTTGTACAGCGACGTCTACTCTTGCAAAGTGTTCGCAAAGACCCCTTGGTGCCATCGAAGTCAAGCCTGACCTCAGTTGCACTGGAATATCGCTGCTTGACGTGGTATTGGTCTCTCTGCCGACAGGAACGCCGTTCTGACGCCTCACCGTCTGCAGCCAGACGCAGAATTGCCGTGGAGCGGAAGTTGTTGGCTATTTCCACAGTCACTATCTGGCGCCATCGGAGTCAAGCTTGACTGCAGCTGCACCCGGCAGTCTGTAAATAAGCTGTCTATCACCCAACAGTCAAGAAAATAACCATGTGGCGCCTATTTCTCCGGAGCCAGACTTGAGTTGCGGTGCCCTATATGTCATCCTCTGTGCTCATGCTTATCGTAGACACTCTCTTGGCGCCAGTGAGGTTCAGCTAAACTCCTACTGCACTTTTGTGTCTGGGTCCGAGATGCCATCGACCAAATCTCTCAAAACGTTGTTTTGGCGCCTCCTCGTCTGGATCCAGCTCAAGCTGTAGTGGTCAGCAAGATGGTCGTTGGTCCCAAGTCTTTGCAAGATGTCTCAAATTCCCTCGTCGTTATATTTGAGCAGGCCTGAGCTGACAGTAGTGCATCATTGACACATTCAACGCCGACGCAAGACTGTGAGTGGCTGGTGTTGTCCACTTGGGAAACTCACATTGACTTACTATTGCGAGCTTGTTTTGCACCCTTCGACCCAGACTTCCCAGCCAGACTAATTATCTTCCAGAACTGCCGCCGCTTCGCCCGGACGTCCCAGCCAGAGCCGGCATGCTGGACAGGTTTAGAGCTCCATCGTCCAAAGATCCTACCCAGATCTGTAGATCATAATGTCCAGCATAATCTCATCAAGGCGAACGACAATAATGGCTCTGGTCATCAATGCCTTTCACAGTCCGCTAGATGGCCTAGTCCTCTAATCGAAGAACACTGCGAGTGAATGACTTCTCGAAGAGTCTGAGAAGCTTCCTATGGTTAGAGAGATCCTTTGGCTATATCAAATGGCGAAGTCAAGTCACTGTCTTGTACCAGTAGATACGCAGGCACTAGACGTCAACATCAGGAAACGAGCAGTCTCAACAAGAAGATGAGGTCAAGGCGATCAGGAGAACATGTTCAAGCAAATGGTCATGTTGCCAAATATCTCAATCGGGTCAACCAGGTAGCCATCAAAGTCCGTCATCATTTGGCCCCTTAATGGAGCCGCGTTTGACTGACTGACATCGCTGACTGCTCGATGTCAAGTGGCCAATTCTCACTGACTGGTATTTGACCGTTTGACTCTGTGATCGAGAGACTTGTGTTGACTGGGTGACGTCGATTGACTGCCGTCAATCGACTGGCGTTGACGGCTTGATGTTGACGGCTTGATGTTGACGGCTTGATGTTGACGGCTTGATGTTGACGGCTTGATGTTGACGGCTTGATGTTGACTGACTGGTGTTGACTGACTGGTGTTGACTCGTCGATCGAGCGACTGACAGCAGACCGTCAACAGAACCAGGTCGACGAATGATGGATCCTCCAAACGTCCCTTGGCATACATCGTGATAGTAGGTAGTGGCAATGTTGATCATCTTCTCATTCCTCATGCCTGTGCTTCGCCCCTTTGCGAAGTTATACGCAGCTTGCTCGGAAGCGTGCTCGTGCTGCGTTGCATGTTCTTCGGAATCCAGCTGTGCGAGCCGAAGTCAAGCTCTCGATTTACACATCTTGATCGTTCAATCAACTCCACAAGGAATTTGATAGCCAAAGCAGGTGGAACAGTTGATCACAGTCGTCTTTTTGAGTTTCCATACACCGCGCGGACTCATGTCTCGCACCACAGCCGAAAGAACAAAAAGCCCGAGGACATTCAAGCCTTACCCAAACACTAACCCTAAGCTCAGCCAAAGTGGGCGATCGACACATCTCAACGACTCTTGTTGTTGACGTTCATCAGAAAAGTCCTCTTTGCATAAGTCGTACATTTCGTTAACGATCTATCGATATCATCACGATGTATGTGTCAAACATTACTGACCAAAGCCTCTCCGACTCGTGAGCGATCATCATAGCAACGAACCATTACACCTCTACGTCGGCATCGCACCAACGCTGAACCCCAAACCCCCTCCACCAGTCCTCCTAGCAGCAGCCTTTGCCTTAACCTGCCGCCCACCAGCACCACTCGCCCGCCTACTGCTCCCGCCAGACCGCCTTGGCGCCTTCTTGCTGACACCAGAGTTCGACCGTCGATCTCCCCCTGCATCCGTATTCTTCGCCCTCGCCGCATAATTGCGACCAAACTTGCGGCTTCCACCTTTCCCGCTCCTGCCACTCGCCTTCTTCGGTGCAGGATCCGGCTGGTGCATAGCTTGCGATTGAGAGTATTGGTACTTGGCATTGAAGTCTCTGATGTGCTGCGGCTGCTGGAAGTAAGTGCTCGCTTCACCCGGACCCTCGTCTTCCTCAGCAAGATCGGACTCTGCAAGACTACCATAATCATCCTCATCCTCCTCATCTTCACTGACGAGATCGATCACGGTATTGAGGTTAGGATCCAGAGACTGCTCGACCGGCTCGTCGACTTTACCACCCATCTCCTCGAAAGAGCGACGTGCGTGACGCACCAGATTACAGAACTGGCGACCATAATGCTCGACCTTTTCTGAATTGATGCCAGGGATCTGGAGCATCTTCTCGGTCGTGTCTGTCCAATTTATGGCCATCTGGCGAAGAATGGTGTCGCTGAATGGAACCCCACGAAGACTCTTCTCCTGCACCAACTTCGACGTTTCGTCCTTTGCACGACGTACGAAGTCATCCACGATGTGTTGATGTATGAGATTGAGGGAATCCATAACATTGTCAGATCGTATCGGCGGGCCAACATCCCGCTTCCTGCGCGTGAGATATGTCTGGACAGGCTCGCGGACCGGCTCAAATGCATCAGACTCATCGTCGTCATAATCGTCGTCTTCCGGATCAGAAACGACAAAGTTGTCACGTTGGTAGCCATTGGCGTGGACGCTTGCTGGCTGGATTGTAGTCTTGCGTTTCGAAGCCGCCTGCACAGGCGAGGAGATGTTGGTCGACAGCGGTAGATGTGCTCTCGATCCAACCGCCTCATGCCAATCATCCGGCTTCTTCTTGGTCTTAGGCTTGGCTTTGGCCGCTGCCTTCTTCGGCGAAATACGAACCTGCATCGTCACCTGCTTTCTTCCGCGCTCCACCTCCTTGTAGTGACCCAGATTGACGTACTCGTTGAAAAAGCCGCTCTTGTTGGGGACATGATCTTCAGCAAGCACACCTTCGTTGAGCAGCATGTAGAATAGCCGTTCCACTTCCTCTTTGACCAAAGAATCTCCAGCTCCGAATTCATCAAGGTTGTTGTGGCCAAGATCTCTCGCCTTCTTGTTCTCGTACCCACGGAAGACATCGACGCAGTGATGGAGCGTCACCTTGTCGTCTTTGACTTGACGCACCAAGCTGATGGCCTGTTTGGCGAGCTCTGTGTAGTCCCTCGTCTCGTATTCTGCTTCGGCATTGCAATTGTCGCAAGAAGAGTTGCACGCGTCTCGGTCGAAAGCTTCACTAAAGTAATTCAGAACCTGGACACGCCGACAATCGCTCTTGTTCTCGCAGTAATCGACCATCTTTCGAAACATCGCATACTGCCGGGTCTTTTGCTCCCAATCGCCGTCGCCCTTGTCGATCATGCGTCTGATCTTGGTACTGTCGCCACGGCCGTAAAACATGTAGCATCCCGACGCCTTGCCATCTCGTCCGGCTCTGCCCGTTTCTTGGTAGTAGCCCTCCAAGCTTTTGGGCAAGGTGTCGTGTATGACGTATCGGACGTCAGCCTTGTCAATGCCCATGCCAAAGGCGATAGTTGCAACGATCACCTTGTATCGACCAGCCTGCCATTCCTTTTGCACGTGCGACTTCTCCTCTGGCTGCATACCAGCATGGTAGTGCTGAGCGCTGATTTTGTGGTCTTTGGTCAACGCAGCAGCCATCTTCTCGCAGTCCTTTCGCGAATAACAATAGATGATGCCAGTCTGACCTTTATGCTTATCTTTGATCAAAGATACAATCTCGTCCAGGCCTTTCTTCTTTTGACGAACTTCGTAGTACAAATTCGGCCGGTTGAAGCTGCGAGTGAAAACCTCACATCCCTGGATGTCGAGATTGTGGATGACATCTGCCTTGACATTCTCGGTAGCAGTGGCAGTCAATGCCATGACCGGGACGCCTGGAAACTTCTTGCGGACGTCGCCAATCTGCTTGTAGTCCGGACGAAAGTCATGGCCCCACTGGCTGACGCAGTGCGCTTCATCAATGACCAGCCGAGCCAGCTGCTTGCGCTGATGCAGTCGCTCAAATTGGCCGATCATGGCCTGGTTCTTGCTCAGCATTTCTGGCGTGACGTAAAGACACTGGATGTAGTCCTGCGCGTTTGGCTGCGATAGGGCCTCTCGAACCATCTGCTTTTGCTCCGCGGTGCTTGACCCATTGACCACGAACGCTTGCACTTGTAAATCCTGAAGGTGCTGCACCTGGTCCTCCATCAGACTCAAGAGTGGCGACACGATTATTGTCACGCCGCGTGTCTTGCCGGATGCGATGAGCGATGGCAGTTGATAGCACAGCGACTTTCCGCCACCTGTAGGCATTAGGACAAAGGTATCCTTACCGCTTAGAGTTGCATTTATAGCTTCAATCTGACCCTGCCGGAAACCTCTCAGGCGGAACCGCTCTCGCAGCGTTTTCTTGACATCGGTCGACCACGCAAAGCGGAAGTGCCTCTCAGAATTCGCATCGTCGACTTGCGAATGTGCTGCCTTCTTGCCCTTCTTGGCACTTGTCCTGACTGGGCTCAGACGGTTGCCCGAGGTCTCTGCGAAGACAGGGCGATGCATTGGCTGAGCTGGCGGCCGGGCAGATATGCTACCGTTCTCCATACCCTCAGCAAACTCCAACATCTCGTCGTCATCATCCATCCCAAAATCTTCTTCGTCTCCATGATCGAATGGTGCCGGTGGTGTTCCCATTCTGTTGCTGAACAAGCCTTCGTTCGCCACAAACATGTCTTCATCAGCCACATCATCATGCATGTCACCATCTTCAAAAGTGACTCTTGGTCGTTGCTGAGGTTTTGTTTGTGCGTGGGCAGGCCGTGCGCTCTGTTGCCGTTGCGGCGAGAAGTACATTTCGATGTCGGCTGGACTGATACGCTGATCCTTAGGCAACGGCGCTGGCCTCACCATCTGCGTTTGCGCGATCCTGCTGGAGCTCGGGACTGTCGATTCAGTCACAGGCGGCCCGCTTGGCATTTGTGTAGACTCAATGGCGACCGCGGTGGTTGAGTTGGTAAACGCAGAGCTTGTCAGAAAATCTTCAACTTCTTGCTTGCACAGGACGAGCAGACCCACGCACTGCGATTCGAACTCTGTTATTCTGGCTTTGCTGGCAGCATTCGCAGCTTTGGCAGATTCGATGGCATCTTTGTCCTTTCGCGCCTTCAGAGCAGTCCGCAGTGCCGCGAATCGTCGTTCTTTTTCGGCTGTAAGTAGTTGATGGTCGCCGCGCCGTGTCATGAGGTCCTTGAGAGCTGTGATCCGCTCTCCTAATTCGTCATAAGAGTGCTGCATAGCCATTCCAGCGCTCTCGTCCTCGTCCATGAGAGTCGCCATTTCATCCACAAGACTGTCTTCCTTAGCATTGAGCTCCTTGAACATGCGAGCTTCCTCGGAATCGGACAATGCAAACAGCTTCCTAAGCAAAATTGTATCCTCACTCGTCGGCTCCTGGGTTCCCAGAGATGGTGTAAGTGCTTGCGTGCTGAGCTTTTGGACCGTCGACGGCACTGAAGGTGCAGACGTCATCCTGGATATCGGCTTCGGCATAGACGGCGCTGGCGAGGGTAACCTGACAGTCTTGGACCGGGGCAGTGATGGCGAGTCGAACGGAGCAACCACAGTGTTTTGACGCATCAGAGCCTGCTTCTTGCTAGGTGGCGTGCTGCGCGTCTTCTTCCGCTTTTCTCGACTACCCGTAAAGTCAATGACATCGTCCTCGTCGGTCTCATCAGAATCGGCCATGACGGGAGCGTCCTTAATTGCAGACGGCACGTTCTTCGCAGATTGCGGATGCCGTGCTGGTGACACGGCTTTGGGTGCAATGGTCGAATATGGCGGCGGAGGTCCATCGGGTGGTGCGAGATCCAGCTCATCAATGTCAGCAAAGGCCTGGGAGATCGTTGCCTCTGCGGCCAGCATAGGTGGTGGCTTTGGTCGAGTGGTATGCTGCGGGTACACCGCGCGAGGCATTTCGAACTCCATTTCTTCGCTCTTTCGCTTACGCGTTCTCGAGATGTTCGCATTTCGGTTTGGCGTGGGACTTGCAGATTCGCTAGTGCTCTCCGTCAAGTCCAAAGTCTCGACTATGGGAGGTCGGTAGAATCCTGAGGGTTTCATTCGAGATGGCGTCTGCGGGATTGACGGTGGTCGCGACACTGGTGCTGAATGTCCTGTAATACCTCTTGAGACGGATGAGGCTGCGTTGCTATCCGTGTATCGCGGTCCCACCGATATCAGTCCCGGCTTTACTGCCGACCCAGGCGCTGTCCTGAGTCTCGCCATCTCTTCCTCTTCCGCCGACGGATCGTCGCCAATCTCCTGCACTGCGGCCTCAAGTATTTGCCTGCTCTGCGATGGCGCTGGTCTGCCTACAGGTAGCTCCTGTTGTGTCGTCTGTGAAGGTCTGATCGGACTGAATGATACGGATACAGGCGGCAGTGAGCTGTGAAGCGGCGGCACTGTGGGTTTCGCTGCGGTCAACCAGGACAAATGCTCGTCCAGGTTGTGCCGCGTCATTCCTGGCAGCCGGCATTGCTGTCAATGCGGAGGATGGTGGTGGTCATGGGTGTGTGGATGGAGTCGACATGGTATCTCGAGAAGCTTAAAGTCGCGAATGGCTTTGGCGCGTCGATTCGGGTTAACTTCGGTGATTCGCGCGCTATCACGTGCAATGTACGCCAAATACGACTTTGACATCTCCATCAAACAGTGTCCATCACTTCACGGCGTCATTGACAATTGATATCACCATAAATGGCTCGCGAAGGGCATCAACTCTTAGCGGATTATTGATACTCCAGAATAAAATGCGCTTGGTCATAAGAAACTAATGATACCAGTCACCTGCTGCCGACCATTAGACTGCCGTCCATCCTTTTTCAACCTGTCCAGAATCTGGCACTCGATAGAAAGGCAATGCGACCGCCCTGCATGTTCCATGCCGGTCTTCTGTGCTCTTGTACATTCGCTATCCCGCAATTCGGCTGCAACTCCGTTGGCATTGGTCCGCAAACTCATCCGCATCGTCCATGTCTGCCTCCTCCGTACTGCCACCCTGGCAAAATTCTGATACAAGCCCATGTCACCTACCTCGAGGCCGACTTGTCCGCAATGTCACTCAAGATCAGACCTAGATTCTCATGTATCTGGAATCATACCGCTATGGAGCATCATGAGCTGATGCAGCGCACGACAACCTTTTCCGACCAAAAAGTGCTTCGTAGACCGCTGGCGCTCGACCCGTCGCATGCACCACTGGATGTGTCCCTGAAGTTGAAAGCTGTTGGCCAGAGCTTTCGCCGCCTCTACTGTGCCTGTCTGTGCCCTACTCTGCATACTGGCGAAGTGCGGTGCTCCACTGCTGACCTCCAATTTCAAGGTCGAGATGAAAATTGCCTCTTCGCGAAGGTCAAGGAAGTGAGCATTGCGCATCAGTGTCGACAATGCTGATGCTTCTCAGTAAACCCATCAATCCGATCCGTCATCCACCCACTGGTCCACTGCCTGTCGTACAGGATAGTGGTATTGGTATTGTTATCCTCATACTCCACAGTCCGTGGCTTGTAGGGGTAGCCCAAACGAAAGATGTCGCTCAGATGGCACTCCATCTCGACCTCGGCTTGCTCCTCGAACTCCGGCTGCGGCGAATCTACAACGAACGAAAACATGAAACACTGCTTGTTCTTCTTGCAGGCTTGCTCGCAACTCTCAAAGGACTCATGAGCGCTTTCCGGAGGATTCATTTTCGGGTCTTTGCCTCTGGGCGGCTTCTTGCTCATCTCATGCCTGTCCCTGCGCTCCGCGTAGTTTGTCCAGTTCTCGCGTTTGCTTGGCAGGCCTGAAGGGTTCGCAGCATGAAACACATCCTTGAAACGGAGAACATCGTGACGGAGATTCCGCTCAGCCTGATATACGAGGTCGAAAAGGTAGGCCTGCATATGATGCAAAGTCACCGCTGGCTTACACCAGGTCTCGCGACCAAATGGTATCAGTGCAGGCTCATCATTGTTCAGCATCGGCCATGCTGGAGTCAAGTGCAGACCAAGTTCTTCATCGAGCACTTGGGCGAAGATGTAGTCGCCGAACCACATATTGGAGAGTTCTCGATCCCAGTGGCTTGCGAGATCATAGTGATGAGTCTCCCATTCCTTTGCGACTGCACGGGACAGAATAAAGCCGCTGCCTCCATATGCGAAGAAGAAAGGGTCAGAACTGCCATGGAGCCCTGGCATCCGCACCGGGCTACCAATAAACAAAGGTTGAGAAGGGTCGTATCTTTCGAGAAACTTGAGAAGAGTGTTGTAGCTCAGGTAGGCGTCGTCTTCAATAAAGACGTACCAGTCACGATCCGGCTGTTCTTCGATCGCCCATTCCACCATGCGCGGAAATTTAAAGCGATCCAGAGCCCAAGCAGCGTTTTTGTCTTCATTGCCCAGATTCACAGGCATAGGCATTTTGCTGAGTGACCCCAGTTCCTTCGCGTTGCCTGACTCAACGTACTCATGCTGTTTGCGATACAGCTCGAAGCTTCTGTCATTGTCCTTCACATCCTGGGGAAATCGAGCCAGAACATCATGTATGCGGTGCTGTCCAATCATTTGGTTCAGGTCCGAAGCGATCAACGGGTCGTCCACTGCCTTCAGCGAAGTGTCTAGCAAGGTGGCCAGTCGTCCCGAGTGGGCGGCTGTCCCTCCAGTCTTGATGATGACTGCAACATCGGTGCTGCGCAATGTCGCTTGTGTGTGAGAGTGTTGATGGTAGATGAAACGAGACCCGAACGCCAAAGAATGATCAAATGGACCACGGAGAAGCAGAACTGTCGCAATCGCTCCTCCACCAGCCAGAACCGTGAGACATAGGATAGCAGCCCTCCAGTGTATGGACAGGATACGGCTGCGCCAGAAATTAAGCAAGCTGACGTCCATGCTGTGAGAATAACATAAATGAGCGACGGGTTAGGACATCTGATGGATCGAACCTTCGAATTGACTTCCTTTGTAGCAGGAAATGGCCATGTTGGCGACCTGTCAGACTTGCAGAACCACATTTCGCGAACGTATGCAATACCTGCATGGAATGCTGTCGCTTGTTTCGGTCTGAAATGATCGTGCTCGAGATGCAAGACATCCACATCTATACCGACTTCGGTCCGGGCCACGAATTGCTCTTCCGGGATCAGATCGACGAACATGCTCTAGTGGTCGTGTTGTTGTCTTGGCTGTCAAGATTAGAGCGAATATCCTTGCGAGAGCACATTCTCATAAGAGCCTCGTCCAGCCGGCGGCTGAGAAAGGTTCCGTGGACATGGTATCGTTCAGTAGCTATAATACTGTACAAGCAAAGCTGCCGCAGAAGCCTGATCAAGCTAAATATGGTGGACGGAACGCATTCATTCCCATTTCCACAGTCGCAAAGCAGCAGTGAGCTTTTTACCGCTCGTCATCGGCAGTCGCAGGTGTCTCCAGGCGGAAACCGTCCTGCTCTTGCTCCACGTGGTGGTCAGTCACGGACTCTCCACTCTCGTCGCCCTCCTTGATTTGCTCATCTTCGTCATCGCTGATCTCGTCCTTATCTCCTGTGTCGTCTTCATACACGACTTGCTCGCCATTGGAGTCCGATGGCTCAACAGAGGCCTTCTTCTTTAGGTCCTCCACATCAGCATCCACGACGCCCTGAAAGATGGTGTCGGCCTTGCAGATGACCTCGTCAACCTCACGACGCATCGTGCGCTCGTCGCGTGGCATCTTGGTGTCGATCTGAACGCCACCAATAATGCTCATGTAGTCACGCTGCATACTCAGGTAAATGCTGTCTGCGCGGTCCAGCATGCCGGAACGTACAGTGTCGCACATCTTCGAGATGCTTTTGCGCACCTGCTTCGTCGCAGCTTCGAACATCGTGACTCTGTTGGATGTGACGTGATTCGACATGTAGTTCTTCATGCGCTGGAATTGACCACCGCCAGTCTCATTTGTGCAGTCCGTGTATACGGACTCCATGATGCGAGCAATGACAGGCGTGAATTCTCTGTTGATCTCGCGTTGCTTCTCGTTGACCTGGTTGATCTGTCATGATAAGTGTTAGCATCGTCCTCATACGAGCATGACTGCTCATCGCTCACCATGCTGGTTGCGAGGTCACCAAAGATAGCTTGGTATGCCTGAAGCTGGTTTTCAAGCATACCAAGCCGCGCCAGACCATGACCGCGCTCTCGGCAACGAGCAGCTACAGCTGCATGGAACTTCTTCAACAGGTCCGATCCAGATCGGTCAAAGTGCTTCAAAATGTTGGGAAGCCTGCGTTGGAATGCCTTTTCCCAGGCAGTCGCCAGCTGCTTGTAGACAGGCTCGGTGAGCTCCGCATTGAAGTCTCTGGGCCCAGCCTTCCCGGAATGCACGCCATTGCGGCGGACTGTAGCTTTGTATGCTGACCAGACCCTGCAGATGGTTCGTCAGTAAATTTCTAGAGTGATAGCAGCAATATTACGTACAGGCCGCCAACGCTACGATGCGCGCCCCAGCCGGACGAGATCGGTATTGCCAGCTCAGACGCCGCATTGATCGCAGCCGGAAACTTCTCCACAAGCTGCTCGCTAATGGTAGCTTGAATGTCATTCAGATTGGCGGCCACGGCCTTTTCAAGAGCCTTCTCAAGCTCGCCCAGCTTCCGCTTGAGGAACTCGCGCTCATGGTTACGTTGCTGATTAGTCATTTTTGCACCACTGCCATCGTCAGAAGACCACAAGCCCATCGACGTGAGGAGCTGATTGATCGAATTGAGGAATCGACGGCAGCTGGCTTGACGTCCATTGACCGTTAACTTCTTGCAGTGGACTTGGAGTTGCGGGACTTCGGTCTGCTCAAGGGTCTCAAAGCCTGGCACCTGCTTGTCCTTCGTAAGCCTGCCAGATAGCTGCTGATATGCTCTGCTGCTGACGCAAAACACTGGGAGGTCGCGAGCGACTTTATCATAATCGCGAAGGTCTTCTTCAGGATTGAAGCTCTCTGGATCTTCTTCTTCTGCATTCTCTTGGTCAAGCTCTCTGATGCCGGCGGCGAAATCTTGCTGAATGGCCGAGCGAGAATAGTCATTCCTGCCAGCAATACAGATGGCACTCTGTTTCGCATCGATAGTTGACTCTTGCTCCTTGATGAGGGTGATCTGCTTGTTCAGCTCGCGAATCTCGTCATCGAGCTTGTTCTTCTCCTTGCGAGCTTCTCTCTTCAAAGCTTTCAGCTCGTCGATCTGCTTCTCAATCTGCTCGAGCCTTAATGGGACTTCGGCTTGGTCTTGGTTGCCAGTTTCCGTATCCTCCTCGTAAGAGACGTCGACGTAGTCTTCGTCTTCTTCTGAGCCTGAATCATCTCCAAGCCTCCTCCTTTTCCGGCCGCCCGACTGCTTTGATGCACGCTTACGCTTCTTCGGACTTGGCGGGTACACCGTCTCACCATCCTTGACAGCCCTCAAGCGCTCCTCGTAGGCATCTAATTGATCGTCGATATATTCTATGGCGTCTGAATGGTCGTCCCTCTTACCTTTGGCGTCCTTGAGCTCGTTTCCGAAAGATCTGCGATTACGTGCTAGCTCCGACAGCTGTTCATCAAGTTCAGCCATCTCGTCACCAAGCTCAAGGCTGTCTGTCGCCTCGGTCCGTGAAATATCGTCTGTCTTCGAACAGATGAAGGTGACCGCGGAGTATGACCCATCGTACTTCAGCTGACGCTTAAAAGTGTCGCCAAGCAACGACTTGGCAGCCTTGTCATCGACAGCACGGTTGATAGGTGCTACAATCCAGAGACCGGTGCATTGCTTGATGTACGACTCAGCGACTGCTGCTCGTGCTGCATTGGAGTCGTGAACACCAGGAAGATCTACGATGACAGCTCCTGTCTCGAGCGCGGAGGCCTTCGTATAGATCTTGACACACTTGATGAGAGGCCAGAACTCGAACTCGCGCTTCGGGTTGGTGATCTTGTTCCCGTTCTTATCCTTCCTCTCCGTCCCCTTCTCCTTGCTGTCCACATAGTTCTGAAGGCGACGATAAAAGTTGCCTGGCTCTCGCTCATTGATCCTGCGAGTGGTGCCTAAGACACTCTGCACCTGCTTGACTCGCATGAGGCTCTCGACACTTGCTTTACCCAGCATTTCTTTGGTGTGCTTGTGGTATACAGCACGAACCTTTGCAAGCGCGACTCCAGCTTCACTGTCCGGGTTGCTGGCGTCCTTGGTGATGTGGCCATCCTCGTCAATGATCTCCTGAAAGAGGATTCTGAGCTCCTTGCGCCAGTCTTCGGGAGAGATGAATTCGATCTCAGCTCTGTACTTAGCGGCTGGATTGTCCACATAGTTGTATGAAAGCTCGGTGACGACGGCTGTGCATGCCCGCATACAGTTCGTAGGGACCAGACGCTCCTCGTCCAGCATGGCGTTGATGACGCTGCTTTTGCCTGCACCTGTGTTGCCGACAACGCCGACCACAGTCCTGTGCCTGGCGCCTTGCTCCTTAACCTTCTCGATCTGTTCGAGCCAGCTTTGAGCGTCTGCGTTGTGCTCCATAGCCTGCAAAGGTACTGACAGCTGAGAGAGCACCTCGATGCCGGCCTGGACCGCGGCTTCCAGCTTCTCTGGAACGGTTTCTCTGGTCAGGGTCTGCAGAGGACGGCCTTTCATTGCGCCGTCATCCTCTTGAGAAGCCGGCTCAGCAAATGGGTTCTCTTCCACCTCGTCCTGCGGTTCCAGTGAGTCTTGCTGAAGCGGGGTCGTGTTAGGCATATCTGGAATTTCTCGCACGTCCACGTCCATTGGCCCTGGCTTGCTAGCTGGCGCCGTTGCCTCCGCATGGGTCGCAGCATCATGGCTGAAGTCTGGTGCCTTCGTGGCCTCATTTGAAGTTGGAGTGGCAGGTGCATAGCCGTCAAGGCCTGGGAACATTGGTGCTGATCGCGACCGCGGCACTTTGCTTGGCGACTTCGTCTCGGCTGACTCCATCAGTGGGTAAGTCAATTGACGATTGACAGGCTGCAGCGGATGACGTGCGGACGCGGGCGTAGACGCCTGCCGATCGGTGTCTTGCGCCATGAGAACGATGTGTCTGTTCTGTATCTGGCCTGTCTCGTTCATGGTGCAGTTGTCTGCTAGCGTTGCATCACCTAACCTCAGCGCAATGGGCCCAATTGGCCCATTCTGGTAGCCGTTGACATATGCGTCTCGGATTCTCTTGACACGGACGTTCTGCTCGATGCGTCAGTCCAGTGTACTCTGTCGTGGTCGCGGTGTGCATTTTGAAGTGGGGCTAGGCAGCGCTCCTGCCTCCTGCCTGCCGCAGCCTTGTAGTTACCTTTTTGCCCTTCACCCAGACAAAATGGTGCACCCGCTCCGATTCTGCCCACTCATCTTTGTCGTGGCGCTCTATAGCAATAATGATATTGTCTGGTGACTTGGCCAGGTGCACGTCCCTATCAGCCACTGCCTCTGACGAGAGTCTCAGAACCTCATCGAGCATGGAAGGCGCGACTGCCATTTTTAAAGTCGGTCAAGCCTGTAATGCTCCAAGACAGTGCTTGCACTCCAATGCAATATGCGCCACATCCGCTCTCACTTAGTCACTCCAAGATGAGATGCAGAGTGATTGGATCGCGTGGAAGACGCGCTCATGCTTTCGGCCACACGCGCTCGAGACACGCTCCAAGCACGGACCTTTCGCTGGCTTTCCAGAATGCCACCGCATGTGAAGCTGTGGCGGTGGCAATGTAAATGCTTTTGCATGTGAAGCATCAGTCGTCAATCACGGTTGCCTTCACAACTTCATACCTTAGATTTTTTCGCTCGAAAGTAGTCCTTTCCCATTGTCGGGAAAGTCGTCATCATGGAAGTCGAGCTCTACGTGTACGACTTGACGCATGGGATGGCTCGTCAGATGTCACGCCAATTTCTTGGAATACAGATCGATGCTGTTTACCACACTTCTCTAGTGTTTGGTGGAATTGAGTACTTCTTCGGGGCTGGAGTGCAAACTTGGTACGTGGCAATCTTGACATACAGCCTGTGAGAGCCACTCGTTGACATTTCGATTGTTTAGCTATGCCGGACAGACTCATCATGGACAACCTATGGAAAAGATCGCACTGGGTAAGTCTGGTCAATAGCAACGTACCAACGTCCCTGACCGTGTTCTAATGGTGCTTCGCGTGATAGGCACAACGACTCTTCCTTTGGAGACGATACTGGAGTACCTTGAGAGCTTGAAACAGATCTACACGCCCGAGAGCTACGATCTGTTTGCCCATAATTGCAACAACTTTTCCAACGACTTTGCTATGTTCCTGGTAAGTCAAATGTTCCTGCTTCATCGCCATGCACAATCATATAGAATATTCCAGTTGTCAAGCTTGACTGGCTATTGAAGACGTAGCGAGAGGTTTCCAGCATAGCCTGTGACCGTTCATTCGACAATGACTCACGTACATCTTGCTTTGCACATCGCGATGAGAGGAGCTTCGCTTTTATCGTTTGCAAAGACACTGATTCATCTTTTCACAGGTCGGTCGAGGCATCCCAGACCACATCACCAGCCTACCAGCAAGAGTTCTCGAGACACCGTTCGGTCAGATGCTGAAGCCACAGATTGATGCTTCCATGCGACAAGTCACTCAGGCACCTGTGCCTACGCAGAATGTGCCGAGAGCTCCTGTGGCCAACGGCACTGTAGAGCACAAGAATGAGCCGTCTAGGACAACCATTCACGCGGGCGCCAACACGTACGGCTCAGTGGTCAATGCGACGGACCTCTCATCTCTCGACAGGCATTTGCAGAGTGCGCAAGATAGTGTCAGCACCATCTTCTTCACCTCGTCCACATGTGCACCCTGTAAATTGGCATATCCGACATATGATAGTCTCGCGGAGCAGTACCCTCAGGCGCTATTCATCAAGGTCGACATCAACTACGCACAAGATGTTGCGTCAAGTTATCAAATACGGGCGTAAGTGGTTGCAACCGCTCATTATCGCTACAGAAACAACCGCTGACGTTTCCACTTGCTATAGCACCCCGACCTTCATGACATTCGTCAAAGGAGCGAGAACGGACGAATGGTCCGGAGCGGACCCTAGTCTCCTGAAGTCGACCGTCGAGCGCGCAATCCAACAGGCCTTCCCACCACACCCACACACGCTCCTATCAGTACCGACGCTACAGTACGGATCCATGAAGCCAGTCGTGTATGCCAAAGTGCCGCCTCTCGACAAGCTGGTAGCGAAGCTCGGTCCCTCTGGTCAGCAGCAGGAGTTCCTAGCCTTGAAGCAGTTCATCGACAAGCGCAGCCAGGATCCTCGAGAAGCAACGTTGCCGGCACTGGCTCAGTTGTCCTTCGCTGACAAGGTTCTCGCTCTGCCACTCGACGTTCGCTTCGCGGCTGTGGATCTCCTAAGATGCGCCATGGTGGACCCGAGAGTCAGCGGCTTCTACGCTGAACAACAGGGCCATGCGACTGTCGCTACGATCATACGGGCCGTCAACGAGGATCAAGGCACGCCGCATAACCTTAGACTGGTTACGATTCATCTAGCTTGCAATCTGTTCACATCTCCGCTTTTCGTTGCGGAGATACTCAAATCGGGTAATGACTTGATCACGTTGATTGTGCAGCTGATCACGAGCTCGTTATTGGACGCGACACATCCTACTACCAGGGTTGCGGCGGCTTCATTAGCGTTCAACATCGCCACAGCAAACTATCGCATCAGGCGAGAAGAGGGCGAGGAGGCACTTGCAGATGGTGAGCAGGTGGAGTTGGCGGCGTCTCTATTAGAGACGCTGGGAGAGGAGAACAATGCCGATGCTGCGAAGGCTTTGCTGTTGGCGTTGGGCTACCTGGTGTATTGCGCTCCGCAAGACGGCGAGCTGATGGATCTTTGCAAGGCACTTGATGCTAAAGCCACGGTTGGAGCGGTCAAAGGGCAGGAGACGTTGGCGAAGGAGATAGGGAGCTTGTTTTAGAGATGTAGAGATAGATCTTTTGGGACAAGTAGCATGATCCCTTTCATATGAATGCATCATGAGCCGGAGGAAAAATCACAAGATAGCCTTGAGCGTGCGCGTGTTCAGAGCAGACCAGACGGGCTCGAGGTGAGAGAAGCAGAGGATAAGTGTGTCCACGACAGGTTGCCATCCCTTGCAGGCTACCTCGATGTGAGCTACTTCGACTTTCTTTAACGAACATCTGAATTGATGGGCATTCCCGAGTTAGCAGTCCGCTCATGCACCTTCCGTGGCATGCACGCCATTAGTCGTAGGCGCTGCTGCTTTCTTCTTCTCCAGCCATTCGTCCGCGTTCTTGAACAATTTCCTCGTCTCGTTGTTCACGATGCTGCTGTCGGCAGCTTGAATGCCGGCATTGATCTGTATCGTAGAATTAGTCACGAAAACCATGATAAATGTTTGAATGCATGCTTACCGCATCCCACATCTTCCAAGCCTTGTTCAAGTCAGCATGCATATTGTTCGCATGGGTAAACCAGGCCGTTGCGTCCGGCCGCTTCTCAGCATCCTGCGACAGCACGTCAAGATAGCTCTTCACCATCAACGACAGGCCGACGTCGGGCTCTCTAACAAACGGCAGGCTCGTGCCGAGGTTCGTGAGCTGCTCAGGCGCGACCGTCCGGTCGACGGTGCCAGAAAGTAGCATGTTGCAGGCATGCATTTCCAGCAGGTCTCGCAGGCTTTCGCGGACTGCAGCTGCCATCTGATGGTAGGCGAGGAGGTTCCGCGATAGAGGCCCAGTGTATCCTATCTGTTTGTGCCTGCAAAGACCCAGACTCGCAATTCTACTGACGAGCAAGGTATTGGCCTTGTCTGTCTCGGTGCCCTGGAGCGGCTGTCCGCTGTACGGAGGTGACTGGAAGTACGGTTTGCTGTTCAGCAGATCCAAGCGCAGAAGCTCGAAAGCCATCAAGATCGCTTCTTCGACCTCGACAGAGCTTATTGCCATCTTTGCGTAGCCATTGGATTGAGCACGATCCAGAGACGCCTTTAATGCTCTTCCATACGCCGAAAGAGTGTGGTTGGGATTGATGTATCCTCGGTCGTGCAAGAACCTGGCCACGCTATTGACGACCAGTTCCTTTGGCGTCGAAAGCATGCCAGGTTTGGTCCGCTCGGTGTTCGTGGTCGCTGCTTTACTTTCTTCGGACAGAAGACCCACGACGTAGCCGAGTGGACGTCCAAGCACATCACCCTCGCCTCCTTCGAGTGCACTTTCCTGCAGATGCCATGTGCTCTCAACATCGGAGGCTTCCTGCGACACAAGATCAAGCAGACCCAACTGCCCACGCTCGTTTTCGTTGAACCAGCAAATGAGCTCAATGTCAGTCTTCTGGTAATACCGGTGGAGTGACTTGGTGATGAGCGCAAGTGCCTGGGCATGGAGAGGTCGTAACTTGTCTTGTACGAGGTTCTTGTATGGCGTCGACATTCCACCATCAAGAGGAGGGGTCTCAAGGATCTGCGTCCGGGTCCTCCAAGTCAAAACGCGCGGGCCGACGAGTCCTCGGCTCAAATAGTACAGGACCTCTTCAGGGAGGCGCTGACCAACAAAGTCGTGAACATCATTAGGAATGTGAGCTTCGTCTTTCGGAACGATTTTGCCGTCCTGACTCATGACGACTGCATGTTTGATGGCAGATTTGGCCTTTCGGAAAGCATTGAGATAATCCTCGTCCTTGTGTTGCAAGCAGACTGTATGACCGTCATTGTTGCAGCGGCTCAATATGGCACGAGCGCTCTGGACAGGCGCAATGGCGTCGGTCTCCGGGAACGCTGGCAGCAGACTGCAGCCAGACAACAGCATGAGATCGTTGAGCTGGTCACGATTCATGCCCAACTTACTTGTGCCTGAAGTAGAATTAGCAAACATTGCCGCGAATGCATCGCATGACAGCGACTCAATACGTACAGGCCAGCAGATCGATCCAGCTCACTCTTTTTGCCGCCCAGTCGAACTTGGTTACAACCTTGTCCGCGCCGTAGACCAGTGCGGATGCGGACCCGACGATCGCTGAAGCGTACCCATTCGACTCGAGGTAGACGGTCTGAGCAGCAGCTGAGTAAGGCGCTACTTGCACGAAGATACCAGCCATATGTAGGTACGCATGAAGCCATCGCGAAATGTGGACCGTGCGGTAAGTGCCTGCCTGAGGCGTCAGCAGCTGTCCTCATGCGTTGGAAAGCAAGACCTACACGCTTTGCCAAAGGTCATGACAGCTTCATCGCCTCGGCCTTCATCATATACCGACCACGCCTCACTGAGCGTGTTGGCAGCTTTGCGCGCTTCCTTGAAGATGATGGGGCGGTCTCGGCAGGCTACCTCCAGGCCATTGAAGATGAAGAGGGGTTCGATGCCTGCATCTTGGAACCCCTGAATGTCGGCATCTACGTGCTTGCGCAACGCGAACGGCAGACCGCCATGTGCTGGCAGCAATGGCTCGCGGGTGACGCTATTGGTGAGAAGGGTATCGAGGTAACCCTGGGCGTCTATGGCGACGGTAACACCCCGAAACTGTTCCAGGTCGCCGTTGGTGGTCAGGCCTTCCGATTGTGCCCAGTCCCTAAACGCCATTGCGCCGTAGCATGCCAATCAGTATATCTGCGCTGAAGCTGATGCAGATACCGTGACGGCCGTCGGAGTAAGCTGTGATATGCAGAGAGAGTTGCAATTCGAGTTTAAGTACCTGCAGTGTTGAGTGAGGTTGGCGCTACCCGGGCAGAGCCGCAACTTAATCTAGCGCTGTGGCACATGCAATACACTTTCAGGGTCTGCTGCAGGTGGCATAAGGAAGAGAGAAGGTGTTCTTTTGTGCCGTTGTGCTATTTTCCCACCAACGTGTCGCCTCTCCTCCGCTCGTTTCGCCGCGACCTGGACAGACCGATGCGTGCTCGACGCAATTCCACTCCTTATGCCTGGCGACATCGATCAACCTGAGAGTCACTCGACAGTTTGGGACTACATTTCGCGGCCACGAAGGCGCTCTTCCGCTCCATTACCAAGGACTTCATTGCATGACGATCCCTGGGAGAAACGAAACAGACATTTTGCCAACGGAAAGAACGCCTCAATGAAGGACAAAGTGCAGTCGGCGTGGGCGAACCAAGGGCAGCGCGCCCGCTACATCAAGGCCGGCTGTCTCATACTATTTGTGCTTTTGGTGTTGTACTATATCGTACCTGGACAGTATGACGGAGTTTCAAGCGTACCGAGTGTCGGCAGCACATTCAGAGGAGGCGACGTGGCTTCAGACCCGTCAGTCTCGACGACGAAATGCACAAAGAGCTATTCCAAGGACAAACCGTTGATACAGTATGCGCTTATGGTCGATGCGGGAAGCACTGGTAGCAGGATACACGTCTATCGCTTCAACAACTGTGGAGCGACGCCTGAGCTGGAGGATGAAGTGTTCAAGATGACGGCCAAGAAGGAGGGCGGCAGTGGATTGAGCAGCTACGGCGCAAATGCGGAAGGCGCAGCGAAGAGCTTGGATGAGCTTATGGACGTGGCGGTGCAGAGCGTGCCAGACAAGTTGAAGGCTTGCACACCTGTCGCCGTCAAGGCGACTGCTGGTCTGAGGAAGCTGGGTCCAGAAATGAGCGATGCGATTCTGAAAGCTGTGAGGCACAGACTCGAGACTGTCTACCCCTTCCCAGTGCTTAGCGACGAGCACGGTGGTGTAGAAGTCATGGATGGAAAAGACGAGGGTGTATACGCATGGATCACGACCAACTACCTCCTAGGCAAGATCGGTGGGCCGGACAAGACGCCGACGGCAGCAGTGTTCGATCTAGGAGGAGGCAGCACGCAGATCGTGTTCCAGCCCACGTTCAAGGACGCGCCGGACGGAGGCATGCCAGAGAAGCTACAAGAGGGCGACCACAAATACGAGCTGTCATTTGGCGGTCGCGACTTTGAGCTCTACCAGCACTCTTACCTTGGGTATGGTCTCATGGAGGCGCGGAACAACCTCTATCGTGTGGTTGTTGAGGGCATGTATGACAACAACCCGGAGTCGAGGTCTTGGCTTGACAAGCCCATCAGCAACCCATGCCTGCACCCAGGCACGAGCAAGGAGGTGCCTGTCACGCTTTCTGAGAACCATCCTCTTGGCACCAAGGCGACCGTCAACATGACTGGGCCGGCCACTGGCTCGCCAGCACAATGTCGCGCACTTGCAGAGAAGACACTGAAGAAGGATGCAACCTGCGCATTGGCTCCCTGCGCCTTCAATGGTGTCCACCAGCCCTCCCTCGAGAAGACCTTCGCGCGAGAAGACATCTACCTCTTCTCCTACTTCTACGACCGCACCGAACCCCTCGGCATGCCCGAATCCTTCACCCTCCGCGAGCTGAAGGAGCTTACTGCGCGCGTGTGCCAGGGCGGCGACGCGTGGAAGGTCTTTGAATCGGTACCGGGTGCCATGGAGGAGTTGCAGGACCGGCCGGAGACGTGCCTGGATCTGAATTTCATGCTTGCGTTGCTGCATACGGGTTATGAGATGCCTATCGACAGAGAAGTCAAGATTGCTAAGAAGATCAGGGGTAATGAGTTGGGGTGGTGTCTGGGTGCTAGTCTGCCGTTGCTCAATGGGGAGGGTTGGCAGTGTAGGATCAGCCAGACGGGATAGAAGAATTTGGACTTGCGAGGTGTTTAGGAGTTGATTTATACTTATCTATGAGCTGCGAAGGACTCCGAGGCAAACGCTTAATTTCACTTGGTGATGCTTGATAACTCTTCCCTCGACGAAAATAGCGATGTGCGTACGGTCCTGAATTGGTTCATTGCAGGGCGCAAGCTTTCAGAACCCATGGCGCGTTGATGAAAATAGCCAAAGACATCATCAATGCGAGACGAGATCCCAAAATACCACATGCAAGCAGGCGCTATTGGTAGAAGCCTCAGTCGTATCTGAGAATGTCCTCTCGTGGACTTTTGGAATGCTGAAGCGGCGGACTGCCTCTCATAATGTACCAGTGTGAAGGCCCGCGACATTTGCCTTTGCGATCTGACTATGTCCAGACCGCCACTCTGCCTTAAAAACCGGTGATATCCTCTTCGACTTCCTTCTCTGGCCATCATAATGTCTCAGTTATTGTCGATCTCTCACATGGTTCCAGCCCCGCTAATGTTTCACGGTGCGCTCGTTGATCCGCTCCGCTGCGTTAGGCCATTTGTGAGCTCAGCAAATAGCGCGCTTCAAATTTCAACCAACTCCTTCTCCCGTGCACGAAGTTCACCCATCGCGGATCTCCGACCGAATTTATACACATTGACGCTCTACAGTCTTGGCTCTCGTGTTTCTGGCGTCTCCTTACTCGCCGTGGGTGCTGCAGGAACCCGCTTCTTACCCGTTGTGTCGCCTTACCCCTAGCCGCAAACTGTGATGTCCCGTCTTTATTATCACATCCCATCAACTTTCTGGCTGGTGCGCCTGGCGTGGTAGCAGGGATTGATCAAGATGTCAACAACGGCGTTGACGCCGGTACGTCTCTAGCAAGCGCGATTGTCTGCGTGGGATCAGCCCTAGGACCAGCGCTACGCCCGCTCGTATCAGGTTCGTAGTGGCGCTTTGAACGCCGGATTGAGGAATATCGAGCCAGGATGTTGGTGTGGGTGCTTTTCTATTCGTATCTTACTAGTATGGTCATACACTCTCCTTACTGTCGGTCTGTCATTTGAGCCTCCATCCTGCTTCTTCTTTTCCTTTTTGCATCTTGCTTTCTTGTTGTTCAGCATCGACACAGCACCACATTCTTTTTTCTTGTAATTTTTTAGCCGCCAAGATGAAGGCAGGCGCGCCATTCGTTACCGCTGCTCTGTTTGCTGCATCAGCCGCCGCACACGGCCATGCAACTGGCACCGTTAGCAGTGCTCCCGCTTATTCGGCTTCGAGCAATACTACTTTGAACAATTCTTGGTCGCAGAAGAATGAGGAAAAGCGCATTCACGAGTTGGAGGATGAGGTGAAGGCTTTGAAGGCGCAGTTGCAGGCTGCAGGCTCCCAGTGCAGCGCTGGTGGTTCTGTTGCCGGACCCCAGTCTGGAGCTGCAACCCCGTCTTCCTCTTCTTCGAGCATTCCAGCTGTCTACGCCCCAACCAAGTATGCCGCTCCAAGTGGCTCTGGTGCGTCAGTCTCTTCGTCCACCACAGAGGCGCCCCACGGTGGCGTAGCTGCGTCTTCTGCTCCACCCGCGGGCTCTGGCCCAGCAGGCTACGGCTCCTCAAGCAGCAGCTCGTCGTCTGCACCGCTCACCATATCCTCTTCCGTCCCGACCACCTCGCCGGACCACTATGCTCCGGCGCCGATTACAGAGGCATACACTGGTACCACCAGCATTCCCAAGCTTGCCACGAACAAACCTATTGCCCCAGCGAGCTATGCTTCGTACGGCGGCAACGGCACCATGTCCAAGTACCCGACAGGCACCGCTTCCGGGTTGATCGGCACTGGGACTGGCGTTTCGACCGCGGTGACGAAGGCTCCTATAGCCCCGACAAACTCGACGAACTCGACTACACCGAAGCTGAGCTGCTCTGCCCTCTGCTCGAACCTGACCAAGTTCAACGACTGGGATGTTGAGCCCATGACTTGCACTCAGCTGACTGCTGGCACCAATGTCAGCACTCCTACCGGGCAGTCTTCCGTCGGCTGTGCGGCTACATTCACCCCAGAGGTCGACCTCTGCCAAATCACCCTCAACGTCAAGACTAGCGGCACTGCCAACACCTACATGGAGGTCTGGCTCCCTAACGGCAACACTACGTCTTGGAACGGCCGCACAATGAGCACTGACAACGGTGGTCTGAACGGCTGCGTCCACTACGTTGACATGGCATACGTTTCCGGCCTTGGCTTTGCTGCCATTGGTGACAACGCTGGACACAATGGATCGTCCTTCGATGGTACCTGGACGATGGAGAACAACGAGGCTATCGTTGACTGGGCATGGCGTGCTCGTCACGCATCTGTTGATGTTGGCAAGCAGGTCGTCAACACTTTCTACGGCGAGAAGCCTGACTACTCCTACGTAAGTACTCTTGATCCTCCGAGACCTCGCCTCTGGAAAGCGCCGCTGGATGTCGTGCTATCTGTTGGCACCTTCCAAGTCACAGACGTGCAGCCTTCTGAGAATCTTTCATGCGCTCCTTCGCCGCCTCACGACTCGACCTCAATCACATGCAAATACTGACAAGCTTGGATAGTACATCGGCTGTTCCGCCGGCGGTGCCCAGGGCTTGCAATCCGCGCAGAAGTTCCCAAGCGACTTTGACGGTATCATTTCCGGCGCCTCGGCCAACGACTTCAACCACTTGCAAGACTGGAACGCGCACTTCTACCAGCTCACCGGATCTTCAGGCAACGATACTTTCCTCACAATTGACCAGTGGACGTTGGTCCAGTCATACATCCTCGACCAGTGTGACGAGAAGCTCGACGGCGTCGACGATGGCATCCTCGAGGACCCAACGATCTGCAAGTTCGACGCTTCTGCCATTCCTGTTTGCGGCGAGGGCGAGACGAACAGCACGACTTGCTTGACTGCCACCCAAATCGAGACGGTCAAGGATGCATTCAAGCCGCTTTACAACGGCGATGACTTGATCTACCCCCCGCTTCTTTACGGTGCGCAGGTCGACGCCTTCAAGCTTGGTCTGCTGTCTGGATCCGTGCAGGGCATCCCGAGAGACTTTTTCCGTGGTGCTGTCTACAATGACTCCTCGTTCGACATCACGCAGCTTAGCACGGCGGACTACACCAAGGCTGATGAGCTTGATGATCTGCATGGTAACCCATCGGCTTTCAATGCCGATTTGAGCGCTTTGAAGGCTGCGGGTAAGAAGTTGCTGGTGTACCACGGCTTGGCTGATCCGATGACCTCTGGTAAGTCTTCCGCATATGCCTCCGAAAGATGGTATTCCCCAACGAGCAGAACATCTCGCTTTTGGAGATATAATGAGCGCCTTACTGATTCGTTTTATGTGCAGGATACAACAGCCAGCGCTACTACCAGAAGGTGGCCAAGACCATGGGTCTGAGCAACACCGAGATCGACGACTTCTTGCGCTTCTTCCGTATCTCCGGCATGGCTCACTGCGGCGTCGGTGGCATTTCTGGTGCTGGTGCATGGATGTTTGGACAGAGCGCTGCCGCGTCCTCTGCCACCAACAACATCGTCAGCAACCTGGTCGACTGGGTTGAGAAGAACGAGGCGCCGGAGACCCTGCTCGGTACTAAGTTCTGGTGAGTCTCGCGTTGTAAGTGTTGATACAATATGCAGCGGGCTAATTTGTGCATAGGTACGACGAGCCATCAATGGGCATCGAATTCGAGCGCAGGCACTGCCGCTACCCGTACAGGACCGTCTACAAGAGCGGTGACTCTACCAAGCCTGACTCGTGGGGCTGCGAGCTCATTGAGGACTGGCAGAGCTGTGAGGGCGTTACTTGCAATGCTGATGGTACTTTTGTGTAAGCGTGTTATTACATTAGCGAGCTCAAAGCGTTTCGACCCTACTTTATACGACAGTCGTCTGTTGCGGAGAGCAACGATAGACATCCTGCAATGCATGCTTCGGTATTGCGCATATCCCCTGTACATAATTACTGTCTCGTCGCTCGTAGACCTAGACAGCACATGCCTAGCCAAGCTTAATCTCGAGCCATGGCAAGTCTCACTACCATAAGTACAGCCCGCAATGGATTGGTGCCTCGTGTACCGAACAGCCCTTGGCGAGCCAGCGCCTAGATGCCTGGCAATCCTTCCAGTCTCGCATCCGCAGGCAGCAATCTCACTGCATCCTCCTCCCGTCAAAGTATAAGAGGCAAGTGCTCGCACCTTTTTGCCCAAGTTTCCTCGACTTCCAGGTTCACTTACCACACACAAAGCACCGCCGCCAGCAGCTCCTTTGCAGCCATGAAGCCCACAACCCTCCTTACCATCCTTCTCCCTCTCCTCCCCACCCTCACCACCGCCGCCGACTGCGTCTTCAACATGGTCGATGATGCAAAGTGTCCGGCCGCCCAGGGGCAGCCGTACCGATGGGTTGTACGTCCCCGAATATCATCTTTTCAATCACAAACCTATCGGCTGGCTGGATCGCTGACATGCAGACGAAATCCAAAAGTGTTTCACCACGCCCGACGACCCGGAGGTCAAGGGCGGACCACCGAACAATAATTGTCGATGGACGGAGACGTATCTCAAGAATTCCAAGGGGGATATCAATTCGAAGTATTACTGTGTAAGTTTTGTTTCTGTTTTTGCTTCTTGTTCTTCCAGGTGGGAAGGTTGGGAGAGGAAGGTTAAGGCTGATGGTGGATACTACGTTTAGTGCAAGAATCAGTAGAGGATGAAGATGTAGGCGGGAGTACGTCGTATTCGTGAGGAGGGGAACTGTTGGGGTCGGGTCTCTGGACGGAGGACGTGGGCGACAAAAGTCGAGATGCCTTGCATAAGCTATCAGGATACACCGTAGATGTACATCAGCGGTTTTTCTGCGACGTCTCGGTCATACTCCTCTGCCCCTCTCATCCACACTGCTACTACCATCGTCGTCGTCCATCCTGCCCTCTCCTCACATCGATGCCGCTACGCCTACAAGCACTGCCAACAGTAACAACATCAACATCAACCTGACAGACCCAGCGGAAGAAGGGATGGCACGCTTCTTGTTCTTGGCCCTCTCGTCATCAAACACATCTATGTTGGGCTCGCACCAGATATCTGGGGTCCGATTGGCAGCAGCAGGCTCCTAGTTCTGAACGTAGTCTCGAATCCCATTGGTGAAGTTCGGCTTGACGGGTCCGAGGGGCTCGCAGTAGGAGAAGCAATTGTTCTTTTGGTGGTAAGTGTTTGGTTTGCAGAGCTCTAGACGACAGAAGGTCAGCGACGTGTCTGGGTCGACGAGGTCAAGTAGATGGCGATTTTACTAAGGCTTACTTTCTTGGGCGGTGGCGTTGATTCCAGCTGGCCAGTTGAGGCCGCATATGAAGAGAGGAGTCTCCATCGGGTCCCAGGGTCTGTTTGAGGGAGCGGGGCCCTGTCGCCAGGCACAGTGGTAGTCTGGGATGTTAGTGCGGAGAATAGGCTTGAGCAAGTTCGCCAACGGATTCAGTCTTACCATCGACTGGCCCTGTCTGACGCGCAGGATGGGGCTGGTGGACGGGAATGGTAGCGGAGCTGACTGTGTTGTACATGACTGTGGGCTGCTGTGTGTAGTACTATGGTGTATCAATGGTGTTTGTGCTTGGTATACGTTCTGCGTTGTCTGGATGGTTGTTGATGGGTGGAAGGGATATTTTGGAGTTATGTTATTGCACAGGCAAGGAAAGAGGCGCATACTTGCCTCGTTCCTCGGAGTGCTTACCTTGAGATGTCTGGACGAAGGTAAGGACTACGGCGCCTGTCCAAAGCTCATCAAGAGCGCTTCATAAGGTTGCTGGAGTCACGACCTCCGACAGAGGATGCTATTGCAGTGAGCAGAACAGGGTTATTTTTAAGCCCGAATACAGTGCAGATTGCCATAGTATACTCTAAAACCATTCCACAGTGTGAAGACGGGAACCCAAACGCGTACACTCATCATCGATGGATGCTAGTATTGAAGGAGCGTTGTGGACGAGCGTATCGGAGCGGAACAACACGCCGTCCGAATGCATGTGACATCAGCCCAGCGACAGGGAAGGCGTACCTCGAAAGACGAGCATTTTCTACTTTGCTTCTTATTTTTGGTGCTGTGGGATCAAAAGTCGACGATGCGAGTATGATTGGGCGGCTGCGAGGGCCAGCGGCGCAGCTCACCAGAGCGCGTCCAACACAACATGTAGCGCTTCCCGTCGCTGGTGCAGGCCGGCACATGTCCCAGGCAGCATACACACGAACATCGACAGTCTTGAGATCTGGCGCGAGATGGCCGTGGCGACGACGGGACTGGCCGTTTGGCAGCAACGCGATCCACAATCTGCCTGCTGTACGACACGCCTCGTTCGCACGTGCGATACCCAAACTGGCGCTGAAGCTGGCGCGAGTCCCAGCGATGTTCGGGGCGGCGATGTTGGGTGGGTTGGCGTACTTGCAGTATCAGGCAGGCAAGGCAGGAACGTGGGCGATGGACATATTTGGGCAGGCAAAGGACACAGCCACGGGAGCGGCGACTGGCTTCTTTGAAGGCGCAGGTGATATCTTTGCGCAGATGGGACGTGGGTGGGACAAGACGAAGGAAGATGTGAGTGAGGGTGTTGGTGGCATACAGATGCCGCAGTGGATGAAGGACATCTATGAAGGGCGGGCAGGGAATGAAGGAGGTGAGGGTGGCAATGGTGGTCCGAACGAGCCCAAGCAGAGCAGTGTCGGTGCGGTAGGAGCAGGTGCCGCGACTGCTGGAGCTTTTGCGCTGGATGCTGAGGGTGAAGAGGACACTCGTGACCCGGATGCGGCAGCGAGGGATGACCAGATGATGCTGCTCACGCGAAAGATGATTGAGATCCGATCACTGCTGCAGACTGTAGGCCAGTCCGAGACCTTGACGTTGCCATCCATCGTCGTCATTGGATCCCAATCGTCGGGCAAGAGCTCAGTCTTGGAAGCCATTGTGGGGCATGAGTTCCTGCCAAAAGGATCAAACATGGTCACAAGAAGACCGATCGAGCTTACTCTAGTCAACACTCCAAAGGCCAGCGCAGAGTATGGCGAGTTCCCAGCACTAGGCTTGGGCAGGATTACGGACTTCAGCCAAATACAAAAGACTTTGACCGACCTGAATCTGGCCGTGCCGGAGAAGGAGTGCGTCTCGGATGACCCCATCCAGCTGCGGATACATTCACCCAACGTGCCAGATCTCAGCCTCATCGACCTGCCAGGGTACATCCAAGTCGAAGCTTTTGATCAGCCGACAGAGCTGAAGACCAAGATTCAAGAGCTCTGCGACAAGTATATCCAGCCTCCCAATGTCATCCTGGCCATTTCGGCAGCTGACGTGGACCTTGCCAACTCCACCGCTCTACGAGCATCACGCAGAGTGGACCCACGCGGCGAGCGTACGATTGGCGTTGTGACCAAGATGGATCTGGTAGATCCAGTCAGAGGCGCTCAGATTCTGTCTGATCGCAACTATCCTCTACGCTTGGGCTATGTGGGCGTGGTGAGCAGAATACCGCAAGAGTCCAAGTCACTTTTCTCTCGTGGCTCTTCAAACATCATGAATGCCATCACCAAGAATGAGACGGCATATTTCAACTCACACCCAGAGGCCTTTGGTCCAAATAGTGCGGTCACGACAGGCACACCAAACCTCAGAAAGAAGTTGATGCACGTGCTGGAAGCGACCATGTCTGCCTCACTGGCGACTACCAGCGAAGCTATCCAGCACGAACTTGCAGAAGCGACTTACGAGTTCAAAGTCCAATATAATGAGCGCCCGCTCAGCGCCGAGTCATACTTGGCCGAGAGCTTGGATGCCTTCAAGCATGCCTTCAAAGGATTCTCTGATCAATTCGGCAGGAAGGAGGTGCGTGAGATCGTGAAGCACGAGCTCGATCAGCAAGTATTGAACCTGCTGGCACAACGATATTGGAACAGACCTGTCGATAGCTTACGACCGATCGACCAGATGAACGAGACGGTTCAGGACTCGTTGGACCACTTGCCCAAGGCTGACCCAGAAAACCCACTGTGGCACCTCAAGCTTGATGCCAGCACCTCAACTCTCACCAAACTTGGCATCGGTCGCCTGGCAACAGCCGTGACGGCCCAAGCCCTCCAAGAAAGCGTGCAAACTCTGATCCAAAACAGCACATTCTCTTCCCACCCCTTCGCCGTCCAAGCCATCACCCAAGCCTCGCAGAACATCCTCGGCGACCTCTCCTACGACACCTCCGATGAGCTGGAAATCTGCATCAAACCCTACAAATACCGAGTAGAAGTCACCGACCAAGAATGGCGTCGTGGCCGCGACAACATTGCCGAAGTGCTGCGAAGCGAGCTCAAAGACTGCGATATGGCCAACAAGGCCCTCGAAGAACAGATCGGCGGTCGCCGAAAGGCCAAGGACGTCGTCAGCTTCATTGACCGAGTCCGGAAAGGCGATGTTGTCCTAGAAGGTGACGGCGTAGGCGGCGCTGGAGGCTTCTCAGCCGCCCTCCTCGAGAAGGGACGACAAGCGCTCTTCCTTCGAGATCGCGCGGATATCCTGCGCATGCGTCTAGCCGCGATCAAAAGCCGACAATGCGGTAATCCAGCAAATAAATACTACTGCCCCGAGGTCTTCCTAGACGCAGTAGCAGATAAACTAACGTCAACCGCGGACCTCTTCCTCGACGCCGAATTGTTGTCGAAATTCTATTACCAGTTCCCTCGCGCGCTGGAACGGCATTTTAGGGAGTTGGATGAGAGCACGATTGAGCGGTTTGCGAGGGAGGATCCGAAGATTAGGAGGCATTTGGATGTGGTTAGGAGGAAGGAATTACTTGAGCATGTGCTTAAGGAGATGGAATCGTTGCGGCAGTTGGAGGCGAGGGAGAAGAGGAGTTCGAATAGGGGGACGCAGACGGAGGAGGGGCGCGGGAGGAGGAGGAGGGGGTGGGGTATTTTTTGAGGGGTGGTCGCGTCGTGTTTGGGGAGGTTTTGTGGGTTGCTTGTTGATGGATGGGGATGCGTGGCGTTTGGTACATGGTTGCGACTGCTGAGATATCCTGTGAGAGATGAGGCTGAGTATGTAAGTGTCTTTTGGGTTTTGTATGTGAGGATGTGTAGGGGTACTCCTGCTCAATATGACGGTGTCGTACTCCCCTTTGTTTGGTGGTCCCTTGGACATGCGCTGGAGGCACAGTAACAGCTTTTCCAGATTCACGAGCAGCCTTCATGCGTTTATGGGTTTTTAGGCCGCGGGTGGGGCAAGCTGTCGGGGGGTTTTAGGGCCCCTTGTTTGGTCCTGTTGGTTTTGTGGCTGCTGCTTTCATGCTGGTTCCAAGCGGTGCTTTCACCTGCCCGTTCCATTTGCTTGCTGACGGCCACCCCAGAGAAGACTCCTCATGGGCGATCATATGCTCCTGCCATCTCCGGCTCAGGATAGGCTTCTGCAGCACTTACTGAGGAGATTTTGGTTTGCCTTGTGCATGGGGACTCTGGACCGGTGGCTACCTAGCTACGCGCTTTTGTCCGTGGTTATGGCAAGCAGATGCAGATCCCCTGGTCTTGCTGGATATTGTTGGCAGCAGCTGCTTTCATGCCGGTTCAAAGCGCTGCTTTCACCTGCTTGCTTGCTTCCTTTGCTTGCTGACGGCCACCCACCCCAGAGAAGACTTCTCATGAGCTATCATCCTGCTGCCATTTCCGGCTCAGGATAGGCTTCTGCGGCACTTACTGAGGAGATTTTGGGCGGCCTTTGTGCATACGGATTCCAGAAACCCAGGCTACCTGGCTGCGAAGCATGCTTTCACGCCGCTCTCGATAATATGTTCACCTCAGACTTGTGCATGTTTGCCAGCCTGGCACGGTCAGCAACATCTCTCGTGCCCCCAGACATACCTCAGCCTGTCTTGTCAATGTGGTCCAATTTTCGATCAGAATATAGCATATGCATTCACACTATACCTTCCTCCCAGCCCACGAGACCCTGGTCGGCTTACGTACGGATTCAGACAGGTCGATGTAGCCAATTGCGTGCGGAGGATCTGGGGAAAATGCCATTCACATGCAGTTGCTGCACGGGCCGAAAATCTGCTCGTGCTGACGGGAGGGCCGTGTTAGCGTCGTTGGGGGCCTATATATACGACTTCATGTTTGGGGGGATTTTGGACTTTTGCTTACACACCCACCACGAACAACTTGAACTCGAAGCCCAACATCCAAGGCTTTCTAGCTCTCGAACACCTTCGACATCTGAGACATCAACAGGCAACAGACAACAACACTTTCCACCTCCACACACAACCCTCTTCTCTATCAACCCGAACCACTACAACACTCCTCCATAATCCATACAACATGCCTTACGTCGGTGCCGGCGGCCGCGTCTTCATGGACGACACGTATTACCGCGCCCCTGCCGAGTCCGCCGACCAGCATGCCGCTGACCAGAAGCGCTTCTGGGAGGTGAGCGACCGTAAGTACGGCGCTCACAACATCCCGGGGGTGAACGTCAACGACGGCAAGCAGAGCTATGCTCGCCCATACCTGCACCCGGACAGTCATAAGCCGTATACCCGCGACCTCCCGCCTAGAGAGGAGCCGAAGCAGGAGCCGCGCGACCCATACGCTGGCTACGGTGGGTACGGCGGCGGCATGAGTGGGTATGGGGGCATGGGTGGCGGCTATGGTGGCCGCTTCGGTGGCTACAGGGGTGCGTATGGAGGTGGCTATGGGGGTTATGGCGGTGGCTTTGGAGGTTATGGCGGCTACGGTGGCTACGGTGGCTACTTTGGCAGGATGACTAGTCGTTCCCACTTGGCCGCCAAGGAGACGCCCATGGGCGACGGCGCGACGGGTAAGTCTCAAGTTCCTGCCATTCACAGGCCCTTTCACAACTGACCCGATATTTTAGGCGACTTGGCCCGCGCCTCCACCCACCGTGGCCGCTCAAGCTCGCGCTCTCGCGGCACTGAACAGCCCACCCGTGCCCCATCCACCACAGGCATGCCCGACTTGTTCGGCGTGCCAGACCCCCGTCTTGGTGATGGGTTGCACCGTCCACGCGAGTCTAGCCAGACTCGTCCCCGCTCGATCTCCAAGAGCCGTGAGGTCCCTCGCGATGGCTCCAGCAGCCAGGCTGGGGGCAGTGGTAAGTACCCATCACCACACTGCCCCAACACAACATGCTAACACGATCCTAGGCCGTCGTCGCCGCTCCACCTCCACCTCCCGCACTGGTAGCACGTCTACCACTGTCTCGTACCCGGTCATCTTCGATGACGAGCACGTTCCCGAGCACTTGACTCGTGCCCGTATGTCTCGTCGGGGCAGTACCTCTCGCCAGGGCACTTTCGACGGCTTCTAGAGTCGTGCCCACTCCTTCACCATCTTCTTACTACATGTAAGTCCTGTCCCCGAAGCTGTTCCCATAGTATGGGCCTGACTGACCACCGTTTTCAGTTCCTACTACGACGGCTACATCTCGACCTCCGCCTCTACGTGAGAGGACGATGATAGCCACTTGATCATCTGCTGAGGAAACTGATCGAGCTCAGGCGATTGCCCGAGCGTTTCAGTTGCTCAATACTCATGGCGTTTTGGCTGGGCGTTGGGCCACATTCTTACATATATCTTACAGTGGCGAATGGCTGCAACTTTCAGTAGACAGCAGCCCATGAAAAGACATGTTTTCCATTATCGTTTTATCCCCATGAACCCTGCTGCCATCCCTTTCAGTCCTTACCTTGCTTCTCTGCTCCAGATGCAGCCATGCGTATTGCTTGATAGAGCATGGACATGAGGACACACTCATCATCACTGATCAGTGATGTCTCGCGGGCTCCTGGCCTATCGAGCAGTGGATCCAAATGTGAGACCCACCATCGAACATGAGGCGGACAAAGCCGCCGCCAGCACACTTTGTCTCATCAGCTTCATTGTTCCGCATGATATAAGCCTCTTTTGTCGTTCTGCAGACAGCCGAAGGTCACGATTCGGCACCATTCATCATGCTCACCAGAAAATTCGGGCGCGGTTCTGGTTCTCCGACATGCATATCTTCATCACGCAATCTCAAAGTCTTGCCTTTGCACCGACATGCAATGTACTGTTGACCAGGATCTTCCGTACACAGAGCAAAATGATTGTCTGCAAATCCCTTCAACCTTCCAACGTCGTCTTAATTGGGGTCAGCGCTCGGCCATTCTCCACCACCGGAAGACTGCAACGGTCCAGCTCGAGTTCCTCATCTCAACCAATTGATCTGGTCAACCCACGCCGGAAAAGCCCAGTCGCAAGTCCAAAGTCCAGGTCACCGAAAACAAGTCCCAGTCAATCACGGCAGCTAGCGCTCGTCCCCAGCAGTGCTGGGAACAAAGCAGCACTCAGTGCCAGTTCAGGGCCTGACTCATTCTCTTGGAAGGGTTTCAGGACCGTCTTGTCGATGTACCTTCTACGCCCTGATTTTGAGGAGGCTCTACGCGGCCGTCGGAAATCTATTTCGAGGAAGAAGGCGCCGGAAGAATTGATCGCAATAGATGAGGTGACGGTATGGACGGCCAAGTCAGTGTTGCTCGCCGTAATAGTGACGGCTGGCTCAACGCTGGTAGCTTGCGTGTATGAAGGGACTATAGAAGCACTGGAGCGGCCATGATTGGAACAGCAGCAGCCTCACTGGCGGTCAGTCCAGGTACCTTGAGGGACGAACCGGCAAGATCTAGCGATTATACGATATTCGATGTATCAGCGAATGGCTTTTCGGAGCCTCGTCTCAGCGCAGTCGTGATGCTCAGGGCTGGACGCCAAGTCTGATAGCGATGGCCGAGTTCCAGACGATTTTGACGGTGCCCCTGTTCGCTCCTGGTGATTGGAATGCCGCTTACCCTTCTTGGGCTGCCCTTCTTGGCGGGATCATTGTCGCAAGAATAAATTTAAGAGCTAGAGGAGGCCGCTCGCCAGAGAAGGATCCGCTGGCCAGATTCCAAGCCGATGTAGGCATGACGATTGAGATAGAAAAAACGGGGCCAGGACCTTTCAATACAGTGTCGTGACTCACCGCGCTGCCACACCGATCTGACAGGCCCAAGAGTTGAGGTATCCTTGATCCACGTCAGCTGAGATGGCCTTGAGATACAAATCGATCGATTGGAAAGCGACAAGATTAGATTTCGAGCAAAGACAAATCTATTCCTGTAGCTTATCCTCTCGATGTCTGTCGCACTGTGTTGAACCTATAAGGATTAATGCCATCAGCCAAATCTCAAAGAGCCTGTCTTGCGCGAGAAAGACAGCTACTTCTTCACTTCCTGCCCATAACCACCCTTACCCTCCAGGTTAGCATACGTCTTTCCCTCAGCCGCTTGCCCTCTTCTAGGTCCGCGCTCAGCCAGATCCTCCCTCAGCCACTGCAGGACCAATTGCCCTAGCCTGCTGTTTCCCTCAATGCCTCCATCGCCAACATTGGGCACTTCGAAGGAGCCCATCTCGCCCCACTTTTTCACCTTTCCTAGTGACATGTGCACCAGATGGGTCGGCCAGGCAGCTAGATTGTCCAGAATATGCGTAGCATATACAATCGTGCAAGAACGAGTTTCTGTCTCCCGTTTCAAGAAAGACAGGAAATTGTGTCGGCTGAGCAGATCGAGATCAACCGTAATCTCGTCAAGCAGGAGCACGCTCCAGGGTCTCAGCAGTCCCATGCACAGCTGTACGCGTCTGCGCTCGCCGTCAGAGACAGCATGCAAGTGCCAGCTCGGGTCCACATCCAGGATCTCGATCAACTCATCTCGACGCTTTGGGTAGTGGTCGCCACCGACCGATTTCAAGAGCTCGGGCACAGCAATGTCGGTGCGTACGATGGGGTTGAGCACCCATTCCAGGCCGAGGTAAGTCACACCTTCAAGGCCAGTCGAGAATGGATCAATTCCGCCAATGTCTATGGTGCCGCTGGGAGCCATGCGCTTGCCGGACAGCAGGCGGAGGAGTGTCGTCTTGCCCGCGCCATTTGCTCTGAGGATTTAGTCGTGGTTCTGTCGGTGGGGATGGAGCATGACTTACCGCCTATGAGCAGTGTTCGGGACCCTGCAGGGAGATCAAGGTTGATGTTCTGCAAGCCTGTCGATCCGTCTGGGAAGGCAAATGTCAGGTTCTTGGCGCCAATGGTGGGAGAAGGCATCTCGAGTCTGAAGTGCAGTTCCACACTCTTTGATCCGATGTACGAGAATGTATACAAGAGTCTGGCCCCGACTTGCATGACGTGATGATTTTGCCCAAGCGTCGTATCGGCGTTCGTGACTGCGCGTAAGAGACGGTATCGGTGAGTCGGAATAGTGCCATATTTGATACGCTTTCATCAATATGAGTGTCTCATTTGAAGGGCAGCTCTTGGCTTATTTGTTTGGCCCAAAGTTCATCTGAGAACTTCACCATTTTGCTCACATGTGCTCTGGCAACACATCAGCTTGGCTCACGCCTGTGTTGATTGTAGATGCTACGCTTATGCTCTAAAATACGAAAGTACACGAGCATGGCTCGTAGATTGCCAAAAGAGCCCATCATCGCGGTCGTAGGCGCGACGGGCACAGGCAAGTCTGACGTACGAGTCTATTCTTCACATCCAGGTAGGTCGAGATACTGACACCAGCGACCAGCTGGCGGTCCAGCTGGCCAGGCGATTCAATGGCGAAGTCATCAATGGCGACGCGATGCAGCTCTATGCTGGGCTGCCAATCATCACGAATAAGATCACGCCCGAGGAGCAGCAGGGTGTGCCACACCATTTGCTTGGATGCATAGGTTTGAACGAGCAAACCTGGGTCGTTGGGACGTTTGTGAAGAGAGCATTAGGCGTCATAGCAGACATCAGGAGTAGAGGCAAGCTTCCGATCCTGGTTGGCGGGACGCATTATTACACTCAGAGCTTGTTGTTTCATGATCGCTTGGCTGAGGCCGAGGATGAGGAGGACAAGAAGACTACAGATCAGGAGAAAGACAGACAGCAATGGCCGATCTTTCAAGAATCAACCGAGCGGTTGTTAGAGGAGCTCAGGCGGGTTGATCCTGTAATGGCAGATCGATGGCATCCGAAAGACAGAAGGAAGATTGCACGCAGCCTTGAAATCTATCTCAAGACGGGCAAGAAGGCTTCAGACATCTATGCCGAGCAGCGAGAACGTAAAACCACGGCGTTTGAGACCGACCATGCGGGTGAACAAGGCATGCGCTTCGATACACTCTTGTTCTGGGTACATGCAGAGCAGGATGTCTTGCGTTCTAGACTCGACAAGCGTGTGGACAAAATGGTGGACGCTGGTTTGCTTGATGAAGTACGCACCTTGAACGCCCAAGCCGCCGCGGAAATTCAAGCCGGCCATGAAGTAGACGAGACCAGAGGTATTTGGGTCAGCATTGGCTACAAAGAATACAAGCAGTACGTCCAGAACCTGCAAGCCGGCGGGGTGGATGATCAGGAGCTGGAAAGACTTCGTCTCGACGCGCTGGAGAGGACCAAAATTGCCACACGACAGTATGCCAAGAGACAAGTGCGGTGGATCCGCATCAAGCTTGTCAATGCACTTCAGGATGTCTCTGCGTACGACAAGCTCTACCTTCTAGACAGCTCAGACGCCAGCAATTTCACATCTGCTGTATATGAGCCGGCAACAGATGTCGTGGAGTCCTGGTTAGACGGCCGTCCTACGCCATCTCCAGGCTCCTTATCACGAATGGCTGCCGAGCTATTGCAACCCAAGCAAGATGATGTCTCTTCAAAGCAAGTCTGGACGAAACAGTATTGCGACGCGTGTAATGTCACTTGCGTGGTGAAGGAGCAGTGGGAGCAGCACACGAAGAGTAAAGCGCATAAGAAAGCGGTCAGTAAGAAGAGACAGAAAGGATGAACTCTCAACGACCACTCAGGCCTATAGCTTGCGAAGCATTTTCGACGACCGTCTTGAGCTCTGCAGGCATACCTTGAGCCTGCTGCAATGCAATCGCAGGATCTCAAAAGTCGTCGACTTCGCCGCAGCGCACAGCATCCTTCCGATGTGAAGGGAAAATGCCAAGCACACCACATACTTAGCCGCGTCATGATGCACAGACATGACACGTTGGAGAACATTTCGAGCTTCATACCGCCTTGAGAGTTGGCCAAAGCAATCGTGCTATCGCTGCTGTCAATGCGGTTCGAACCTCTCCGGATAGTTACAGGTGTTTTGAACATTTATCCTGGACCGTATGGCCCTGTGAGCGCTTGACATGTCTTAGACCAGGCTACTGGTCACGCCTCTCCAATCTCGACTGCTCGCCAGCAGTGCTGGACGATATGGCAGTGTCGTCTGCCCATGCACAATTGACATGACGCAGCGCTTCAATAAGCGTGCGACAAGACATTTCTCGTGCATTCGTCAACTCATTTTCATTCATCATATATGGTCGTTATGCCGTGTTTCCTCGTCGGACTCTTCTCGTCATTGCCCCAGGTCTGAAGCAATGTGCCACTAATTACAATTTGACACCGTCATTCTTCTAAAGATGAATGAGCGACTCAGCATCACTAGACATCGCCGCTGCATCAAAGGCAATAGCGGCGACCATCAAGTCAGGAGCATTACTTCTATCAATTCATCCCGCAACAGGGGTGGGCGCACATGCCGCTGCCACAGTCGCCGCAACGAGCCTGGACTCAGTGCTCGTCGGCCGAGGCCTTACAGCTAATAGTGTGATTGTGAGTTCTGCAGAAGCACCTCTGTAAGCAAAAGCCAACAAATTCGCGAAGACATTGGAGGCTTACCGGATTCAGCACCTTGCCAATCACATGCGCCACACCATTCGCAATCAAGACATCCGCGATTTCGACCTTGGCATCATTTATCAGCACGCCGTCGGGGCTCACAGTAATCGTGACGTCCTTTTTGAGAAGCGTGGAGACCTTGCCGCTTTTGAGGGTGGACGAGTATGCGACTGTTCCCTTAATGACATGGTACAGGAGGATGTCCTTGATCGCATCGGTCGACAGGCCGTTCAGGCTGGTGCCGAGCGCCTGGAACGCGGCGTTGCTTGGGGCGAAGATGGTCAAGTCGGGAGTTGTGTCGAGGGTCTCTGTTAGCTGCGTCTTTTGCACAGAGCCTAGGAGCGCGGTGAGGTTTTCGTCGGTCAGGGTCTCCGAGGTCTTCTTGGGAATGGTGAGGACGCTGGAGATGACGTGGGCGACGCCGCCTTTGAAGTGAATGTTCTGGGATGTGGTGAGTGTGGTGTGGTTTTGAGGATGGGCAGGGAGGGGCGAACCGGCTTGGTGACGGTCGATACTTTCTTCTCGCCAGAAATGACTTGGGCATCTTTGCCTTCCAGCTTCAACTCTACGACCTGGCCGCCGGTGACCGTGGTGTAGCTGGCATTCGTGAGGAACGTATGTGGAAATTGCGGTGTCTCCTTGAACTTTTCGGCTGGGTAGTCGCCGTGCACCACATGGTAGGTAAGCAGTGCCTCGACGAATGCGTAGTCCTCAAGCAGCTTTTTGTCCACTGCTTCGAATGCCGCGTTGCACGGAGCGAAGACGGTAATACAGGATGCGGTTGAAAGAGTCTTCACGAGGTCCGGATACTTTCCCAGAACGCTGTACAATGTGCTGAGATCTTTGTCGCTGCTGATAACGTCAATGAGGCTAGGAAGGGGAGCAGTTCCAGCAAAGGCGCCCGCTATAGCCAGAGCTGCCGACAGGAATGTCTGGAGTTGCATTGTGAGTGACGAGCAAAGAGCTGTGTGATCTGTGCGATGCACGTTCGAGGCGGAAGAAGCTGACAGTTGGGAGATACCTTACTTATGATATTCTCAACGCATTGCAGGCCCTGTAGGTGCAGTCACAACGTTCGTATTGGCTTGACTGCACTAAGCGGAGTACAGGCATGTCGGTCTCCAAAACAGGCTCGAATTTGGGATGGTTACATGGTCTCCGCAGTCCCATCAAGAGTGGTGACGATTACGAGCTCGGAGCTAAGTCTAAAGAACATGAGCTGCACTCTGAGTAGCCCTGTGGTAAAGTCCGTGCTGATCAATGCGTTTGCTTGAATGATGTGGTCAAGTTGCGGTGTTCCGGCCGAGTTTGGCGCGCCGAGCAGCGTGATGATCAATCCAAAGCATGCTGGTCGCACGAACATCCAACATGTTGCAATTGTCAGACCGCGAGGTGATGTCCTGCTGTCCCATAATGCCCAGACGTGAGAGCAAGAGACCCATGCGAAGCGCAATCTTCAAGAGAAGTCTACCCCACAGATGAGCCGGGAGGTCCGAGCAATTGACGCCAGGTACACTTATAGCTTTGTTTCCGTTGACACCTATGAGCTTGTTGAACGAGAGCACTTGAGTGCATAGAGTATCACTTTGCGCTCGACGTTGAGGCAGTATCTTGCCGTTTCCTGTCTTGGCAAAACAAGGGTCAGAGGCGAGCCCACTGTCTATGTCATCACCATGTGCGCTTAAGCACAATCTGGCTTGGCTGAACACGAGCTGCTTCCCAGTTGTGCCTTGGTAGTTGTGATCGAGCTAGTGTGCCTGATCGTAGATTCTGCCTGGTTCCTGAAAGTGAGCAGGCATCCATACGGGTTGTAGAGCAATCCTATCCGCGCACCAGGCACAAGCGCGATCTCAGCACAAGGTAGCTCCCAGGTCCCAGCACGAAATCTCCTTATAGCGTTCGCGACCTTTGAGAGCCCGTAGAGTCCGGGTATCACCATTGCAGTAAGGGATAGCCCCTACATGCGGTTTTCGTATTTGCTGGCTCCAGCGGTGAGATGCAGATTGAGTCTGCCGAGCAATAGCACATCATCATGTGGAGGATGCACATCTTCGCTCGCAAAGGACCCGGCCTCGATCATCTGGTCAGGAGGAATCTGAAAAGCCAAAGTCGATGGCATGACATAGCTCGACCGGCAGACGATTGCCCGTCCACCATCAGTGCGGTGAAGCAAACACAGGCTATGATGGAGCATAGTGCAAGATTCGTGTCCACGTCTATGCACGATAGAGTGGTTTTCGTCCTGGATAAAGAGTGGCCCCTGTGATCGCGGGATCATTCATGACCTGGACCATTAGCAGGCGCGTTAGTCTAGCTTCAGTACATAGTAATGTTGCTCCTATTGATGTCGTGGTATGACCAGAGAAGTGACATTGTTAAGCCTTACTACTGATGGGCGATGGCGTCGATCACCAGACAACAGGAGCTTTTGTTCTATGGCGGGCGTGATCGATGCCATCGTCTATCAGTATGAGCTGCACAGCGCTTGGGAGCAGTGTGTCGATCAAGTCTTGATGGGAAAGATATGGTCTTAAGCATGTTATCATAGCAGATACAGTAGTGAGTGCCTTGGCGCGGCGCGTGATAAGAGCCGCACCGATCATGTGGCGGCCCGAGTGGCTCGTGCCTGCTTGTCATAGCTCCTTCCATCAAGCCGCCGTCGCGAACATCAAAACAACACAAGCAGATTGCAGACAACTCGCGCAGACACACGATCAAGGAGTCTGCAGTCAAACGAAAAAACCCTACAGTAGCTGCTCGAGCGAGCGACTGCAGCGCCAGGCCTGCGCAGACCTTTCCGTAGCAACCACAACACCAGCACAGCAACCATGGCCTCACGGAAGAAGATTCTCCTCAAGGTCATCATCCTCGGCGACAGCGGTGTCGGCAAGACCTCGCTCATGAACCAATATGTCAACAAGAAGTTCAGCGCCTCATACAAAGCCACGATTGGCGCCGACTTCCTTACCAAAGAAGTCCTTGTCGACGACCGACTGGTGACGATGCAGCTGTGGGATACTGCTGGACAGGAGCGCTTCCAATCTCTTGGTGTCGCATTCTACAGAGGCGCAGATTGCTGTGTGTTGGTGTACGATGTGAATAATAGCAAGAGCTTCGATACGCTGGACAGCTGGAGGGATGAGTTTTTGATCCAGGCGAGCCCTATGGACCCAGAGAGCTTTCCCTTTGTGGTGCTGGGCAACAAGGTGGATGTGGGTGAGGATAAGAGGGTGATTAGTGCGAAGAGGGCGCAGGCGTTTTGTCAGGCGAAGGGCGGGATCCCTTATTTCGAGACTAGTGCTAAGGAGGGGAGTAACGTTGAGCAGGCTTTTGAGGGTGAGTTGAGCCAGATATAAGCTGGCGATGCGTCAGAAGCTGACACCGAATAGTGATTGCACGAAATGCACTTGCCCAGGAAGAGAGCCAGGACTTTAATCCTGATTTCCCGGAGACGATACCCATCAACATTGGTGAGCAGAACCAAGGCTGCTCTTGCTGAGCATGTTGGGTCAGATAATCTGTTTCATTGCGATGTTTTGGGACGTGCAATATGCTATACCCTGCATAGGACGGCGTTGGTGGAGAACTGTTGAGGGAATGGAATTTAAGGTCCGAGAGGCAGTTTGCATTGGGCTTGCGAGATTACAGCTTTCAGCGCCAGCATACTGTACATAGTCATTGTCTAATCCGTACTGCTATCATGCTCTACTGGCTCTACATGACTTTCAACCATTGTCACATGCCCTCGGCGACACGAAACGCCGAGTCCGCACCTTCCTAACTTCGACTTCAAGACTTGTATATCACTCTGTCGTACACGCCTCATACACCGCCCTTCATGTCTACAATAGCTCTTCCAGGCCAGATACTGGGCCCCACAAGTGCCAACAACGTCGGCCCAGGCACGCACGTCCACGGGCCCTCACTCGTCTCCAGCCTTGCCGGAATCCTCGCCTCCACCCCATCCACCAGCAAAACCAACAAACTCCCCACCGCCACCGTCTCTCTCCCCCACACCACCCGACTGATTCCCACCGTCGGCACCATAGTCCTCGGCAAGATCACCCGTACCAATCCCCGGCAAGCCCACCTCTCCATCCTCGCTCTCGGCGAGCGCGGAGAAACAGTCTGCAACGACCCGTTCCCAGCTATCATACGTTTGCAAGATATTCGGGCGACGGAGGTGGATAAGGTGAAGATGAGTGAGAGTCTGAAGGTGGGCGATGTGGTCCGGGCGGTTGTGGTGAGTTTGGGCGACGAGAGGAGTTATTTTTGTTCGACGGCGAGGAATGAGTTGGGTGTTGTTATGTGTTGGAGTGAAGCGACGGGAGAGGCGATGGTGCCGATTAGTTGGAGAGAGTTTGAGGAATTAGGGACGGGGCATAGGGAGGCGAGGAAGGTTGCTAAGGTTGTTTGAGGGTCTTTGGAACAGCATGGAAGTGGCAGCCAGAGCATGGAATGCGACACTGGTTGGTCTTGAGTCTGCGTGATGGCTCGGATGCTCCCTACACCCCCGTATCGATGCTGTCCGGCACGAGAGGGAGCCTGCTTGACTGGCAATGCTCAGTGCTGCCGCATTATAGTGGCCGTGAGCATGCCCTGATGCAGTCGCATTGGACCTGGTCGTTTGACAGACAACGACGCCAAGCAGTCACATGCGGCGTCATGACTTCGGAGCTCGGATGAGCCTACCGCTGTCTATATGTCAAGGCAATTGCGGTTTGCTATAGCCAAGAACGGTACGCCACCTCGCTTCGCCGCAGCATTCCGCTTGTGTAGCACTGGATCTCGTGCTACAATTGCTAAGCGCTCTGTCAAGACGCATGGCATGCGCAGAATCGCCAGATCTGCATGTAGCGACGCCTGCACCAGCACGTAGAACCTGCATATACAACGGCCTTACACAGCGCGGCAGCGAAGGCTTGCAGCGCATACGTCAAAAACACCCTCGTACTTTGTTCGCTATGAATGAAGAGCACAATGTCACTGAGTTCCTCGCTACGCTATACCGTCGCCGGTCTGGCAGCTTTGTTCCTTAATCACAGTGGCGCCATCCGACCTAGGCCTATTCTGCTACGACGTCGACTGCGAGAGGCTTCCCAACCTCTGAGTCCCTAGTACGTCCAGCGCTGGGTCCTGCGCATTAAAGGGAGTGCAGTGGTGCCTTATCCATTGCATCTGTCGTGTTATGAACTTTGTGCTGAAGTGCTTGAGCTCAACGTTCTAGCTAATTTAAGTACGAAGAATTCATAGCAGGCGCGTCCATACATAGTGCCCAGGTCATGCTCCGCTGGGCATAATTATGCGGCGGGATAACAAGATCTATAAATAACATTCTTCACTTCTATGGCCTATTGCAATCGACTTGAGGGAGTGAGCAAAGTGAGCACCGTCGACAGATGCCGCGCATTTCCGAACGTCCTTGGTCGAACGTGCTCATATCCCCCATGTTCCGAACATCGTTTAATGTGTGTATTGCGACGACAAACTTGGATGTCGGTATTTCTCCTTCCTGCGCATGTACCTTAGCTTGGGCGGTCCTCTGTGGAGGGTGTCGTCGGTACTAGCACGTCATGCTTGCGGATGCTCTTCGGAGCTCGACCATCCACTTTCAACATGTTTATAATCAAGTGCTCGTCTCTTTCGCCCTTTGCACCCGCGGTGCCATTTCTCGAACAGCAATGATGACTTCAATGTGCCGTGCGCCATCGCCATCGGCGGCGATGAGTTTCGAAGTAAGGTAGGAAACCTGGACGGACGCACATTCATGCCCCCGCCATGCCAACCTCACTTCACCTCACTGCCCTCACTTTCTGCACTAGCACCCGAGCCTCTGGTGCTCAATAGGCAAGTTCAATGTAGTTCTTGACTCTGCTTACTTTCCAAGACTTCCGATCTCGATTTTGGCTTCATTCTAGCAAGACCAGAGCATAAGACAAGATGTATTGCTAACAACAACGCTGGCGGCTTCGTTCCTTGGTTCATATGCAATGGCTGAGGGACTACCCATTGTTATTGATCTGACGAGCGAGAGTGAAGTCGATTCTCGCCCGTGCAAGCGACAGCGCACCGACGAGAGCAGCAATGAAGCTTCCGGCAGGCCTGGAGATGTCGACACCGATCCCACCTCTCTCGACGACGAGTCAGCGACTGAGGGAGGTCAAACGCCTGCCGAATACGAAGAGCAGGATGACACGATCAGGAGGCAGCAGATGAGCCACATAGCTGTGCCTGGCACCGCGTACCCGAGATCTGTACATGAAGGATACGAACCGCTGTTTGCGCCAGTCCCAGAGTATGAGGCTCTGAATGAGCTCCAGAGAGCGCCCAAGCCTGCAGGCTTAACGGCAGATGACCAGACCGAATACACATACTTCCGACTCGACGGATTTTCTATCTACAGGGAGAGCGAAAGGGTCAGGACGGAGGAGAGGTATGAGCGAGAGATCGTCGAGGCAGAAGAAACTGTCCAGCGAAAGCAGATCCGCGGATCGCATGCGCATGAGTTGCTTGGGCTTCATCGACTGCAAAACCACAGAGGTCCTGAGAGACTGCTGTTCGATGGCATCCTCACTCACGGCAACGAGCGTCGCTACGTCCAGGCTGTACCTTTCAGCACTCTGACAGTTGACTACGGTGAGGATAATGCCGGGATGGATGGTTGCATCTTCATCCAATCGCAATATGCAAAGCGCCATCACCCTGCTGTTTGGTATCAGCTCGGCAACCCTGCTCAGGAATACGCGCGATTTCATGACCCTTTCGTCTGGTTGGCGCAGTTCACAAAGTACTTCGTGGACTATCTGATGCTTCACGAAGGAGTGGCTTTACAGCGCTTCCGCTCCGACTTCAGCAATCATTTACAAGAGAAGTACGCTGGAAAGGATGAATATGATACGTGGCTGCAACATGCGCCACTACCCTGTGGCAGGCGCGACTTTAGAAGCACAATCGTTGCAAATGTTGGCTTCTTATGGAAGGAATGCTATAGTCTATCCAGTCCAGATCACGACCTTTCGCAGCAGCCTCTCTGGGGCGAAATTGACGAGTTGCGGCTCACTGCAATACCTAGGCAGCAAGAGATGAAGAAGCATACTGTGGTCACGCCATACGCCTACGAAGCTTTTAAGCACATGTACTTTGCTGATCGACTGGAATCAACCATTCCCGACCCTTCGATCAGCCGACAGATGGCACATAGGAAGTTGGAACTAGGCTTAACACCACTGGGCACTGCTAGTACCGCCTTTCCGGCCACTACTGCTACGGCAGGACATGCGCCTATCGAGGTTCAACCAGGTGATGTCGTCGCAGTACTACCGGATAATGCTGGGCTTTGGAAGTCGAGAGCCATTGTCTGGTACGCTTACGTGCAAAACATTATTGTGAAGCCTGGGAAGACGACAACACTGCACGTGCTCTGGCTCTACGATCCAAGCGACACAACTATTGGATCTGCAACATATCCTTTTCAGAACGAGCTTTTTCTTTCTGACAATTGCGACAATATCAAACTGTCTGATGTGACGGGAAAGGCTGAAGTCGCGTGGTTCATCAGAGACCCTGCAGCTGCGCCGCCTGCAGGCTTCTTTGTCCGGCAAAAGTTTCGGACAGTGCATGAAGATGATACCAACGACTTTGTGAGTTTGAGGCAATCAGACTTTGCTTGCAAGTGCGAGACTCGTCATGCCCCGTACAATGAGTGCGTGCAGAAATTCTCAGTCAACGATACAGTACTTGTACGAAGGTACAATGCTGAGCTTGGGAAGGACTCACTCGCGCCAGCGCAAATACTTGAGTTTGATCCAGTTGCAAGGCGAATAACGGTCCGTTGGTTCGTAAAGAAGAACATTACTAGTCCACACGCTCGCCCAAACGAATTGACCTTCACGCATGAAGTGGCTACTGTTTCGCCCTCAAGAATCATTAGGGCGTGTCAACTGCGCATTTCACATGGCAATGACCTACCAACACTTTACGATCGAGACGGCGAGGGCGACTTCTATTTCATTCAGGTTGACAACGAAGAGCACTTGTCACAACTCTTGCAATCACCAAATGACACTACTGCGCCAAGCGTCACCAAACCCACAGATGGAATTGACGTGAGCGCTCCTCACGATCAGCCAAAGTTGCTTGGTATGGGCATTTTCTGTGGTGGTGGCTCATTCGACCGCGGCTTGGAAGATGGTGGCGCCGTTGAATTCAAGTACGCGATCGATTGGGCAGAGCGAGCACTGCACACGTATCGGGCTAATGCCCGCGATCCAGAGGAGATCAAGTACTGGCTGGGTTCTATCAATGACTACTTCGCACAGGCGCTCGCAGGGGAGCACAATGCCTTGATCGCCGAGCCTGGGCAAGTTGGCCTTCTTAGTGCTGGAAGTCCCTGTCCTGCCTTCTCCTTGCTTCAGAAAGACAAATTCAGTGAAAAGTCGCTGACAATGGCATCGATGGTCGCTTCTGTGGTCTCGTTTGTGGACTTGTATTGTCCAAAGTACTGCATCCTGGAGAATGTTGTTGCCATGTCCAACTCTGGAGGCCCCAACAAGGATGAAAATGTCTTTCGTCAGATCATCTCTGCCCTTGTTGCTATGGGCTATCAGGTACAACAATTCCTAATGGAAGCATGGAACTACGGAAGTCCTCAATCGCGCTCTCGTCTCTTCATTGTGGCCTCTGCACCTGGTAGCGATCCCTTCCTCGAGCCTCCTCACACACATCAGCATCCGCCTACCATGCATCGCAGCAGCCGCGCTCTCGGTCGTTCAACCAACGGTCTGGCATTTGGTCGGCGCAAAATGCATGATGAGTACCAGCCTCCTTTCCCGCACGTTTCACCTCTACAGGCTACCGCAGATCTTTCAGACATTGCAGATGGGCAGGCGCAGCTATGTCCGCAGTTCCCCGATCATCGCACTCCGTGTGAGCTCGATAGCCAACTACGTGCTTGTATAGCGCTCGTTCCAGTACGCCCATCAGGCATGGGCATCGTGCAGGCTCATCGCCAAGGCCTTGTACCCCCAAACAGCGAACCATGGAAGTATGTACAGAGATTGTTGACGTCAAAGAGGCGCCAAGGTGCCAGAAGCAGGACCTGCGCACGTATGGCTTGCGATGAGCTGTTCTCGACCATCACGACCGCATTCCATGTTCACGATGGCAGCAACATGAAGTGCGTACATTGGAGCCAGCACCGAATGATCACTGTGATGGAAGTAAGACGAGCGCAAGGGTTTCTTGATGACGAAGTGATCATTGGGTCACCGGCACAGCAGGTCAAAATCATTGGCAATAGCGTTGACCGCAAGGTCTCTTTGGCTCTGGGACTGGCCCTCAGGCAGTCGTGGCTGAAGTCTGCTGCCACCGCAGGAGGAGGTCCCCATCAAGAAGGCGATGCACAAGAAGTCGATCCTGGAACCCGTCACGGCGATGTTGATTTGGACGAGAATCAATCCATCGAGGATGTTGCCAGCGATACTTCCACAACGTCAACGCGGCGCGAGGCGGTCCTTGACGACGAGAAAGGTCAAGAACAGAGAGACTCGACAAAGCATGGCATCGATCACAAAAACGGATCTTTCCAGAATGTCATTGAACATGCTTGTGAACAGTCACTGCAGTCCGACAGGGACTCCGTCGAGCCTGCCAGTCACGACAATGAGCGAGCAGCAGACTGTTACGACCTGGAGCGTGGCGGCTGGGAAGATGAAGCGACATACGGCGTTGACATGCCAGAAACATTTGGTTCGCCGCACGTGTCGAAGGCAGACATCCAGCAGACGGACAGGCACGCCGAGAGCAGAAGCACCTACGACCTCGAGCGCGGCAGCTGGGAAGATTTGGCAGTCTACGGTATCGATGAGCCTACTCTGAGCAAAGGATCAGAATCACCTGTCCAACGAAGGAGGCCTCTACGCCTGAGTGATGCCCAAAAGGAGGACATTCGCACCAATGGCTTCAAAGCTATCGCACGCATGATTCCTGAGCTGAGCTCCTCGGCTATATTGTAGACTCGGGGCGGCCAGAAGGCCAGCGTGGATTTTCATGGCCAGCCTGTAGAAGCTCTGGAAAGCACGATATTTGTCGATAGAGAGAGGTCGATAGTCGTCGTTACCGTAGTCGCAAGATCGATGCTTGCTGCAGGATACGCAAGCCCAAGCGCACATCACGGACGCGCTGTGGATGACCTCATGTAAATAGCAGGTACAGCGTCGCCGCCCCATATTGTTAGCAGCAGAGCAAATGCAAAACTGGCTTTAGGCATATGCTTCGACCTATCGCCTGCGATCCACCCTCTGTCGCTGAACTTGGTGTAGTACCATATTTCGCTCGAGCTTGACATCCGACATGGGATACAGGCAGGGTGAGAGGAGCGTTCACAAGCCTTTGTAGCACGCCATCGATTGAATGCTGACATTCGTGAACATTGCTTCAAGCTCATGCTGGCAGCAACATCTTGTGAACGCTGTGAAGTTGTTGTCAAAGTCAAGATCGCCACTCTTGCAGTCACTGTGGTCGATTCAACCAGGAAGGGCCTGGCAAGTCCGCATTTGACCTCTGTGGTTCAATGCTCAATGCTTCATCTTACTGACAACATGGAATCTACCAACAGAGCCTTCGACCAAATGCCGACCCCATCACAACCAGAACGCCCGGCACAGCCTAAATCCACCAAGTCCTCACGATCTATCCTCTCACTCCGCTCGTTCCTCCCCATGACGCCTCCTCGCCGGCCAACAACTTCCAACACCACCCTCAACCAAAACTACACCACCGAGAACCTGATCTCCTTCCTCCTCACCGAATCCTCCACCCTCCAAATCGCCTGCGACCACCTCCCCTCCAAACCCGAAATCGAGAAGCTCGTCCGCAACCGCATCAACAACATCTGCCGTTGGCTCCACCAAGCCTTCACCCTTCTTAAGATCCACACTCCCGTCTCCCGCGCCGTCCTAAACCCAGACTTCCATCCAAACCTCTTCTTCCGCTTCATCGAACTCATAAGTGAGGGAGGCGATCAAGACCTCGATTACAGCCGGAAACAACTCGTTAAACTCCTCGATGGTGCTATCGAGGGCAGAGGGCCATGGGGTTGTGAGTCGGGATCGAGAGGGGAGAAAGAGGCGTGGAGGGATTTTCATGAAGCGGTAAACGCGGCGGTGAGGTTGTATGGACACGGGTATACTCATAAGGATGTTGGGATTTTCGTGGGGTATGTGAGGGGGTTGTGTGCTGTTGTTGTGGAGAGGCGGGAGATGGTGGACTTGGTGAGTTGGCAGATGATACTGTTTCGAGGTGTGTCCTTTGACTTTTGCTGACGGGTCTTGTAGCGGCTTTACGGACCTAAGAAGAAATCGGGATCGGTGACGAGGATTGTTGGGAGGGTGCTTGGGGCCGGGAAATGATGGTGCTTACGCTCGTGGGTGATATTGTGAGACGTGATCTGGCTGAGGCGATGGCGAGCGAGTACTTGATTGCCTGGTTGTCAAGAGCTGAAGCTACTCTTGCTTGCACTTTTGCTAAGATCATGCATCCTTTGACCTTCCAACCTTGACACCATTGAGTAACAGCAGTATCACATGGATGCAAGCAGTGCCAAATCCTCTCTGTTGGATAAATGCGAGCCTCGAGGTCGCTACGATCCGATGGCGAAGCGACTCTTTCCCATTTTCCCTCACTCCGCTAGAACGCTCGAATGCCACAAAATATTCTTACAGTACCCCTCACAAGGGCGATCAACCCATATTCGCCCTCCGACTCTTGCCTGGCCTCTTCGCCTTGTTCCCACCCTTCATCTTCCTCACGGAGAAGCCACGCATGTCATTCGTGCTCTCCTTGTCATTACTCTTCTTGAATCTCTTCTTCCCGCCAAACCCAAACTTCTCGTCCTTCTTCTGCCTCTTCCTGTCCGGACCATCCTTGTCTTTGCCTCTCCGGGCAGCGCGATCTTTGCGGTCTGTCTCGGCGGCGTCCTCGAGCGCGACGTCGAAGAGGTTGTCTTCGTTGGCGGAGAGCTCGGCGCCTTGGCGTTCTGCGAAATATGTCAGTATGAAAGCGGGGATTGGATGGAAGGAAAGGACGTACTTCGCTTCAGCACATTGATCTTGTCCAAGGTGTCGCGCTTCTCCTTCGCACGCTCCTGCGTCTTGGCAATCTGTACGGCTTTGCCAAACTTCTTGAGATCTCTCTGCCGGCGGGCGTCTGCACTCGCCTTCTTCCTGGCCGCCTCGTCCAGCTGCTTGGATCGCACTTTGCCCAGCTGTTCCTCGCTCTTCACCATCTCGGCAAAGTAGTCTGTTGGTCGAGTGAATGGTACACCTTCCTTCCTCAGCCGGATGCGAGCCTCCTTGACGGCGTCTAGAGACTGACGGTAGAAGGCGAGTTCGCGGGTGATATCGTCCTCGACGTCGGCAATGGTGATTGGCTCGCCGGACGTGACTGACTGGACGGCGGAGAAGGGTAAAGTGGAGGGAAGTGCGAACGACTTGAGACTTCGTTGTAGGGCGGCGGTGTTGTTGATGGTGAGGCGTTGATGTGGTATCACGTCTGCTCTGTCTTCCGACGCCAGCGACTCGATGTCTGAGAGCGCAATATCCTCTTGCTCCTCATCATCTTCATCCTGATCATCCTCTGCCCCACCATTGGTCTGTGGCAGCTTCTTCTCGGGCGAGCCACCAGCAGCAGTGTAGAAGCTCTCGTCGCCCTCGTCTTCTGAGTCTGAGTCTGACTCGTCCTCGAATGTGCCCAGCTCTACACCACCTTCCTCCTCCTCGCCTTCATCGTCGTCATCGTCCTCCGCATCCTCGCTTTCGTCCGTCTCCCACCCATCCGCCTGACCCTTCAGACTCTCCAGCTTGGCCGCAATCTCCGCCGACAGCTCGCCCGTGACTTGCGCATCAGCATCCGCATCGTCTGACAGATCCTCCACCTCCAACTCGTCGCCATCACCGTTCACCGCATCCTCCAGCGCATCGACATCGACCTCGCTGCGTTGCTTCTTGCTCTTCTTTTTCTCCGCCTGCTTTCGTAGCTTTTTCTGGTGCTCTTTCGCAAAGTCCACGCCCTTGTCGCGGTTCAGAGCGTCCTTTAGCTGCAGTCCCTTGGCCATGTTGGAGTAGTCAGTGCGACGGTATATTCAAGCAACGCGACAGACACTTTTGATCGCGAGCTCAACTTTTGCCAAAGAAATTCCAGCCGTCGCGGACTTAAGAGCTTCCGCTCCGAAATACAATCACGTGCCAAGTCATCAACAACGCGACGTCCATTATTGAAGGTGCCATTTCAACATAAAGCAGCCATTTTTGCATTCATCGCACTAGATCTAAAGCACACGATCGAAATCCCGTACTTCTGGTCCACGTCGAGGTAGCTTCAAGACTTCAAATCACCAAAAATCGAACACATCCCACCACTCCATCATGTCGGCCCGCGATTCTCCTGAGTCCACCGTGAGCGCTCAAATAAAGAAGCTCAACCTTAGCGGAGACGTATGCGATACCTCCGCTGATATTGTAGACGCGGTTTTCCAGCAAAAATAAGCTGACAGCTTGACAGAACCAAGACAATGCCTCCTCGGAGCTCGTGGCGCAAGTGGACGATCTCCTGAACCAATTGGGTGCCAAGTTCAGCGGTTTGTCGAGCGAGATATTGGGCAAGAGTAGGTCCGCTCCCATGCTACTCGACGGCACCTATCATATTGCAAGATCTCACGCATCAGCCGAGTCTGAGTGCTGACACGACACAGTGGACGAGATGTCACGCAGACTTGACAATCTGGAGGCAACCATACAAGCTGGTAATGCTCAAGCAGACTCACAGAGCGACAGCTAGCCATGCGTCGCCTCCAACATGAGTGATATGTTATGATGATATGATGGAATTAGCATGGCGTTGGAGTGTTGTCTTTGTATTCGGGTAACCTCCTACTAATGAGAGGAGCTCTGCTCAATGGAACTCAGCTTCGACTTATTCGTGCACAACTTGTAACAGATCATTTTCATTTTCCACAAGGGCAACCATCACCACGGGAGAAAGTAGCCAAACCGCCGACAAGGGCCAGATGAGGCGTAACGACCGGGTACCTGCATCGCCACCAAACCGCCGTGCTGGGACCGTGTTCGTTTGCATCTGGTCGCTTCTGTCGACATCAAAGTTTTCTCCCTCACTGGCATGAAAAGTACCATCACTATCAGCAATGGCACGACCACAAGCAGACATGGAAGAGTCAGAGCCTCAGACCACTCCACAAGGTAAGCATCTGTCAATCCATTCAAGGCAGCGAGAGCAGTGCGCTGACTCTGCGCATAGACACGATAGACACGACACCGACTCCCATGGACGCTGGAGACATGGCACACTGCGAGCCTACAACTGCATCTCAAGGTGTGTCCCTCCTGCCTGGTACTGTCATCTCGACAGCTACTCTTCCAGCGCATAGGAATGACGACTCCTACAGTGGTCGACGATGATTGCGCGGTCATTCCAGATCTGGCTCCTACCGCGAGCAGTGAGCCTCACGAGCAGGGCACAGAGGGTCTTACTTTTCCGCAACCAGAGGAAGTTACCAATCATCCGTCTGGTATCCCGACCACGTCCGCCGGCGACCAAGCGTTAACGGTACGCTCATCAACACCTAACGCAACAGGCCTCGACTTTGCCGCCCTGATGCTTGGCGATGCACTGTCAAGATTGAACTCGATCCTCCTCTCGGATCCAGCTACCGATGCGCAGTCACAAGATCCTCCCCCGCCCTACACGGCTCGCGATGATGCTCAGAGCCCCTCCACTCGATCCGTAACCGCCATTGGCATTCCACTAATAGACCCAACAGTCGACCCGAATCAGCACTCCCAGCAGGTGCTCGACTGTGTAGAGAGACAAAAGCTGGGCAAAGAAGTGATCCAGCGGCTCATGGCGGTCAATCATATCTTCGGCAAACTTCGCGGCGTGAGTAGCTGGACATATTGGCATACAGGCTTGTGCTGTGAGCTCTTGGACAGTGACACTCACCGCCTGACTTTCCAGCAAATCGAATACATCAAAGACTACGTCTCTTGTGGGAATGATGGTCAAGACCTCACGGCAGAGGTCAAAGAACTGCTGGACAGTTACGGGACTATGCCGCCTGCGCCGCCCATCACACCCACGAGCGTGGTGAGCTTTGGCAAGTGTGTAGAACTGCTACGGGAGACGGCGACAATGCTCGGTGGTCTCGACGAGGTGAAAGCCGAGGAATTGCGCGAGCATACGAAGACGGCGAAGAGCTCTTACTTCATTACGTTGCTGGCGCAGTTCACTACGCAGTTGGATGGCGAGCTGCGGGAGATTGAGAATGATCTTGGCATCGCGAGGGATTCTTGCGGCGGTGCTGGGCTGTGAGGTGTGACAGGGCACTGCGTTGCTTTGAGTTGACATGGAGCTCGGCGGAGCTGTGGGCGGTCTGGTGGTGACGGGTAAGCATGTTCGTATTGGGCAGGTCTTAATAGCATCGCGATATAGATGATGGAGAGCGATGTGATCGCTTGAACTTGGGGCACAGCACCGATTGGTGTCATGGCATAAAGGCTTCTGGTAGCATTTCCACACACCGCGGACGCGGGCACGCGAGTGACAGCCACCGGACATCTGCATGTAGAAGCTGCGTCACCGTCCTGCCTGTACTTTTGGCCTTTCTGCACAAATCTATCCATTCCTGCACCTTCTTATTCCTGCTGATCCATCGCCGCACAATCAGACCATCACATTCGGGACAATAGCACCGGCGGTATAGCTTCATGAAATGGTAGTGATGCATCATACCGCTTTGCAATGCTACTTACGGCTGATTTTGCAAACAGACGATACCACATCGATCCGTTTAGCATTGCTGAAAGACGCCATTGAAGAGCTGTCAACACAGTCTTGCCACTGGCGTTGTTCCTTCTAGATTCATGTCTCGGTGTTACTTCCGTCGAAGAAAGCAGCATGTGCTCCTGTTCAGCTTGACTTGTGAGACAGATTCGACTACGGGCTTGAGCCTCCATTTTCCACGCACCTCTGCCGGGTTTCATGAGAGTCAAGACACAAGTGCAGATTCAGGCCTGCTGCGTGTCCAATGTCTCTGGGCGGTGTGCATCCAAGACAGCACGAGTGTCAGAGCCTTGCGTACAACGCATCTGAATCAATAGACTGGCCGGGCATAAATGCAGACATATCTTGTCGTCTCTACCTTCTCATCTCCGCTCTCAAGATTTCACAACAGCATCGCAGACCTGATCATTCGCTTTCCCACAGCTTACCAATTCAAGAACACAACGAACACACCCAAGACGTGGCTCCTCCAGAAGGTGGGTCCGCATCATCGTGAGGATAAGTACCGGGACAGTAGCTGACATATTCATAGACAATGTGAAACCAGCACAAACCGGCGTCAAACGCTCAACGGACGCTGCAAACCCTCCATCTGGGGACACGACTGCTTCACCCATCGCCAACGAGGAGGCGGAGCGTGCGGCGAAACGTCAACGGCAGTCGTCGCAGCCTGACGCAGGCCCGAGCAATGGGCGCGGTGGTGGTGGTCCAGTGGCGGCATCCAGTAGCCAGCCTTCTCCAAGCACGGTGCCTCCGGCAGCCCGCGCCGGTCCAGCTCAAGACCTTCCACCGCCATACAGTCCGCGCCCTGAGCCTCGGCGGCTCTCAAATCATACAGTGCCTGCTGCTCCTGGACCGGCTCCAGCCAACGGCAATCAACGCAACCACCTCATCCACCCAAAAGCCGAAGCAAGAATGAAGGCAAACATTGCCCAACGCCTCTCAGCAGCATCTAAAATTCTCGGAGTGCTACCGGGCTGTGCCTACTGGGCTGACTGGATCAGCGGATTCGCACGCTGCCTTATCGAGAGAGACAGCCCCCACATACTCAACCAGGCGGAGCAGGACGTCCAAGGCTTTATGTTACGCCTCAACGATGGTCCGAATCTCCCTGCCACGGTCAAAAGCCTGCTGATCGACTACCCTCCGGGCCAAGTCACACTGGATAGGCTCAAGCCATGTATCAACCGATGCGCGCAGTCCCTGATGGAGACTGCGGCGACTCTAGAAGTAATCGACGAGGCCGCTAGCGCGATACTGCGGGCCAGCACGAATGGACGGCGCGCTCGGATACTTGGCAACTAACGGAGGGATGGTGATGGTTTGCATGCCATAGCAGGGCAGGTTGTGGAGGCGCATTTTGTCATTTTCATACAAATTTGAGTTATTCAGTCCCCTTTTCGCCTTCCCCGACTCCGACTTCTATGCTGTGCCTTGCCTTTCTTCGCACCCAGAAACTCATCCGGAACATCATTCCAGTTTTCCGTGCCGTAAATCTGTTCATGCTTGTACATCCTCTTCACGTCTTCATCACTGCTGGTATCGTAGTCCGGGTCACTGCTGGTTTTCCGTCTGTCGAGCGGCTGCATTTGCATATCTGTGTCGCTGGAATGCGATCGATCATGCTGCTTCGGATTCCCATTTCCATTCGCCGGAGGTGGCCTGTGCTGGCCGGGCGACCAGCGTAAATCGCGCCGTGGTGGTTCGAAGCGCGACGGGTGCTGTGCTTGCAAAGATTCGCTGTCCAGGCGCCGGAGCATCGCATCCTCTTGCGCTTTGCGGTCTCTTTCTTTCGCCACTTCGTCACGGGCCTCGACCCAATTTGGCGAGATTTCCCAGGCCCATCCGTCGCCTTTGGTGTTGCAGACGGGAAGCCACCAGAGCATTGGCTGATCGCCGAAGACGTGGGAAAGGTTGCGGCGCCAGCCAAGGTTGAAGGCGTTGGGCAGCTTTTCGCTGTCTTGCTCATCGAGGTAGGCTTCGTAGCGTTCTTGTTCGCGCTGAGCTTCTAATGAGGCGTAAGAGCGCTGCAGGCTCGACTTTGCTGGAGAGGAGTTGGTGTGGTACGATGGACGTGGTGGTTCGGGTGTTGCAACTCGAGATGGGTCGCGTGAGCTGTCTTCTCCTTCTTCTGGTCGCAGGACGCCGGGGAGCGCATTGGTGTTGATTGCTTTGAACCTCTCGCCAAGCGGCTGGTTTTCATCGTTCAGTTGGTCGTGTGATAGGTAGTTCCGATGCGGCGCTGGTTGCATTTGCTTCCTTAATGGCGTCAGGTACCTCGTCTTCTCCAGCGACTCGATGGTGGTCTGGTTCGTGAAGGTCAAGTACAGATGCCAGCCAGTGAAACCCGAGAGCACGAGCCCAATAACGCCTCCTAGCACTGCCAGCAGTATGGTGTTCACCACCCTCAACCCTTCCTCCATCTGCGTGTCGTTCATGAGCTCGGCCCAGACCCAGCTGGCAGTGATGCCGAAGCAGTACCAACAGAAGGTGCTTGTGTACATGAGGAACAAGAGGAAGGCCTTGTAGTTGCGCAGTCCCACGCAGGTTGCCAGCCAGGGACAATGATGATCCATCTTCAATACGCACTTTCCACAGGTCGAGCAGTGATGCACGCGATCAGGCTTCACGCATTGGCATTTCTTGCAGTATCGAGGCTGGCCAGTGCTTTTCGCTGTGACCATCGTCATGCCTTGGAATACATCGCCGTTGTCTGCCTCATCTTCGTAGGTGGGCAGGCCTTGATACCCGCCGCCGCCTTTCTTCCTGCCTGATCGCCTCAGGCTCCAATCCTCTCGATGATCCAGGGGACTGCCAGGGCTGGTGAAGACTGCCACGCTGTAGCTGGAGTTCAACAGCGTCCACAGCGCCACGCCAACACCGGCCTTGACGTAGCTCATCCATGTCGTCCTCCCCAAGAAAGAGACAGTGACTTCCACCCATATTGCCCAGGTCGTCAAGCCGTAGACAAAGACTAATGGGAAGTAGGCGAAGGTCTGGCAGCAGCACCGCTCGAGCTTGCGGGCGAACGATTTGACCGGGCGCATGCGTGGGCTTCGTGGCGGCGAGGATGCCAGAGTGCCATGTTCGCTGGACGGGGCATCGGTGAAGGATGTTAGGGGCATCGTCCTGGGCGGCGGCTATGAGGACGTCATTATTTGCGATCGCTGGTGTGTGATGTGAAGCCTCTTAGCAGAGGCCGGGGCTGAAGTATTACAAGAATGATATGAAGTCTGAATTGTGCCAAAGAAGAACAAACACCCGAGCTCGCGAGATGAGTACAGAAGACAGCAGTCAAAAGCACGAAGCAGATGCGATCAACGAGGTTGCGCGTGTAGTGTGGCGCGTGTCAGATCGGCAGTGGCTTGTGACCTCGGGCCGTGCTGCCGATCTCAAATCATCTAGCTGTCGTGCGTACCTATCCCAACCCACCATTCGCAAAAGAGAGCGTGACGGGAAGGAGAACGGATCAGAAGGAGGGTATTGAGATGCTGCGTCGCTGGCTATTGCGACCAGGTAATCTGCGATATCATGGACTGAACCGTCGCGGCCCAGGGCTGCGAGCGCAGTCTTCACATATCAAGCCCTCACGACCAAGTACACGGACAACTTCTTCCACGCCCGAAGTACCAAGGCAAGAGACGTCTCGCCAAAGAATCATCCGATACCTCTTCAAGCCGTACGCTGCACCGCCTCTGGCAGGACGTGCGGATCGTGCCGGCCTGTATGCCCGCGCCGCTCTGACGGGTGCCTTTGCCTTTGTGTTCGGCCACATTTTCGTCACATACTTTTATGCCTGCGAATTGACCTGGGGCATCAGCATGCTGCCCTCCTTCGCTGCTTCCGGGGACTCTGTGATCATCTCAAAGTACTACAGAAGGGGTAGGGACTTGGCAGTGGGAGATGTTGTGAGCTTTAAGCATCCTGTGCGCATTGGTGAATATGCGGTGAAGAGGATAATGGGTATGCCGGGCGACTTTATCGAGGTTGCTGTTGATGGCTCGGGAGCGAGGCAGGTCTTGCAGGTACCAGAGGGCCACTGCTGGGTTGAAGGGGACAATCAAAGGTAAGAGAGCTACTATTTTAGATATTGCGAGGCGAACATTGAGGTTGCGCGATTCTGCATCATCAAGACGACTCCTCACTGACCCCACTTGCAGGTACAGTCGTGACAGCAGAATGTTTGGTCCGTTGCCTTTGGGGCTGGTCACCGGCAAAATTGTGGCTAAATGCAGAGGATGGCGGCTGTGGGCGTGGGAATCAGTTGAGAATCTGCTTAGACCAGCCGAAGATGTCAGCAGTGCTATCGACTGAAAGCACCATGAGCAAGCCAAGATCAGCTGCCGTTTCGAACCCGGTTTCCGGCTTGTGATCTGATCACTTTCCTGTTTGCGGACCTTGCCGTCCGAACCTTCAGCCTAATCCTCCCGGATATGCACACACTGCAGAGGCCAAGTCACTTTGAAGCTGGTGATCCCAGGACCGTATGCATCTCGTTCAGTCACACGCATCCCCATTTGTGGGGCCTGTGCAATTATCGAAAGCTTGACGATCTTATGAAGCAGCTTTGACCACTTAAGAGGTATGGCATCGCCTCAAATACAGCCATTAAGCTCATCATAGCTTCGCTGGATCACCTCGCGATGTTTCACCGGATACTCTCGCTGTCGCTTATTGAGCTCTTCATATCAGCATGTCCTGCCATAGCTCAGCAGGCCGGCGGCCCAGACTGCCATCCCAAGCTCGCTACGCAGAAATGCACCACACAAGCTGGGTGCGTGGCGCAAGATTCCTCCTTGGTCCTGGATGTCGGTGCCCACAACATCAGCAACGCGCAGACCGGTCGATCCTGCATCAACTCCGACGGCAGTCTGGACGCTACTTTATGTCCCGATATTACGACCTGTTCGCAGAACTGCATCGTCCAGGGCATCAACGATTACACGCAGCAGGGAATCTCCACGCAAGGCAATTCCGCAACCTTCACAATGTACCAGAACGTTGATGGGCAGGAAGTCTCTTTCTCACCTAGGGCATATCTGCTGGACGCCAACGGGCAGGACTATGTGAGCATGCAGTTGTTGCATCAAGAATTCGCATTCACGGTTGATGTTTCCAACTTGCCTTGCGGCATGAACGGAGCGCTTTACCTGGCTTCTATGGACCTCGACGGTGGCCGCAGCGACCTCAACCCTGCTGGTGCCTCGTACGGGACCGGATATGGCGATGCGCAATGCCCAAAATCAGCATTCATCAGAGGCGTGGCCAATCTTAACAATTCTGGCGCCTGTACCAATGAGATGGACATTTGGGAGGCCAACGCAAACGCTACGCAGCTGACGCCGCACGCTTGCAGCATCGATGGGCTTTACCAGTGTCAAGGCGATGCTTGCGGAGCCGACGGCGTCTGTGATGAAAGCGGCTGTGCATTCAATCCGTACGCGCTGGGTGCGAAAGACTACTACGGGCAGGGAGGAGGGGTGGATACGAGTCAGCCTTTTACGGTCATTACGCAGTTTGTCACGAGTGATGGGACAGCGACAGGACTTTTGAGTGAGATCAAACGCTTCTACGTCCAGGACAAACAGGTCATTCAGAACGCAGAGGTGGCGTTTCGGGGCACAACTATCAACTCTATCACAGAGTCTTATTGCGCCGCAAATGCTTCGACATTCCAGAATGAGGGCGGGTTGACACAGATGGGCAAAGCGTTGTCAAGAGGCATGGTACTGATCTTTTCGATTTGGAATGGTAAGGGTCTTGAGTTATACTCCTCGGTTGACTTTTTGATGACTGATATTTCTTACAACAGACGACAGTAGTTTCATGAACTGGCTTGACAGCGACGATGCGGGCCCGTGCAGCAGTACTGAAGGCAATCCGGCTCTGATCATGCAGCAGGATCCACGGACGTCGGTCACGTTTTCGGATATGAGGTGGGGGGATATTGGGAGTACTTATCCGGAGCTGGGATTGTGATCTGGGTGCGGCTGTGCAAGGAGCCATAGTAGTATCAGTCTGCTGACATACTGAAGTGGCGTGTCGAGCGCGATTGAGACTCTCGCGTTTTCGCATGAGCCTTACTCGGCGGCAGGCTCATTTCAGGGTTGCGTCATAATTGACTAAGGTATACTTATAATCTGAGCTAGGCTAGGTAGATATTAGAAGTAATATAACCGCGCCCTCGAATTTAGATAGTCTACCTATTACCTTCTAGATCTAGGAGTAAGAGGAGGGAAAAGTATATTTAGTATCTTATCTGATCTACGCTTACTATCTAGCCTCGGGATGTAGGGATAGTGAAGACATACAAGTAGGAGAGGCGGATTGAAGTGAGAGTAAGGCGGATGAGTTATCATAGATTGTGAGCTTTGTACGAAGGGACGGCAAACCAAGGCGGCGGGGGAGGACGTCTGAGCAGAGGCATAGCAAGAAGGCGACATTTGGTCCTAGTATGGCAGATGGTATTGATGCAGGGCAGGTGCACGCTGGATCGTAATGGCGTAGGTTCCGCCTACAATGCTTGTGCAGAAGAAGGTTCAATCAACATACATGATTCTGGCTTCGGAGATCCACGCACAAGGCAATTTGACTCAGTGAACGGCCTCAAAAATGCAGGCCACGTCCGACCGGTGAGGCAAGGCTGAGATGGCTTGCTGCTTGTGGTGGCTGTGCGTCCGCCACGTAAAGATTACTTGCACAGACTAAAAGCTCCACGTACACCTGTCTCTGAAATTAACCATCCTCAACTTTTGCTGTCACTGAGATTGTGCTCACCCAGCGAGGACGACTGCATTATGGAAGCCTTTGAATACGCAATCGTGCGCCCCGGCTCAATCCGAGTCCTCACAATTCATCCGGAGAGCACGCCTGATAATATACGCTGCAGTCTAGAGAACATTCCACTCAATCAAGCCCGTGGGGACGAAGGATTCATCGCTCTCTCCTATGTTTGGGGCGACCCAACGCCCGTGGCGACAATCAGCGTGAATGACCATGCATTCGAGGTCGCAAAAAACCTCAAAATCTGGCTCGATGAAATTCTGCTCTGGCAAACCAGCGGCTTAGCACAAACAAGCAATGCTCAAGGCAAAATACCCATGCGATTTTGGGTCGACGCCATCTGCATCAATCAGCTCGATATTCCGGAACGCAACTCGCAGGTCCAGCAGATGTGGCGAGTCTACACACAAGCTTGGTTTGTACTGTCCTGGCTTGGTTCGCAGGACCCGGACCTCGATGCCGCCCTGGAAGCTGTGGAGCAGATGGAAACTAGTGAACCATCAGCGCACGACTGGGAACAGGTCATTGGCGCTCTTGACCGTAACATCTACTTCTCCCGAGCTTGGATCACACCCGAAGTCATCAACGCAAAGTTTGTGCTACTCATGTGTGCCTCTCGCGTGGTTCGCTGGCCAGTGCATCCCGGTATCTGCAGTATTTCTCACCAACAAATTGTCGCAGGGTCATCCAGATTCGCTCGCCTTCATCATGTGAGATACCATATGGACTCCCGGTATGACTCCTCTAAAGCAGTTTACCAGGCGATCGGCAACATGTGCGACAAAGGCTGTACGGATGTGCGAGACAGGATCTTCGCCGTGATTGGGACTCCTGAACTCAGATCGCTGGACTTGAGTATTAAAGTCGACTACGACCTTTCCGCTATAGAGGTCTATGTCATGGTCATCGTAGCCAGCGAGGAAGTCGACTTGACCGTTCGGGACCCCAGTCCAGAGAGAGTTGTCCACATGGCTGGCGATCACAGAATGCTCCTGCTCAATGTTGGTTATGCACTGGAAATCAGCCAGAGCGAGCTACGAGATTGGTTGCGGAGGAACACGAACGGCCGAACGGTACACTTATCGACTGGTAGGACCCTAGCCGCTGGGCCCATATGCTCGTATTTGCTTGGCAGCCACCCGCTGCATTGCAACCCCCAGGTCGGCGACTTTGCTTCGGTGGAGGTGGGTGAAGTCTACCGAGGACACTTGAAGCGGTACTTGGATCGCAGACCGCGTGGATCTGCCGGAGAAGTCGGGCCAGACGATCAGCTCAACGATACCACCACGCAGTCGATGCAAGCAGAGGCCAACCACGGCTCCGCTCGGTCGTGTGTGGTTTGCGAAGCAACCAGTCAAAGATTTGACGGAAGTGCGCTGTTGTGCTGCCCTCGTTGCAAGACTGCGTTCTACTGTAGTGAAGACTGTTGTACCCGTGATTGGACTTACCACAAGATCAATTGTGAGGATACTGCGACATATCGTCAAGATCAGATGGCTTATTGGAAGGAGCTGGGTGTACACCTAGCGACGGCACCGGTCGCGTCTGTATAAGGCGTAGCTATAGGAGTGGTCCGCTAGCAGTACGCTAGCGATTCGCTAGTAGTACTACCTATAGGCCTTAGTATTAATTTAGAAGCAAATACTCTATAGGTTCTTATATAGTTTATCTAAGTATTAAGTCTTTTATAAATTATCTACTTATCTAAATAAATAAAAAAGTCTTTTTCTAATAGCTTTCTACTATAATTACTCCTTAGTACTTTTATAAAAATACTATTAGAAATTAAAAAAAAAGAGATCTTTAATTTTTAATTTCTACTCTATAGAGTCTATAAAGAGTAGATCCCTTTAAACGCCTATAAGCCTCTACCTCTAAGTTTAGTAAGAGTTACTTACTTAAACTTAGATGTAACCTATAAAGGTAGCTTAACTAACAACTAGATTTTTTTTAAAGCCGACGTATAAGGCTATAAGAGCTACTAGAGTAGGAATAATAATAGAAATATAGTTAAAGACTATAAGGTAACCTATCTACTATATAAAGAGTACGATATAGTAAAATTTCTAAGCTAAAAGTACGCTTTCTATATATAGCACTACGACACTATATAGCAAGCTACCTAACCTACGACCTAGAACCTAGTTTTTACGAAGGCCAAAATTGTCAGGCGCACTCTGTCGAGGATCGCGTAGGGGTAGACCCGCAAGGTAGGGTTAGGGTTAGGGTTAGGGTTAGGGTTAGGGTTAGGGTTAGGGTTAGGGTTAGGGTTAGGGTTAGGGTTAGGGTTAGGGTTAGGGTTAGGGTTAGGGTTAGGGTTAGGGTTAGGGTTAGGGTTAGGGTT